>CM070602.1:31200711-31565017 GCA_036346395.1 Hsuehochloa calcarea
TTTGGGATGCGAGAATTTTTTCTCCCAAGGTAACAATTGAATTGTTTCATGTCAATTTCAGATAAAATTATTGTGTTCAAACGGAACCTTAATATAAAGCCTCTCTAATATTTATGGATAGCTTGGCCTATGCTCAATAATATGTTCATAGAAACAAACCTACCATGCTTATTTAGACTTGTAACATTGGTTACCTAAAAAAGTTAGCATATTGTATTTTAAAAATGTTAGTATATATATCGGCTTTGCTAACATATGTCGAAATCAGCTGGACCGCTTCGAGACGTGACCCGTGGGTGGCTACGCCACTGCTCGTCCTAACAAGTGTGGCGGATAGATCGAAGAAAACCAAGCATTCATAGCGTTTGTTTCACCGGGAGGCAATACGTGATACAAACAGAGAGCGCACGCTCCATTAGGAGCAACCTAGTAGCCAAGCTCCGGCACGGTACAGTTGTGCAACCGTTCGAGGAGGAGGGAGATGAGGTGGCGTTGTGACCCACTGACAGCGAGAGGTTAGTGTCCCGGGGGAGTTCCCCCGTTGCCATCAACCGCACTGCCGCTGCGCCCAACCGTATCCTTCCCGCCCTGAGTCTCTCGCCTCGTGCCACCGCGCCCCATGACATCTCGGTCCCACCCTATCCGTATCCCCCTTGCCATAGAGACTCACGAGAGGGGATTTGAGGGAGAGACCCGGAGAAACGCGGTGAATTATTTTCAGGCGGTGGGGCCCGCGGAGTTAGGGACGGGGGTGGGGGGTGTCTCCCTGCCCACAGCCACTCTCCACTTCATGGTGGCCCCACCCGGAGCACGGCCCATGACCCGTTCCTCCAGTACCAGCCAAGGAGCCAACGTATGAAACTGACATACGGGCCCAGCCATGCGTCTCTACCCCACTGCTAATGTCAGCGTGTCTCCAGGTGCCCAGGTGCCCAGGTGCCGCGTAGCATTTAATTTCGGGGTTCCTTTCGCCTGGATGTTGGGGGGGTGCATTGCATATTTGCATCCATGCTCCATTATTGCGTCTTAGGCCACTGGTGGCCCCGAGGTCATAATTTCTGCCCCCTTTTTTTTTCCCATTCCTTCTTTCTTTTGACCGGAAAAAAATCATGAGTTAATTAGGATGCAGAAATTTTTGTGTGTGTTTCAGCAGTGTATGCTGTTGTTGGGAAGCTAAGCATGGTCCCTTACAGTGTAGAGAATGGGGATCTCAATCCATTGTCCAATGAATGGGGCCAGCAGCTAGTGTTTTAGTGCTGCCCATAATTTTATTTCATGGGGAGAAGAGAAACCTGGGCATGGAAGCAAGGCACAT
Organism: Hsuehochloa calcarea; assembly: GCA_036346395.1. NCBI lineage: Eukaryota > Viridiplantae > Streptophyta > Magnoliopsida > Poales > Poaceae > Hsuehochloa > Hsuehochloa calcarea. The sequence continues at coordinate 31,202,027 of CM070602.1, forward strand.
GAAATATATGTGGTTTTGTTTGAAGCTGCTGTTTTTATCTAGTAGTAGTGTGTTTTATTCATATCCAATTATGTTTAGAGTATAGTGACACAATAAAATGATTGATTGATAGAAAAAAAGTGGATAAAATTTTATTCAGTTATGTTCAGAATATAGTGATGCTTATCTTGTGTTTATCTGTATTTGTCATACTTTGGATTCAGTTATAGAAATATACTATGAGATGGTTATTTCTTGGCAATGCAAAGGTTGATTACTGTAATATGACAAATTAATTTGCAGAATACTATTTCATCATAAACCAGTTTTTTCTTCTAAAATCGACATTCGCGCCAAATAAAACACATCAATTTTACACTTTTAAAATATATTTTAAAATAAAATACTGGTTTCTCCATGGAGACAAGCAGATGAGGTTCAAAAGGTAGAAGAGACGAAGATCATGTGACGTTGGAGTTTGGCTCAAAAATGTAACTGGACGAATCAGTGGCTGTCCATTTGCAGCTGACAGAGGCAGGCAGTTTGGGGATGAACGCTCACTGAGAGGATCTCAGCATTCTGCTCAGCATTGGCTGCACCAATGCTGCTTTGCAGCTGACAGCCAGAAGTTGACAGTGTCTCAAAACTTTCATTAGCCTTGGTCAACCATATAATAAAATCTCAATGGAAAATGCACAATTAAGCAAGTGAGACCACCAAATGTTACAAATTCAATTAAGCAAGTGAGACCATCAAATGTTACAAACTTGAAATTCTTGGCAAATATTGGGAGGAGACCTCAAACCACCGACGATCTGAAAAGAAAAGGAAGACCAATCATGCGTCATGCGTGTGCCCACCCATGAATCAATATTTGTGACAGATTTCAATATTTGTGACAATCTGTCGAAATTCCATTCGTACGATTAGCAACGATCAAAATCTACAGGACTTGAATTGAACGATTGAAAGGTAGTGACAAGAACAGAATCTTGGTTTCATTCACAGGGGAAACTTCTGTGGAAAGATGCTCTCTTTCCTTGACATGCAAGATGATTAACTCAATAGAAATGACAGAGTGTATGCTCTATCTAATAACCTACAGGGAACACAACTCTGGAGGCATTTGCCTAGGTTTATATGATTATATCAACTAACTGGGCTACAAAAACAACAAAATGCCAGCAATCACCGCATTTGGGAGATAAACTAGCCAGGGGCCGGAATTAGGACGAAAATGATCAGGCTTCACCGCTTCACCATACATATAACAATATATATAATTTTTAAGTAATATTATACTAAGTAATAATTTGTGCTGTAAACATCGGCAAAATACATCATCCGGCCTCAATGGTCTATAAAAAGAGAACAAAATGACTTAAAATTTTGAAATAAAAAATAGTATAATAATAAAATAAAAATAAATACATTACATTTTAGTATTTACAATATTTCAAGTTCATGAAGTGATGAACCACAACATTAGTAGCACTATCCGACACTTTCAAAAACTTTTCTATAATTTTTTTTGCTATTTGTTGATTATTAAAAAAATCTATAAAATATTAGAATAATGGTATGCTCAATAGTTAAAGAACAATATATTGTAAACATTGTCTAGGACCAGGAGCATAATTACTTGACATTCTAGTCAAAAACTCTAAGTCAAACCCAAAGCATGTTCCAATATGAGCACATCAATGATGGATATCACTTGCAATTTTGCTTCTAATTTGCAACGAACTAGGCCAATATTCCAAAACCTAAATTGAAACCCTAAGTTTAACCTATATTTCGATAAAAATCAAGCAACAATCATCACATTGAAACCATAACTCACAAATTTAGTCTCTTTGGTTGAAAAAATATATGAAAAAAGCGAAGATGTGGGACATACCCGTATCGATTACGTGATTCGTGACTTAGTCCTTTTGACAATAGGCGGGTGAGGACACCACGATCAACAACTTGTGGCGAGGCCTCCTTAGAAACTCCGTCACCATCATCTGCGACCATCGCCCACCAGGCAATGCGGGCGAGGCAAATTGTGAGGCGTGGGAGCCGAGAAGGAGAGGAACAGACGCGAACTCCACGACCACGCGATGTGATGCACTCATGCGAGACACGGTTGGGAGCGGCGTGTGCGGCTACTAGTGCTTAGGCTGCTGGCTTTGATGCGTCACGAGCATGCGATTGCTATTGGGTTGTCTTGACTACTCATGTCAATGGGCCACACTACTATGTCGCCCATTCATCCTAGCCCAGTACAGCAGCGATGGCGTGGCAACGAGACCGCTGAGGAGACCGAGGTTGAGGCGGGTAGGGTGCACATCTTTTGGCCTAGGGGTGCACACATAGTATATATAGGCTAATCCCGCTAAATTTTTTTGGACCGGTGTCTGTGACCTTTGGGTGAGCCTATAGGTTTCACCCACGAAACTAACACGGATCAACCTCGGTGATCGCAAAGGTTGCCGATCTTTCACGATATAGTAAAAGTACAATAATACTTGGCGGTGGATTAGCAACACAATGTCTTTCATATAGTAACACTCTGTATTTTGTCTTTGTAAAACTCTAGCGGTAGTGTAGTAACACTCGTCTTTAGTGCACTAACACAACATTAGTGGTATAGCAACGAGCTTGATAATGTAGTTGAATCACACTAGATCGTCAAGAGCCAAGTAGAAGCGATCGGTCGTGGTCTTCAAACCGTGAACAATGATTGATCACGAATTAGAAGATTGAATTATATAAATTCATGAGACAATCACAAGAACAATACACCCTTGATATCGCCAACTCTCACAAACCCTAATGGGAAAACCTCAAGAACACACACGACATGGCCGCAAAACCATTGACAATTTCTAGTATTGTTCTCAATGCAAAAACGGCTAAAGATACCAAAGATGTCATCCTAGGTTATATACCCCATGCACACACACAACTCTAGGCCAACCGCCTGTCTCTATCTTGGACTCCTCTCCTAAAGCGACTCAAACTCTTTGTAAAATAAGTGACAAGCGACTCGGCCAATAATTAAAGAAAAAAGTCGTAGACCCTTACCTATTGGATTCAAGAAAAAATAATGAAAGGACTCAGATTCCTTAGATAAGGAAACACAAAAGATACTTTTTGGAAAGAAAGCGGATTCAAAACAAATCGAGAGTGTGGCGATCATATCTGAATTAGCCGAGGAGTTGTAGATGCACACACGAGCTTCCTTGATTCTTGGCGAATACAACTCCACAGTTTCACATGTTTCCTTCTTGATTGGCATCCTCCCATGCACTCGTCGTGCGCCACTCAGTTGGACTCCACGCTTGCCTCCTTATGCAAATACCAAGCCACATGACCACACAGCGCCCACCACCTTGCGCATCGCCCAAGCTCACGCGCTCGGCCCCTTCCCATGTCTTTGCATGCACTAGGTTTCCTTCCCTCAATCGGTCTTCCTCCTCTTGGCCAATACATGTTCTTTCTCTCTATTCCATCCATTGTAACAACACCAATACAAGATGCAACCTTAGGTTCTAAGTTGGAAATACAACACAAAGTTGGAGTAGCACTAGCACTTGGGGCCATATCACCCCCCCTTGAAGCAAAACCATCCTTAGTTTTGGGGTACTCTTGAAAAGCTTCTTGCTAGACACCACAATGTCACATTTGATCTACTTGATTTTGTGCGAGAAAAGCTTAGAATACTCCCTTATGTGTGAAAGTATACCGATTGGACCTCCCTTGATGAGTAGCATTGCGATTGAATTGCTAAGGATGTCTGATGCGGGGGCAATCTTCTCGACGTAGAACCTCTCGATAATTTGTGTATCCTGACGAACCACAAGCTGATCCCCCGCGCTAATGCACGGACTTGCAACTCTATGGAAAATTCTCCCAAACACACACTTGATTGGATCCTCACTGACCAAAAGCGAAGATCGTCGAACCCTCAATTCCCAGCTGAAAAGCAAGAATGACCCCTTGTTCTTAATGCCCAATTCCGTTTGTTTTGGCTATAAGCACAACAGGAGAATCAAGCAAAAGCTTTGAAAATATATTAAACGTGGTCCCCTTACAATGGGGGTCTAACCCTCAATATATAGTTTTGGCCTAAGGGCTATTCATGTTTAATGTCCAAGGTGGTACTATTCACCTATGGGTACTGTTTATGGCACTATTTATGTATGCACTATTCATCCCTTGGGCTTCATGCGGTTTTGGGCCTTGTTTACGTAGGTGGACTTTGCTCCTTGCAGATTACATGATCCAACTCATTGGTTAACTTCATCTTGGGCTTGAGAGTCTTTTCCTTGGCCGTATGGGCCAACTTCTGGACCGCTTGGACCATGAGCTTCTCATTTGACGGTCTTTCTTTAAGAACAACCTCATATCCTTCATCTCCGTTCATTATTGAATCTTCAAATCTGAGCACAAGCAAAACACTAGTTTTAGGTAGTATGAAATTCTCATTGATAACATTATGTGATTCAGCTAGAAACAAATTCACCTGTTCTTTTAATAATTTGGCCCGTGCTCTTGTAATAGGTCCAGCTGGCAGATTCAGAGTTTCAACACTTATAGCTTGATCTATAGTAGTAGAAGATGACAAAGAGCTAGAGATGCCCTCATCATCCTCCCCTCTTGAAAATACGTCGACCTCGATGCTGGATCGTCAGCTACATTGAACGTAGAACTCACACCATAGTCATCTCCGGGCAGCTCAATCTTGTATGCATTGTCATTAATCTTCGCAAGCACCTTAAAAGGTCCATCTTCTCTTGGCAACAACTTTGACTTGCGGTGTTCTAGAAAGCGATCCTTGCGATTGTGTACCCATACTAAATCGCCTGGTTGAAACAACACCTTCTTTCTTCTCTTGTTCGCCTTCTCAGCATAATACTTCGTCTTCTTCTCAATTTCACCTTCCGTTTCAGATGCAATTGCTTCACAAAATCAGCTCATTTGGAAGCCTCCATATTAGCACGATCGGAAAATGGCAGTGGCAACAAATCCAGTGGCGTAATTGGCTTAAATCCATATACCACCTCAAACGGACACAATTGCGTGAGTGGAGTGCGGCCGGTTATAGCGAATTCCACGTCGGCAAACAATCCTCCCACTCACGCGAGTTCTTCTTTATCATGGCACAGTAGCGGCATAGAAAGTGTTGATTGACCACCTCCGTTTGACCATCAGTTTGGGGATGACAAATGGTGCTGAATAACAACTTCGTCCCCAATTTGCCCCAGCGTCTTCCAAAAGTAGCTCATGAACTTCACATCACAATCTGAGACAATGGTCCTTGGAACACCATGAAGTCGCACGATCTCCCTTAAAAACAAGTCAGTAACATGTGACGTATCGTCACTCTTGTGGCACGGAATGAAATGTGACATCTTAGAAAAATGATCCACAATCACAAATATAGAATCCCTTCCCTTCTTAGTTCTTGGTAACCCCAAAACAAAATCCATGCTAATATCTTCCTAAGGGACATTAGGAATAGGTAAAGGAGTGTACAAACTGTGTGGATTCAACTTGGATTTAGCCTTATGACAAGTAATCTGATGTTGGACAAACCTGTCCACATCTCGCCTCATCTTAGGCCAATAAAGTGATCGCTCAACATCAACAGAGTCTTTTCGAGTCCAAAATGGCCCATCAAACCACCTGCATGCGCTTCTTGCAACAAAAGCAAATGAATGGACGATTCTGGAACACACAACTTATTAGCACAAAAAAAGAATCCATCATGTATGTGAAACTTATCCCAACCTTTCCCATCTGTGCATTTGGAGTAAGGAATAGAAAAATCATGATTAGCTGCATACAAATCACGCAAACTTTCTAATACAGGAACTTGGACACCTACTTGAGTCAACAACACACTTTTCCTAGATAAAGCATCAACAACCACGTTGTCTTTCCTTTTATATTTCACAATGTATGGGAAAGATTCGATGAACTCTACCCATTTGGCATGTCTACGGTTCAGGTTTGTTTGTCCCTTTAAATACTTCAATGCCTCATGATCAGAATGAATAATAAACTCTTTAGGCCATAAATAGTGCTGCCAAGTTTCTAAAGCACGTACTAACGCATAAAGTTCCTTATCATAGATCGGATAATTCAATTGAGCACCATTCAGTTTCTCGCTAAAATAAGCTATGGTCTACCTTCTTGCATTAAAACACCGCCAATCCCAAGTCCACTAGCATCACATTCAATTTCGAAATTCTTAATGAAATCAGGTAAAACAAGCAAATGTGATTTAGTCAAGCGTTTCTTAAGTTCAACAAAAGCATTTTCTTGCGCTACCCCCACACAAATTCAACACCCTTTTTAGTAAGTTCATTCAATAGGGCAGCGATAGTGCTAAAATCCTTCACAAAGCGTCGATAAAAGCCAGCAAGACCATGAAAGCTCTAATCGACTTACATTCACATGAGTTAGCCAATTTTTAATCGCTTCAATTTTTGATTCGCCTCGTCAACTCCTTGCGCTTGAAACAACATATCCTAAAAGATTACACGATCGTTGCGAATGTACACTTTTTCAAGTTACCAAAGCGGTTTAGCATCGCGTAAAAGTTGTAGAACTTGTCTAATATGACCAATTTGTTCGATTCGATGTATATAAATCGGGATATCATCAAAGTATCGACCACGAAATTTACCAATCAAATATCGTAAAACATGATTCATTAAGCGCATGAATGTACTAGGTGCATTAGTTAAACCAAAAGGCATTACCAACCACTCATACGAGACCAAATTTTATCTTAAAGGTCGTTTTCCACTCATCCCCTTCGTGCATCCTAATTTGATGATAACCACTCGTAAATCTATTTTAGAAAATAACAAACACCACTCAATTAGTCTAGCATATCATCTAAGCGAGGAATAGGATGACGATATCGAATAGTGATATTATTAATCGCTCTACAATCTACGCACATCGCCATGAACCATCATCTTAGGAACTAAAATAACAGGGAACATCGCAAGGGCTTAGGCTTTCACGAGCGTACTCTTTGGATAGAAGCTCTTGTACTTGTTTACGAATTTCCTTTGTTTTCTCTAGGTTGGTGCGGTATGGTGGTCGATTAGGCGTGACGCTCACGGAATCAAGTCGATCTTATGTTCGATCCACGAATTGGTGGCGACCAGTAGTGCGTCCTCGAAACACGTCATTGAATTCACGCAAAACATGAGCAACACCACTAGGAAAGGAAGTTAAGTAATTAGCGATAAGCAATGCATCCTTGTACACAAGTACAAAGTGCATCAAAGTGAGATTCTCACTCGGCTCCTTATTTACGATTTGGAGGCTATCATCATTAACTTGTTCCCCACTTTTCTTTTTACCACTCAGTTTGGCTTGTGGCGCTCACTCACCAGAAGGTGGAATCTCTCTATTTTCCCCTTTTCACTCGCACTCTCTACTTTTACCTCCGTCTTTCGCTTGGAATCATTCACAATTTCAGTGAGAGTAAGTGGTTTTAACAACACATCCTTGTTGTTCCACTTGAAGTTGTAGCAATTGATCGCCCATCATGTATGGAAACACGGTCATATTGCCATGGTCTACCCAAGAATAGATGGCAAGCAGTCATAGGGACAACATCACAATCAACGGTATCACAGTAAGTGCCAATCAAAAGCGTATCATGTACCATGTAGGTCACCTTTACCTCTCCATTCTCACTTAACCACTTGAACATGGTAAGGATGAGGATGTGGAAGAAACTTCATCCCGACTTGGTGCATAATTCTTTGCTTGTCAAATTGTGACAACTACCACCGTCGATTATCACTTTGCATGCTTTCCCTTTCCCACTTGTGCGCTGTGCAAGCAGGTTGCATCATTGTTCCATAGATGATGCGGGCAGCACACTAACACCTTTGCGTGCAAATCAACATTGGCGATTGACGGTATTGCACACTAGTTGCCCATCTCCATCCTCGTCCACATCATCAAAGCGTTCAAATTTAGCAAACGGATCATCTTCATCTTCACTAGCTGATGCATACTTGCACGCTTCAGTGTACAACATGGTCTTGTTATTTGGGCAATCCTTCTGCATATGCTGCGTCCCAAGCACTTGAAGCATTGTATATCATGAGTTCTTCTTTGTAGAACCCACCAAGAAGTGCCACTTGCATTGGTTGGGCACTTAGCCTTGCAAGGATGGAGGCTCCTCCTTGCAACTTGGTGCACTCCGGAAAGTTGAACCACTAACTGGAGATGTGCTTTTGCTTGAAAAAGGCTTAGGCACAAGTTTGCCGCGACCCGAAGGACCATGAGCAGAAAACCGTGCATCTTCCTCCAATTGTTGTTCGACTTCGTTTGCTTGATGCACCACTCACATGTGTTGTTATATGGTTGAAAATTGACAATGCGCTTGATATTGTGATTCAGACTTGCAAGATATAGTACCATGGTTTGCTCTTCATTTTCATGTACTTTGGCATGAATCATTGCTCGCTCCGTCTCTTTATAATACTCCTCATGGTTTAGCTCCTTGTTTTAGACTACGGAGCTTCTTTGAAAGAGAACGTGTATAATGCTTTGGCACAAAGCGAGCACGCATCTCTATCTTCATATCACCCAAGTGGCCACAGGTGGTTCTCCCGTTCGGCTCGTTGGCGCTCCACTCGATCCCACACACAAGAGCATATCCATCAAATTCCACGCGACAAGCTTCAATTTTACGTCTTGAGCAGTACGCAAACGGAATAATTTATCCACTTTCCACTCCCATGTGAGGTACTCTTCAGGATCAGTTTCACCTTGAAATTTGGGAATGCTTAGCTTGACCTTTCCCAAATCATCATCTTCATCTTTGTCGCGGCGATAATTATCATTGTGGTGCCACTTTGAAGGTCGTCGTCCCAATCAACATCATATGCCGCAGCACCACCTCGACCAAAGCCTTGAGCACGTCCAGGGCCACGTCCAGGGCCAGGAGGATGCCTTGCATTAGCAACAGCATGGTAACGGGGTATGTGCTCAGCACGTGTAGCGAAGTTAACATGGGCCTCGTCGACCACGGACCATCTACACTTCAACATCTCCTCGGTTACCCCAAGCATCTCCTTGAGTTCAGCAATGCCTTGGCGCAAGGTATTGATCTCATTAGCAACTCGCAACTCCCCTCTGCATGTCCTCACCAATGACTGCGGCCACATCATCGATTCTTCACGAACTCCGTTACAACTCAGCGCACAATGCATCAAAGCTGGTACTACGGGGTGATGCATTAGGATCATCCACCTCAGCTTGGATCCTACCATGGTTAGTGGCGCACACAACAAAGTATAGGTGTATATTTAGATATCACTCAACTCATAATTACAACAAGGTGAAGTTTCTTTCTTGTTAGAAGGAAATAAGACCAATCAATACTTACACTTCAGGGCAGTAGGAAAAACAAGGTGATGTGTGAGTGAATTTCAAGAGCGAAGCTATGCACGGCACAGGGGTTTATTGGAGCTTAGTAGGAAAAGTGTATACCTACTCTACTCAATTCTGCAATTCTAGTTTGTTAAGCTAAGTAATAATCCAAACTAGAATACTTTGCCTAGGTGCTGATCCAGAAGGTTTAAGCGAAGTGTATGAACGCACACGCAAAGATGAATATGACTTAATGCAAACAAGGAAGGAACTAGTAAGAGGCAATCGGAATTTGAGATTAAACTAGTTCGTTTTGCACTAGGTACTAGGAGAGACGCTAGCCAATTGCACAAGTATATGTAAGGACTCAAGATTGCTCATGACAATTAAATAGGCCAACTGAACCCTGCACTGGTGCTGTAACACCCGAAAACCTTGTTGTACTAGTTGAAAAAAAGGATGCCGTCTTCACGGGAAACCTTAGAATCACTTGTAAAGGGCTTTGTCAAATTTGAGTGAATTTCGAGAAACTTGAATTTTCTCGGTTTGCGGGCCGATTTAGGCCCTAAGCGGCGTTTTTGGGGTCGAAGTTGCCGCTGCGTGTTTACAGGTGCGTACGAAGATAAAATCCCGAATTCCCAGACTTCTTTTTTCGCTCTATCTTCGTTTCCTTTCCAGCGGATCAAGAAACACCCAATCGAGTCGTATGCAAAAGTTAGGATTTTCTTTTTATACTCTTTTTTTTATACCGAGGCTCTTTCTATATCGGTGTCTTTTCCTTTCTTATCTCTTTTGCAATGACCGAATAGGGTTAACCTCATGTTGCACAAACTTCACAACTCAACAAAGTGCAAACAATCTTAAAGAGCACCTCGTGCAATATCAACGACTAGTCTCAAGATGAAAGGATATAAGTGATGTGCAAAGATCCAAAAGTGGTTCGGTATTTCTAGTTAAGTGGGCCAAACTCAATTTGTGGCAATGGAATCGGATCTGAGCTACCCAAGTGGAATTCGGAAAGGACTCTTGTGGATCAAATCCGGACAGCAACCAAGAGACTGAAACCAACTCCACAAACTTGGTAAGATATATTAAGCAAGCCCAACCAGCAAGGTTGGCACACATCAAGGGAGAAAGTGCGGCTAGGCTTTATCCAAGCCAAACGAACTCGAGAAACGGCGCGGCTGAAGGAGGGCTCGGCAAGGGTTTGCAATGGCGGCTAGAATAAGATGAGATTCGGTAGAACCAAGAGAGGCGGCTAGGGTTTGCACCTTCTACGAAACAAGAGCGAAGATGATTTTTGTGTGTCGATTTAGCGGATGCAAAGATAAAGTTACGCAAAGGATCACACGAATCGACACGTAAACAAAGTTTCCAATGGACAAAAACTTAACTAAACTCACATAAACTAACAGTGAACTACGGTTAACCTAATTTTTGTATATTGCGGCTTTAGCTAAATAGGACAAAAAATAAGAACAACTAATTAAAAGGATAAAGATTCTCACGAGTGCACGATGCTTTGATACCACGATGCAGGAAGGCGATCTTCTCGACGTAGAACCTCTCGATAACTTGTATCTGACGAACCACCGGTGATCCCCGCGCCAATGCACGGACTTGCAATTCTATGGAAAATTAGCCCAAACACACTTGATTGGATCCTCACGACCACAAGCGAAGATCGTCAAACCCTCAATTCCAGCGGAAAAGTAAAACGACCCCTTGTTCTCAACGCCCAATTCCTCTGTTTTGCTATAAGCACAACAGAGAATCAAGCAAAGCTTTGAAAATATATTAAGCGTGATCCCTTACAATGGGGTCTAACCCTCAATATATAGTCTTGGCCTAAGGGCTATTCATGTTTAATGTCCAAGGTGGTACTATTCACATTGGAGTGCTGTTCATGGCACTATTCATGCATGCACTATTTATCCCTTGGGCTTCATGCGGTTTTGGGCCTTGTTTACGTGAGGTGGGCTTTGCTCCTTGCACGTTACATGATCCAACTCCTTGGTTGACTTCATCTTGGGCTTGAGAGTCTTTTTCTTGGCGTATGGGCCAACCACGACCGCTTGGACCATGAGCTGCTCATTTGACGACCTTTCTTCAAGAACAACCTCATATCCTTCATCTCCGTTCATTATTGAATCTTCAAATCTAAGCACAAGCAAAACACTAGTTTTAGGTAGTATGAAATTCCCATTGATAACATTATGTGATTCAGCTAGAAACAAATTCACCTGTTCTTTTAATAATTTGGCCCGTGCTCTTGTAATAGATCCAGATGGCATATTTGGAGTTTCAACACTTATAGCTTGATCTATAGTAGTAGAAGATGGAAAAGAGCTAGGGATGCCCTCATCAATGTCCCAACAGTAGGTGACACACATGCATCGGCACCACGTCACAACCCACCTTGTCAACATAGCCATCAATAGAAAAAGGCATTATCACCTTGTGCGTAATTTTGAGCTTACAAGCATTGTACAGCCATGGCATGTGATATGGCTTAGGATGCTGCCAAGTGGTTAATGAGAGTGCATCAACCACATCCTTGCTAATCACATTATTTTAGCTTTCTCCACCAATAATCAGCTTGCACCTTTTCCCCTTTATCGTGCATTCAGTTTGGAACACACCTCGGCGCTATCCCTTCTCCACAATAACGGTGTCATCACGATCAACCTTTTGGGTCATCAACATAACACCATCCATCTTAAGGTCACAAATCACCACTTCTCACTTTTCAAAATCATCGAACATGTTACCTTCATGTTCAGATTCACCATTGTCACTCTCCGTTGCATAACCTTCATGTGTGAGAAACAACTTTCTCAAGATCGAACAATCTTTCATCATATGCCCCATGCCCCCTGCCCTTGCACTTAAAGCACTCAATATTACTAGTTATATCAGTAGAAAAGGCACTAGAATCAGCTCGCAATGCCTCCTAACTCGCTGTTTCATGGCCTTTGATGCTTACTTGTATGCACTCCCAACCAGTGTAGTGGATGCAATAAATTTGGAACTTAAACCAATTTCTCCCTCATGTTATCGTGTGCCTTCAATTGCTAGAACTGGTACGACCACCTCGAACTTGTGTGTCCTTCACCCACTGCTTAGCACGCTCTGCTTGATGAAGTAACTCTTGTACAGTGTTGTATTGCATCAAATCCAGCCATTTTCTCACATCATCATCCAGCCCTTCAAAAAAACATGTCATAGTCGTCTCTACATACTCGTGTACACCTGTATGGACCAAAAGCACTTGCATCTCCTGATAGTACCCACTCACCATCTTGAGCCATGGTAAATCCATCGCAATTTTTTATGCAATGCCCTTGTATGTATGCCAGCACAAACCTCTCACACATGAATTGCTTCATCTCCTGGCATGTGTGAGGACGCTCCCCTGCACGGTTTAATTGATCTCACCAAATAATACCATATTCGGTGAATTCAATTGAAGCCACACGAAACTTCTTCTCCTTAGATTAGTTGCGGTTGTCGAAATTCTGATTTACATGTATCTCCCACTCCAATTAATTCTTTGAATCAGCTTTGGCCTTGAACTCTGGTATGGTTATTTTGATTTTACCAAGACCGTCGTTCTTGTATTCAAACACCTCCTCACGGTGTCCTCCATATCCGGCACCAAAGGCGATCAAAGAAATCCGGCCTCGAGCGTCACATGAAGCCATCATGACCATCGGATCGTTGTCGTCAAAATTAGAGCCGTAGTAGTGGTCGTCGTTGTGAGACATAGCATGTCTCCCGAGGATAGGTGCATCCTTCCCCCGTACACCATCCCCTCCTGATGGCGGTAGCTTCTCCTCCAAGCGACGAATGGACAAGTTAAGATTGTTCAGACCCTCGTTGAGTTGAGCGTTCAATGAGTTCTACACCTTCTGAATATGTGTGTTCAATCCATCGATGCCCTTGTCGAGATCAGCATGCAACACCTCCTCTCGATGATGAAAGTAGCTTGTTGGACCGTAAAAGGCGACTAGAGGGGTGAATAGAACACGCTCACTTTTTCACAAATTATGAACTCAATACAATTTCACTCCGATAGCTATTAGAAAGCTATGAAGATCAATATACCAAGACAATCTGTGGAAGACTAGTATTGAATCAAATAAAAACCCCTAAGCAATGCGACAATAATCAGCAAGAATCAAAGCAACACAAGTACTGGCGGTCTGACCTCTGTAGTGAACCGGTCGGACCGATTGCGAGGCGGTCGGACCGCTATTATCTTGGCGGTCGGACTGCTCAATCGATCGGACCGGTGGTGAAGGCGGTCGATTGGCGATCTCTGAACCGATCTGAAGCAGATAAATCGGCCCGATGGCGAAGTTGCAATTAGATCTAACTTTTGATTCTCAACTCCAAACTTCACGAAACTTTGCACACACTTCTCTATGCTATTGAGGACCTATTCCAATCGAATATTATGATAATTCTTGGAGCGATCTTGAGCAATTGTCAATTGATTAACGAAGGTCTAAAACAGGGCAAGAACGAAAACTTGATCCTAAAGCTTGTTCGTGAGAGATTGATGATCAAGATGATGCTAGATAGATTCACACATATGACAGCAAGCTAATTCACGTGAAAGAATCAATCACAAACTCGCGGATCAAAGAAAGCCCTAAAACACGAAATTGAAAGCAAGAGCGAAAAGAGACTTATCTCAAGCAAACCTTGCATAGATTGATTTCGTGATTGATCTTTGGATTACATCCACACCATCATGGATCGATGGACAATCAAGGATCACGAAATTCTCCTCAAACCATGAGAAGCCCTAGCCTCCACCTCAACTCCCTAAGCCAATTAGGGTTTTGCAAGCAACAAAGAGGTGAAAAATAGCGAGGTGAGGGTGCACCACCACCTCCTCCTATTTATAGTGGAGGCCTAGAACTCTAGGGTTTGACTCAATTGGGCTCCGTTAAGGCCCACTAACAAGCGGGTCACACACGCGCGGCTTCGCGAAGCGCCGTCTTTAACTTTTGACCTAAACCGCTTCACCATGTGCCATGGATTCGCCAATAGGTCACCCTTGTCCATCTTGTGTCACGCTTGAGTCGTTGACCTCACCCGCATCGTCGATCGTTACGGACCTCAACTCTTCAAGTCTAGTCCCGATTCTCCTCGCCGTTGACCGTCGTTGACCACCAAGCAACTGCACAACCACGGACAAGCAAACACGAATTCGGAACAAATTCTTCACAACTTGACCCATGTTAGTCAAAACATGCATCATGCAAATCATATGCCATGACACCATGACTTTGACCTAACAAAACAACATCGCCACGAAGTTGGCGGACGTTCAAGTTATTACCGGTCGTACCGCTCGGGTGGCGGTCGGACCGCCTATGGCGGTCGGACCGCTCCTGTGAGCGGTCGGACCGCCCATGGGACTTAGCCGAAATTCAACCCCGAAAATCCGAAACCTTCTGGAAACTTTAAACCAATAGAACTTTTTACTGGAGACTCCAGAAATCATGAGACCAAGTGCATTGGGATCCCCTCACTTGCCTACAACACCTATTTTTGGCCCAGCCCATTTTGACCACTTTGGTCATCGCCGGTCCGACCGCCCTACATGGCCGGTCCGACCGATTTGGGACCGATCGGACCGCAGTGCAAGGACCGGTCGGACCGCCCCGCCCATCGATGCACAGAACTTTGTCGAAAACGCGTGAAACGACAAACCGTAAACGCCATTGCCAATTGTCACATCATCCTAAGATCTGGAACATATCCCCATGAAATCCACAATCTCCCCCTTGATGAACACATTGGCAATTATCCGAAAAATGTAAGTAAGAGGTTTGAAAGCGAGTTTACTCGCGGTTTTAGCACAAAGGCACAACTTGGTCCATAAGCAAGAAAAAGCAATGAAAATGACCAAGTGGCATCGAATAGTATAGGCATGTGAGACAAGGCAAAAGTAAGCATAAAAACTTTGATTTCGAGAAAGGGTCAAAATTCTCACATGAGGTCCATATGAAGGAACAATTGTTCAATTGACTTATGATCATTGTGAGGATAAAAGAATGCAATTCAAGTTGAATATTCAATAAAACAATAAGAATGCAACTCAAGAACTCCCCTCACTATGATCCTCGATTTTCAAAAACTTTCAACTTTTGATTACTCCCTTTGTAAAACAAAAATATATATATATCTCTCAAAATTTCTCCCTTTGTTTAATCTTCTCCCCAACAAAGAAATATCTTCTCATTAACACATCTTCTCCAAATAAAAATAGCAAAGAAATATAACACATCTTCTCCCAAAGAAATATCTTCTCATTAATTAACACATCTTCTCCCCTTTGACAATGGATTCATCAAGGAATCACGCCTTCCTCTCATCGAGAGATAACCAATAGATGATAAAGAAAGAAGCGAAAATAAAAGAAGCATAAGCGAGGAGTATGCATGAAGTGCAATGGGTGGCTTCATTTTGTATTTTCAATTTTTGATTAAAAGAAGCTTTGGAGATTACCCAAAAGAACAAGCTAGTATCTCTAATATTGCACAAACAACATATCAAGCTGACAAATGCTAGCAAGATCATAGTAAGACATATATATCAAAGCTAAGCACAAAGGCTCAAAAGTAAAGCGATGGATTTGATCAATTTAAGCAACGCTTCAAATTCAACAAGTTCATCAACGAGGATCCTAAAGTGAAATTGGCCATGTCAAAATGTCAAAGTAAGATCAAAAATCTAACAAAGACCACATTAAGAGTCAATCAAGTCCGTATTGAATCATTTTGCTCAATATTTTGTAGCGCCCATTTGTCAACATTTTTCTCATTTGCATTGAATATTGAAGTTGACTAATGATCGACTTAGTGACAAGATCTGGACTAGGAGCCATCCACAAACTCATCCTAAGCTTGACCAAAAGTTGATTAAAGGTATATCTTAGTAAAGAAGATCACGGACTAGGAGCCATCCACAAACTCTTTCTAAGCTTCTCACCGGGCGACAAATCTTGAGGTTCATGTCATTTTGACAAGCGATCCCCATGAGATCGTCAGTTCATCAAACTATCTCCAAGTTCATGTCATTTGACAAGCGGTCTCGTAAGAATAGTTTGGCACAATTTAAGCATAAGACAATCTTGATTTTCATTTTTCACATGCAGTTTTAGAATCTCAAGAACACAAAAGCTCAAGTAATGGTCAATTTTAGATCAAAGAGCTAACAAAGCAATTACAGCAGGCCAATGTCACAAGAGGAGCACTAATTGCGCCTTCGCTAAAACATCCACAAATTGCAATTTCTTAATTTGAGTTGTTTAAAGGTTCTAGCTCATATAGCAAAGACTTAGCTACACATGTAAAAGCATGATAATTCTAGCAAGTCAAAGAACTAGACATGACATTGAGCAAGAATTGAAATACAAAAGCTCCAAAGGGTAATAGGCAAAGCTTCATCAATTTTAAAAGATAAGCAGAAAGACTTATATTACAATGCATCTATTTGGATTTTTCATACCACTTGTTACCACTTGTTGTAACCACTTGTTGGCCACTTGTTGGATTTTTCATATGAATGCAATATGACACAATGAGATGCAATTAAAAAGCCTAAAAACCTAAAAAGTTCAAAAGATCACTAAGTTCGGAAAAGAACAATAAAAGATCAAAAGAACAAGGAAAGATCGAGAAAGATCAAACTCCCCCTCAAACCAACCCATAAGGATAAATAACTCCTAACTCGCTTCTCAAGGTGGCAAACCTAGTTGGGTCTAAAGATTTGGTGAGGATAAAAACAAAAGACAAAAGAAGTGCCTAGTGTGTGACAAGCGCCTGAGGTACTTTTCCTATCTAGCCGACAGCCCGCACAATTAGGATAAGAAAAACCCCCGAATGGACAAGGATAAAGAATAGGAATATCAAATGCCATACAAAGAGAGTAGAGTGTAAGTACCTGAATAAGAGCTTAACGGCCTGGCGATGGGAAGTTCTCGGAGATGCTTGAAACCCGTCGACCGCGTGAAGGAGGTGAACCATCTTGAGTCTCCGGCAATATGATGTGAGCGATCGAGTCGACAAAGCACGTGCCCTTCCTCTTTCGCGGCAATCTCGAAAAATCAAGGCCGGAAGAGCGATGTGTCTCGACTCTGGGGTTAGTTAAACAAGACTTGGGAACCCGATCTTTGAGACACACGCGTCTGCAGTAGTATGCAAGCGAAGTGTTATCCTTGATTTCATCTAAAGTTCTGTTATGAGCAATGTTTAAGTTAACATGGAATTAAAGCATCGGCGATCGGCCGGCGTTGTCTTTGTGGTCGGGCCGGTGACCATCGGTCGAGCCGGTGACCACAGTGATCGGGCCGTGACTGAAGAACATGAGAATTAGGATATGTAGAAGCATGATGATTAGCATGTGAGAAAAATCCTAATCGAGTTTATTCCTTTCGGTGTTATCATGTCTCATAAAAGCTCTAGGTTGCTGAATGAAATTCTATCAAGATTTTTCCTATCATTTTCAACCTCATGTGAATTCAATCAAATGTCCACCTTTTTTGCAATAAGTGCAATGGTACTTGGTACCACTAGAAGAAGCACCATTTGAATTAATACAAGGTCGGGCAAAGCCCGCAGATTTAAAAGATGTTTTTGCGAGTTGGGTTTGAATTCAATTAAACCTTTTCCAAGACTTGAATGACTTTTGGGTTTGAATTGTCTTGAAAAGAATTGAATCCTAAACCTTGCTTCTTATAAGGAGTTTTAGACTTGTCAAGAATCATGTTTAATTGTTTCTTACCTTTAGAAAATTTCTCTAATGTATCATGAAGGTAAGCATTTTCTTTTCTCAAGTTAACACAAGCATCACAAGTTTTATTCATAGATTTTCCTTATACAAAGCAATTTCAAGCTTAAGAGTGGAACAAGAAGCACAAGTAGTATTTTCAATATTGTCCTTAAGCTTAGCATATTTGACTCTAGCGACTTCTAAGATATCTTTGATTTCGTTCTTTTCTAAACATGAAGTGCAAGGGCTAGAATCAAATACATCAAAAGCAATCAACTTGCTAGACTCTAAGCATTTTTCACAAGGAGCAGATTTAATTTTAATTAGCTCAGTTCTAGCATTTTCAAGTTGTTGTAAAGCAATATTGTGAGCAGATTGCGTTTAGCCAATTACGAGTGCATATCATGACAAGATAAACATTCATCGAGTTCAAGAGTCTTAACATTTGCAAGTTCTAGTTTTAGTTTACCAATTTTTGACTCTAGTTTCTTATTTTTAGTCATGACAAATTCTAGCGCTTCATCTTGACTAAGCACTTGCTCAACTATAGAATTATATTTAGCGAAAGCTCATCATAAGAAAAAGATACCTCATCATTATCAATGTAAATCGGTCATCGACCATGAAGCACATGCCGATAAAGTCTTTGGCCTTCCTTTCTTTTCCTCTTCGCTCCGAGTCCACATCACTAATGGATTGCTCTCCAAAGCGGCAAGGACCCTGGCGGCCTTTATGAGCTTAATGACATCATACTCGAGTTGTTCTCATGAGGCTTCTTCCAAGTATCTTCTCCTCCTGTGCTTACCCTTACCTTTTAGCTTGGGGCAATTGGCGGATGTGGTAAAACTCTCCACACTCATAGCAAGTAACAGGACCACCTCTCTTTTTATTTCTCACATTGTTGTAAGCCCGTGTGAATTTTTTAGCTAAAAGGGCTAACTCTGTCTCAGGAATATTTTCAAGCTCCTCCTCAGAAATCGCAGATAAGCAAGCAAATGAAAATCCAGAAGAAGATTCAAAAGAGTCATCAAAAGCCTTTTTGTGAGGATCTGCTACCAAAGCTAAATTATCTTTCTTGGGATGATCAACTCTTTTAATTTCATGAGTCTTGAGTTTACTATAAAGCAATTCTAAAGTAAGACTCGAAAGATCAACATTCTCTTCTATAGCAGTAGCCTTCATCTCCCACTCCTTGGTGTTGATTGCAGCCAAGAGGTGGGTGGCATTTTCAGATTGAGAATATTCAATATCAACAGCTTTCATTTGATTAATCACTTTATTAAAACGACTGAAAATGTCATCGATGCTCTCTCCAGGACGCATCTCAAATTTGTTATAATCACGCTTATAGATTGTTTGGCGCACTTTCTTAATTTGGGACGAACCCTCATGATATGTTTCGAGAGTGTTCCAAATCTACGTGCTTGTGATGCAAAATTGCAAATCCTATCATATTCTTGTCTACCAAGCGCACCATATAAAAGATTCTTGGCCTTGTTGTTGTTAGCCAAAAGAACCACGTAGCGGGAGTTTCAACCTCGGGAATAATGGCGGGGATCGAACAACGTCCCATATAGCTTGTCCTCGCTCTCAAGAAATACTCGCATCTGATTCTTCCAATAGGCATAGTCTTGTCCATTGAACATATGCGGTTTTGTAGAGAATCTATCCATCGCCAAAGTTCAGTGACCGGTTAAGATCAAGATTGAACTAATCGGGCTCTGATACCACTTGTTGGACCGTAAAGGCGACTAGAGGGGGGGTGAATAGGAGCACGCTCACTTTTTCACAAATTATGAACTCAATACAATTTCACTCCAGTAGCTATTAGAAAGCTATGAAGATCAATATACCAAGATCAATGGAAGACTAGTATTGAATCAAATAAAACCCCTAAGCAATGCGACAATAATCAGCAAGAATCAAAGCAACACAAGTACTGGCGGTCTGACCTCTGTAGTGAACCGGTCGGACCGATTGCCGGGCGGTCGGACCATTGTTATCTTGGCGGTCGGACTGCTCAAATCGTCGGACCGGTGGTGAAGCAGGCGGTCGGACCGGCGATCTGTAACCGATCTGAAGCGATAAAATCGGCCGATGGCGAAGTTGCAATTAGATCTAACTTTTGATTCTCAACTCCAAACTTCACGAAACTTTGCACACACCTTCTCTATGCTATTGAGGACCTATTCCAATCGAATATTATGATAATTCTTGGAGCGATCTTGAGCAATTGTCAATTGATTAACGAAGGTCTAAAGCAGGCAAGAGCGAAAACTTGATCCTAAAGCTTGTTCGTGAGAGATTGATGATCAAGATGATGCTAGATAGATTCACACATATCACGACAAGCTAATTCACGTGAAAGAATCAATCACAAACTCGCGGATCAAAGAAAGCCCTAAAAACACGAAATTGAAAGCAAGAGCGAAAAGAGACTTATCTCAAGCAAACCTTGCATAGATTGATTTCGTGATTGATCTTTGGATTACATCCACACCATCATGGATCAGTGGACAATCAAGGATCACGAAATTCTCCTCAAACCATGAGAAGCCCTAGCCTCCACCTCAACTCCCCCTAAGCCAATTAGGGTTTTGCAAGCAACAAAAGAGGTAAAAAATAGCGAGGTGAGGGTGCGACCACCACCTCCTCCTATTTATAGTGGAGGCCTAGAACTCCTAGGGTTTGACTCAATTGGGCTCCCGTTAAGGCCCACTAACAAACGGGTCACACACGCACGCTTCGCGAAGCGCCGTCTTTAACTTTTGACCTAAACCGCTTCACCATGTGCCATGGATTCGCCAATAGGTCACCCTTGTCCATCTTGTGTCACGCTTGAGTCGTTGACCTCACCCGGCATCGTCGATCGTTCTGGACCTCAACTCTTCAAGTCTAGTCCCGATTCTCCTCGCCGTTGACCGTCGTTGACCACCAAGCAACCTGCACAACCACAGACAAGCAAACACGAATTCGGAAACAAGTTCTTCACAACTTGACCCATGTTAGTCAAAATATGCATCATGCAAATCATATGCCATGACACCAATGACTTTGACCTAACAAAACAACATCGCCACGAAGTTGGCGGACGTTCAAGTTATTACCGGTCTGACCGCTCCAGGTGAGCCGGTCGGACCGCCCTATGGCCGGTCGGACCGCTCCCTGTGAGCCGGTCGGACCGCCCCTTGGGACTTAGCCAAAATTCAACCCCTGAAAATCCGAAACCTTCTGGAAACTTTAAACCAATAGAACTTTTTACTGGAGACTCCAGAAATCATGAGACCAAGTGCATTGGGATCCCCTCACTTGCCTACAACACCTATTTTTGGCCCAGCCCATTTTGACCACTTTGGTCATCGCCGGTCCGACCGCCCTACATGGCCGGTCCGACCGATTTGGGACCGGTCGGACCGCCGTGCAAGGACCGGTCGGACCGCCCCATCGATGAAGCACAGTAACTTTGTCGAAAACGCGTGAAACGACAAACCGTAAACGCTATTGCCAATTATCACATCATCCTAAGATCTGGAACATATCCCCATGAAATCCACATAGCTGGTAGTAGCATTGAATTGAACACGTATGTCTGGTGGTAGATTAGCACCATAGGCGGGTGCCTCCATCTCCTTGCCCTGACCATCGTTCACACCATGCTTGCTTGCTCCTGACATCATGAATAGCACCATGAACACCCTGAAATCGGTAAAGAAAAATTCCCGTGTACCGTGACCAATCAAGCTTTGATACCAAGATGACACGGATCAACCCTCTGCTGATGCGCAAGGTTTGCCCAATCTTTCATAGTATAGCAAAACCGCAGTAACACTCCAACGGTGGTGTTGTAACATGATGTCTTTCGTGTAGTAACACCCTAACGGTGGTGTAGTAACACCCTAACGGTGGTGTAGTAACACTCCGTCTTTCTTGTAGACTCCGTCGGTGATGTAGTAACACGATGTCTTTCATGCAGTAACTCTCAAATAGTGGTGTGGTAACACTAAGTATTTCATGGTTAGCCGTGGCCTCCCAAACCGTGAACAACGATCGATCACGAATTAGAAGATTAAATTGTATAGATTCCGTGGACAATCTCAAGAATAACACGCCCTTGATCTGCGCCAACTCTCACAAACCCTAGGTGGGAAAACCTCGAGAAAACATGCACGACATGGCCGCCAAAACCATCAACGATTTTCTGGTATTTTTCTCAATGCAAAAGCGTCTAAAGATATGAGAGGCAGCAGCCTGGGTTATATACCCCCATGCACGAACACAACCCTAGGCCAACCGACCAACTCTATCTTGGACTCATTTGCCTAAACTAACTCAAACTCTTCATAAAAGAAATGACAACCGACTCGGTCAATAATTGAAGAAAAAAAAGGTATGCATGCCCTTACCTATTCGGATTCTAGAGCAATGACAATGAAAGGACATGGATTCCTTAGATAAGGAAACACAGAAGGACACTTTTTTTGGAAAGAAAACCGAATTCAAAAAGAGATCGAGATCGGAATTGATCCAATCTGAATTTGATGTGGAGTTGTAGATGCACACGCAAGCTCCCTCGATTCTTGGCCGATTACAACTCCTGATTTCACGCGTTTCCCTCTCGATTCGGCATCCCTCCCATGCACTCGTGATTTCCATGTAGTTGGACTCGGCTTGTTCCTGTGCGCCACTCGATTGGACTCCACGGGCTTGCCTCCTTGCGCACTCCCAAGACTCGGGAAGCCTTCCCTTGCGCACATGCCCAAGCTAGAGCACGCTCAGCCTCTCCCCATATGCCACATGCACTAGGTTTCCTTCCTCACCTCCCTCAGAGCTAATACATGTTTTTTTCTCTATTCCATCCATTGATACAACACTAAAACAATATGCAACCTCAGGTTCTGAGTTAGAAACACAACCCAAGGTTAGAGTAGCACTTGGGGCGTACCATAAACATATATGCATAGCCAGGTTTCCCAAAAAGATGAATGTGAAAGCAATGCAGTAGTCTAAACTTTCACCATTGCAGCAGTAATCCACAGACGATGAAACATATATCCTAATGCGCGACTTTATCGGTTAAGAAAAGGATCAAGGAAAGGTTTAGCATAATAATACCAACATGGTATTGGTGGCGTGGCAGGATCACCAGGGGACAAAGGAATCCAGAGCCTACTAGGTACCGGATGCTGCTGATATTAATTATTTGAACAAGTTCAGAGTTTGAAAAACAAAGGATCAAGTGTAAGACAACTAAACCACATGATCCAGAATTCCTTCATAAACTGCCAATCAGCAAGAATTTGTGAACCCTATCTGTCACTTTCAGCCGATGCGCGCCCCAGCATTGTCGAATAGATTCAGCACCCGAGGGGCGACATCCTGCAAGCTACAAGGGATAAACAAATGCAGATGATGGCTCGTTTGGGTTAGTGAAAGATGCCTTTTCAGTTGAAACAACAGAATCAGAATTTTAATGTGTTCATTGGAACAAATAGGCACTGCTCCACATGCACACCAACAAACAGGCACCAGTAAGGAGAAAAAGGTTGCACGAAAAAAGGAGCAGAGTGCTGACAGTGGAGCATCATTTCTAAGGAGGAAGATATATACAAGGCAAAGAAAGCCTGATTCTAAGGGAGCATAAGCTATTGCCATCTCTCTAGAAACGATAATATTATATCCTACCTGAATGATGGTTGAGATGGAAGCCTTTTAAAATGACACTATAGAGTATAGACAACCATCATGATCTTCAGAAGATAATAACTGCATACACTGCATGCCCCACCCAGCAACTACACAATAAAGCTGGCTACGAAGCACAATTTGGACATGAAAAGCATGGACATGGAACCAAAACAAACTACTGTAGATGATCGCTGTTTCAGAGGAAGCTGTTTCATCAGAGTTGAAAACGATTAAGATGAATGAAACAGAAGATGACCAGTTGATGCCTTGACGGACAATACATTTGCAAGCTTCATTGAACATTTATGTAGCGAACAAACAGTTCATGGACAACATTATGCAAAGTAGCTCGGAGTGCTCAATCATAATAGTAGCACTAGCACATGGTGTACCAAACCATTTACACGAATAGGAATAACACACATACAAAGACTTGGGCACAATCAAATAGAGCTTATGTCCCTAGGAGAGTTTGCAAAGCTAACATAATAGGACACAGTTTTTTACTTGCAGAACAGCAAACCATGTAGTACAGACCATAAGGCAGAATCCGTCTTAAAACTGTTAGACTTTTCGGTTTTCAGATAGAGCCCTACAGTCATTAGATCTCCATCTTGCTTTTGACTGTAGGGAGCAACCATTCTAGTTGCGGTTCTTGGACTTATCAACTGCCCTTGGAGCTGCAAAAGAAGTAAGAGACAAAATTACGGAGAAACGCAAAGCAAAAAAAAATGCAAGCCAAAGTTAACTAGATCATTTTTTTGAGAGGAGCAAGAACAAGAAGCCATTAAATTAGGACAGCTAGTAACAACTAACAACTACGAAGTGGCCATCAAAAGCATTCCACGTTTTACATTCAACAATTCATTCACATTGCATGTTATTTCCAACGATCGTGTGCACTCCACACTGACAATGACATAGGGGAGCTACGAATCTTTCAATGTTGCAGGAGCATCTTTCAAAAAATTTATTTCAGGATTTTCATTATTTGTAATGGTTAAATACATACATGTGACCTTAGATTGTAAATGCATATTCTTCCTCTTAAATTTAACACATCAGTATAGCATAATGAGCGATGAAAATCTTCCTCCTGTCTGATTTCTTTGGTTTTAAAATATTTGAATGTCTTAAATTCTGGTTTATCCCATGCTGTTGCCGATTTTACCAACCTAAATATTAGTACTATGCATATAAAAATAGCATATGGACCACCCAAGAAAATCATCATCGCTAAATCTGTTGCAGGGAGCATGAATACTTCATTTTTGTTATTTTTTCTTTGGAAGAAAAGAAAACCAGTATCCCTGAACTAATATTGTGTCATTAGACACAAACAAACATTATTCTTCAAGTGCGATTTGGAGACATTTTATAGGGTAATTGACCATCAAAGCTTCTATTTTTACAAAATGAAACATGTCTACAAAGGGAAACAGCTATTACAAGCAAGCAGTAGCAGGATGTCCAAATAGCTCAAATAGACTAATGATAAAAATGGAAAATTGGCTCCTGTCTAATGGAGTAAGAGAATGTGAGATTAGCCGATAAGTACGTTAAACAGAACATAAGTACAAACTTACCAAGTCCGATTGCATCTGAACCTTTCATGATCCTGAGCCTACGACAAGAGTCAGCGAACATCCTGCAATTGCAGTGAAAGAAAATGTTATAACTAAATTTTACATATAGTTGAGAAACACAAGTCACATGGTCTAATCAGTGTATTTTTTCCCATTTGCATTGCTGTTTTGCGAAAGAGGGTTTCTTTACCCTTGTTTGACCCAGGTTTTGAGCCTGGGCGAAGCACATGGAACTCTCAAGTCCCTACTGCCAGGAACACATTCTGGTGATATTTGCATTGCTGTTATTCTAACTAGATAAGTAAGATCAGTGTACTTAGTACTTACTCCCATGGGCGTCGCCAACGAGCATCCAGTCTCCATCCTTATCTTCATAAGTCAGCACATATTCGCCATCCTTGCAGCTCTCAGATAAACCGTCCTTGCCTGATATGGCACATCCAGACTAACCTGTAAGGCCAAATGAAACAAACAGAAGAGAACCTCTCCTGTACTAAAATTTCTATTGAAAAATCATGCACCTTATTCTCAGTTGTATGATTCTACAAAATTGACGAACACTAAGGGGAATATCTATTATATGTAAGTACTATTCCTACAAAAGAAATGAAATAAAATAATAAAAATAGTAAGAAATAATTTGATTAAGAAATTGGCACATGAGACTTAACATAACATGACAGCTAAATTGACCAATATTCAGATATATCCATCTTGTATGATTAGTAGCTTCATTGACCAATATTCAGAACTAGAAGATAGCCTCAAAGATACAGAGAAATGGAGCCAAGTTTTATTTTATCTTAAAAGAAATACTATCGTTTTGAAAGAGAAAGAAAACAAATATAATCAGGAGATAATCAATTAGGTCATTTTTTAAAATAAAAAAGGTCCTAAACCTCTTGTAAGGAATAGATAAGTCACTAAAGTATACAAAAGAAAAGAAGACCTACACTCAATTTTTAGTTTTTTGTGATCCTAAAATTACTGGGAACAACTAAATGACGCGTAACCGTTCTTCCTCCAAATCAAACATGTTGCTTTCTAAAGGAACACACGATGCACTTCTACCACCATTCACATCAACAGGAAGTGCAATTACATAGCTAATTAAACGCGCACTCACAAAATCAGAGAGTAACACGAGACATCTCACCAGTGGTGAAGCCGATGAACATCTTCTCGAGCGCCGTCGACAGGTCCTTATAGTTCTTGTAGGTCTTGAGATCGACCTTCCTCAGGTACGGCGCGCCGTCCATGCTGACCTTGACGTAGAGGAACCCCTGACCCTGCTTGGCCTCGGCATCCTCCTTGCTGCTCTTCAGCTGGTTGGTCGCCATCGTGTTCTTCTTGCGGTAGCTGCGTATTGGTGGCCATCCCACCACCTGAGCCCTGCACATGACATGGTTGTTAAATTTACAACCACACCACAAGGAAGTGACAGATCACTATGTGCTCTACTGATGTGGGAACACAGAAGCAAATTCTAAGATCAGTAAAAGAATTCGAACAAGGTAATGCCAGATCAAAAGTTTCTGAGCAAAATGCAGTAGAAACAAAGGCAAAAAAGTTGATAAAGGTTTGTAACATATGGATTTGAGCCCCAAAAAAATGCAAGAAAGCTCAAAATTAGAAGAAAAAAGGGGAAATTTTGTAAAGTCGAAAATTTGTCGGAAAGAGAAAAGTGGAAGTTTAAAAGAACTACTTACTCAAAGCTAAAACTTTTTTCCCCTCCTCCACACCACCAAACAAGCCAAATTCCCACCAAAAAACATGCAAAATTAAATCGGAACCAAAAAGCCAGAAGAGAGCCTCTTGGCACAAAATTTAACATTTGTTTCTTCAATTCCTACTTTTGCTTCCATAAAAATCGTAAAAACTCAAACAAAAAGTAACACCCATTTGCTACAAAACATGCAAATGTTCCATACTCCCAAAACTCAACAAGATTTCCCCAAAAACTGACAAAATTCTCAACAGTACCCAAAATTCCACAAGTTTCAAACTACTCCCACCATCAGCTCCCACAGTCCAAAGAACAAGAACTCCAAAGAAGAACACCCTCGCAGAGCACCCAATATTTCCTCCCACAATCCACAATTACACCTACTTCGCAGCCGGCTGCGGCGTCGCAGCAACCTTCTTGTCCTCCTCTTCCTCCTCCTCCGTGACCTTCTTGCACTTCCCGGCAGCGGCGGCGGACGTCGGGGGAGGCGCCTCGTCAGAGAACCCGCGCTTGGCGCCCTTGGTGGGGAGCAGCTCGAGGGTGGTAGCGGCGGCCACGGCCGCAACGCGGCGGTCCGGCGACTCGGATCCCGGCAGGCCGAGGCGGAGCTCGGTGCCCTTCAGGTCGTCGCCCGCCGCGGTGGCATTAGCGGCGGCCGTTGCGGCTGCCGGCGGCGAGAGGCCTATGTAGTCGAGCTCGAGTGGGGGCGACATGGGGAGCAGCAGGACATGAACCGGAGGGTGGGGGAGGTGAGGTGTGAAGAGTGGGTGTGTGCGTGTGGAGAGTGGGAGTGGGAGTGAGAGGAGTCAGGAGGGGTTTTGTGTTCAGGTGAAGCTTCCTTGCGCTGAGTTGGGTACTTAGTTGGAAATTTTTTAAAAATAATTTATTTTTATTTAAAATTACAAAATTATACTTGTATTTTTTTTTTAAAAAGTATACCTCTGTCACTGAATCGTTGGGCAACAATAATACAGTAGGACAACCGTTCGGTAACATTAATACAGTCGCCCAACTGTTGATCGATAGGTGTCATCATTTGAGCAATGTGGCGATAGGAGCCATCCGATCGTTGAGCGGTTGGTATTTGTATGGCCGAAAGGATCGGGCGGAAGAAAGAAAGAGAGGGGAGGAGAGGAAAGATTGGGGAAGAGGGAGAAGAAGAAGAGAAAAGGGAGGGTGGGAGGAGAAGAGGGAGGGAGAAGAAGGGTAGGCAAGATTTGTTTATGAGGTATTTTTTTTTAATTTTGTAGTGTATTTTTTTGTAGTAA
Source organism: Hsuehochloa calcarea (assembly GCA_036346395.1). Lineage (NCBI taxonomy): Eukaryota > Viridiplantae > Streptophyta > Magnoliopsida > Poales > Poaceae > Hsuehochloa > Hsuehochloa calcarea. Next base: position 31,230,463 of record CM070602.1, read on the forward strand.
GTAAATAGTTTGTAGTGTTAAAATAGTAGTATAAATAGCACCCGTAGAAAATTTTAGTTAGAGAAAAAAGTAAAAAATCGGAATGTTGTTACTTTATATGTAAGTAGCACCGGTAGAAACCTTTAGTTAGAGAAAAAAGTAGTCTGTGGGGTGTAAGATCGAGGTGGCTGAGTAGAGGGAGGTGAATAGGCGGTTTAAAAAAAATCTTTCGGCTCTAAAACAAATATATAATGCGGAAGTTAATAACAATTGGTTTTGCACAATTAAAACCTAAATCAACTAGGCTTCCCTAAGTGCACCAACAATACAAGAGAGCAATCATACAATGATATATAAGCAATTAAAGCATGTAATGTAAATTGCTCAAAGTAAAGCACAAGATAAAATAAGATGACACGATTATGTTTCTGTGGTGTTCGGAGACTTGCTTGGGTCTCCCTAATCCACGTTGAGGTAAGCCCAACCACGTTGGACCGGCTCCACTAATTAAGACAACACCTCCGAGGTAAGTCCAACCACTTGGACCGGTTCCAAACCGAACCAACATCTCGCTCCACTATAGTTGCTCTTCCTCCACTCCGAAGATGGCGATCACCAAACCACTCACAAATACACCGGGCCTTCTCACAAGCTTCTTGAGAAGATCACCGGCCACGACGCCTCCACGCTGTCTAGGTGTCGGCAAACACCAAGAGAAATAAATCTCAACTTTCACTTGAACTAATCAAGTGTTAACGCTCATGTGGATACACAATCCACTACCTAAGGCAACACATGCACTTAAGGTTTGCTCTCAAATATCAATAAGTGCAACACATGCACAAAAGAGAAGATCGAAACACTTGCTCTTAGCTCAAAGAATGAGTATAGCGCTCAACAAAAATCTCAGCAACCTCTCCCAACCGGCCAAGGTGGCTATATATAGCCCACACACAAAAACTAGTCGTTGGGAGAAGATTTCCTCAAATCAGCACAGGGCCGGTCTGATCGCCAACTAATGGCGGGTCGGACCGCCCGTGCCTCCAACGGCTATAAATCTAGCCGTTGGGCCTTCGGCCGATCGGACCACCATGCAATGGCGGTCCGATCCGCATAAATCGGTCAAACCGCCGTAGCTGGCCGGTCCGACCGCCCGATGGAAATTTGGCTAAGTCCCAAAACGGGCGCTCTTTGGAATAAACGTTCCGCACCAACCCCGGAACTTCCTCACATCGGAAATTCCATTTTCTCAACAGCGAAACTTCCGGACAGAGAATCCAAGTCAAAGTAAATCGGTCGAACCGCCAACATATGGCTGGTCGGACCGATTTGCCACCGGTCAGATCGGTCCACACCGGCGGTCTGACCGGCAGACCATAGAAGCAAAACACGTTTGCTTCACTTCAAATGGCAAAACGCATTCGCCTATTTGAGTACAATTCCAACAAGGTTAAAAGATGATATTCTCAGCTAGTTGCAAAACACATTTGCCAATATTTTAAAGTACCCATTACAAGAAATAAGGTACATGGACTTACACCATTTGCAAACTTAAGTCATATGCTACAAAGATTACGCACGAGCCTCGACTATTTGCAAAACACATTCACAAATAAATAGCATCATGCCTAGATGAGCTAGAGCAACTATATTGAGCTATCAACACATGACTAACTCAAACTACTAGTTAAAACCCCTCTTAATAGTACGTCAACCTATACTAGCAATCCGATCTTCCAACCAAACACCAAGATCGGTAAAAGACTAGGAACACATCCTTAGCCATAACTAGTCATACCTTTGCCTTGCATCTTCTTGAAGCTTTATGACGCACACCATCACTTCAAGTCCGGGTCATTAACTTGATGATCATCAACACATGATGATCCTTTGCATGACCTCCATCAACACATGATGGGTCTTCTCTTGTCTTGATGATCAACTCATGATCATCTCTTCTTGATAAGCAACAACTCATGATGCATCCTTTACACCAATATCTTGACTTGATGATCAACTCATGATCATCCCAAGTCTTCATCATCCTGGAACATAACCTATTCATCAAACTCATGGAAAATGTTAGTTCCACAATATGATTATCATTAATTATCACACCATACCATTAACTCATAATGGTGGGACATGACACCTCAATCTTTCCCTCTTTGGTAATTGATGATAACCATTTCAATGACATATAAATTGATTGACAAAAGTAACACCTTGTGAGTATACATAAACTGCACAAGTCATATATATACTCACAACATGAGTATGCGAGAACTACACAAGTTCTTCATACTCAAAACTTGAGTATACGAGAACTACATAAGTTCTATATACTCAAAATATGAATATACAAAACTACACAAGTTCTTTATACTCAAACGGATATGTTTCAAAGTAAAGATCTCAAATATATGTGGAAGACGAAATATGGATCAATACTAATGAGACCACAAAATATAGAACAAAGCCCCCCTAAATGTGTGCATACACTAATGTGTAAAGAAAACATATGCACATATTCAAGATATACTTATAGTGGAGTTCAACCTATATTTTGGATCCAAGGAATGCAACATTATATAAGAGTGTAAGATGAATGCATACCTCGTTGAATTTCACCTTTATATCCAAATGAGACTACACAAGATAATACTTGACAAAAGAGTTAGTCCACAATTAGATTTGTCATTAATCACCAAAACACTCCATTAACTCATAATGGCGGGTCTAGATCTTTCATGGGGGAGAAGTCGTGCTGTTTGTGAGAAGTATTGTAGTAGTGTCGGTGCATTTGTGACCGACTATTATTCAGTGAATAATTAGAAAGTTGGCCGAGTGCATGAGGAGGATGAATTATTTGCATGGACTAATTAGTATAGGTTAATTAGTATGGACTAATAGACTTAGGTAATTGGTATAGCTCTGTAGAAGACTGGAACACCACTTGTAGCATTTCGAATTGCAAGTTAGCGTCAGGAACGAATAATGTCTGGTATGGAATTGCTCGGTTTTTAGGTTGAATTGGAATAGTGTACTGCACGTTCATTGTGGCCTCTGCCTTAGGGAATGAATGACACCTTGACCATGATGTAGTGTAGTTGTTCACGATAGTTGAATGGCCGTACAAATGTAAATTACAGTGCAGCAGTACTTGCATATCGTGTGTTGCGATCTGACTAGTTGTAATATTGGAAATATTTGCAGGCAGACATCAGTCATGCCAGCCTGTACCCAGTACATTGAGAGTGCATTACAGTGATGGCACCATTCATGACAGTCCGTACGGTGTTGACTTGAGCAGTTTTCTGCAAGCCACTCTCGTACACCCAGACGGCAAGAATGCACCAATCGCAGATGTGATGTACTGGCTCACCCGCAGCTTCTCCTTGGACCCTGAGGTGTGCAGCGTTGTCATACAAGGGCTTTGGAGACGGTCTCCCACAGACATTATATGGGAGTTGAGAAGACTAATGTGCATGGTATGCGGAAGGGCTTTATAGCTTTATAGAAGGCTTTCGTGCGATGGATCAGAGTGTGTCTTGCTTGTGCAAGCATGCCCAAAAGAAGTTGTCTGAGGGCCTGCCGACGGATATTATCCGGGTGGTGGGAGCAGCTTGGGCGCCCAGTATATTGGTGAAGAAGAGGACCCGGAGGCCGGTGTTACAAAGGATTCGGAGGATGTTGCTCGTGATGAGGCCGACGCGGTAGATGCAGGAGAGGAAGATCGGTCACTACATGGTGAGCCTACAAGACAGGCTGATGAAGGAGAGCATAGGGAGTACATAGTGTGTCAAATGGAGAGCGATGACCGGATGACCTTAGCTGAAGAGGAAGCTGTACATGAGGACGATGAGGACAATTCCGATGAGGACAGAGCTCCCATTCCCCAGGAATGGAACAGGATTGACGCGGAGGGTGTAGCTACGCATGACGAGCACGAAGCACTGTGGGAGTACCATGCCACGGAGGTTCCGTTGCACTCAATGTTTTCTGATGAGACATCCTTACAGGATGCCATTAAGCTGTGGGCTATGTCCATGCAACGACGCGTTCGAGTTGTCAAATCTAGCGAAGCGATGCCGTCAAGTGCGAGTAGGCCAGTTATCCTTGGCGAGTGCACGCACATAGACTGAATTTTGAGGCTCACTAGATTGTCTCGAAGGTGGAGCCGCACTCCTGCGTGCTCAGCAGTGTTTTGCCAAGGCATCATAACCTAACATCGACCTTCATAGCCAATTTGATGTATAGAGAGATAGTGGAGAAGAAGGACATGGAGGCCAAGCACATCATGGTGTCTATTGAGAAGAAATTCAAGTACAAGATCAGCTACACGAAAGCGTGGTGTGTGAAGCAGAAGGCTTTGGAAAGACGGTTTGGGTCTTTTGAGGCAGCACACGACAACCTTCCTCGTATGCTTCGGGTGCTGCAGGAGAGAAACTCGGGCACATACACTGCTGTAAAGGACAAGCCATCTAAAAATTCGTGAGGTTTTGCTATATTGCATAGGGTCTTCGTAGCCTTCGGTGCCTGCATCGAGGCTTTTAGGCATATGTTGCCCGTGATCTCAGTTGACGGGACCTTTTTGATCGGGAAATACAAGGGGCAGATCCTTACGACCATTGGTGTTGACGGGAACAATCAAATTCTGCCATTGGCCATCACATTCGTAGAATGTGAGAATTACGACAGCTGGTTGTGGTTCCTTCAACATTTGAGGGTGGCTTGTCCTGGTGTGTGCATGATCCATGATCGCCACACCGGGATGCTGAAGGCCATAAGAAAACTTCAGCAAGACCCCGAGAAGCCGTTCACTTGGCCAGATATGAGGAGTAGATGGTGCATTCGCCACTTGGGGGCCAACTTCTTCAAGAAGTTCCCGAAGCAACCGTTGGTGAAGCTATTCAAGAGGCTGGCTATGCAGAACCAGCATTGCAAATTTGATGCTTTATGAGTGCTGCTGGATGAGCACAACAAGAAACACGTGGACAAGAGGAACCAGGGACCAGAGTCTGAACCTGCTGGTCCGAGGAGGACATTGAGGAACATCGACTACTTCTCCCATTGGATCGAGGCTGAGCCATTTGACAAGTGGTCCCTCTTGCATGACACAGGCGGGGCAAGGTGCAAGATATAATGACTACTTACCTTGCGGAGGTGTACAACTAGGTTTTTAAGGACCTTCGTTCTCAGCCCCTTGTCATTGTGGAAGGTGTTATGCAGAACACAATAGGGTATTTCAGGGAGAGGCATGCAAATACCGCACTTCATGCCGCCAACCACAAACACCGTACTGCTCGAATATTACGGCATACAAGCAGGCAAAGACAGAGAAGGGCCAGTCGCACACGTTGTACGTGATGTGCAATACAGAGCATCTTTTCTACGTGCTCCTCCGGGATAGAGCCAGATTTGGGACGGCAGCCGTCCTCTTGTCACCCACGAGGTATGCCTTGGAGATCATGTGAACGAACATAACTGTACGTGCAATAAGCCGAAGCTCTAACACAAACCATGCTCTCATGTCCTAGCCGCATGCGGGATTGTGCAGGTGGACCCTTCGAACTTTTGTCTGAGTACTTCTTGAAGGAGAGGGTGGCACAGGCGTGGTGTGGCGAGCTTAGGGGGGCAGGGTTGTGGGTAACTTCGCTACTGTGGATATTGCAAATAGGACCTGGATTCCATATGTTGACATGCTGAAGGGTGGCAAGGGTCGTCGGCAGAGATGTCTTATTACCAATGATATGGACGAAGCGCAAACTAAGGCGTTGTATAGACGCTGCGGGCACTGCGGCCAGGAGGGCCACATAGCCAAACATGCAAGGCACCAGCTGAGGAGTAGACACCAGCATGGTTTGCGGTACCACTTCTTCGAGTGTGCAAAGTGGGACCAAAATTGCAAATTAGTGTACATCATTAATTTGTATTGTTTATGTAACTGTTCTGTTACTACCCAATTTTTATTTCATGTACGTACTGTCGTAGCACATGTATCGTATGTTGCACGTAATGTTTATGTAAGTGTTGTAGTACTATCCCCTTTTTATTACTTTTCAAAGTACTGTCTTTGTGGATTTCGTGAGGATATGTGCACGATCTTAGAATGATGAGTCAATTGGCAATGGCTTTGTTGGTTTGCAAAATCTCGCGTTTTCAGTTTTGCTTCAAAATTTGTCGGACCACGGTGATCGGCCGGTGGCTCGGGCGGTCAGACCGCCCGTGGGAGAGGTCCGACCGGCCGTGGTGGCCGGTCCAACCGATATGTTTAAAAGTGGAATTTGGGGCTATGCCAAAAATAGGTTGTGTAGGCAAGTGAGGGGAGTCTCCTGGATGTGGTCACATCATTTTTGGAGCTACCAGTCAAAAGTTCTATTCAGTTGAAAATTCTAGAAGGTTTCGGATTTTCGAGCTGAAAATTTGCTAAGTCTTTTGGCGGTCCGACCGTGGTTGTGGAATCGGTCCGACCGGCCCAAATCGGTCGTCTGCGGTTGTGTGGAGGCGATTAGACCGCCAATCACTGAAGCTTGGTCTTGGTGGCATTGATGTGTGTTAATTATGGTTATTGTATGGATGTCAATGCTTTATCGTTGCATATTGCATTGTGGAACTAACGTGGGTCAAGTTGTGAAGAACTTGTTCCCGGAAGCGATTTGTTTGTCTATTCTTTGTGCGGTGGCTTGCGAGTCAACGGCGTCAGCGGTGAGGTGGATCGGGACTACGCTTGGAGAGCGTGGTCCGAAGCGATCATGGATGCCGGGAGGTCGTGTGACTCAAGCATGGTGCGAGATGGGCAAGATGGATCGAGCGGGTAGTTCGGTCATGTTGGTTGGATCGGCGGTGCGGAAGTCGGTGCAAGACTCTAGGAGTTTCCGATGGGATTCGGACGGGAGAGTCTTGCCGACAGGATGAGAGCCGCTGATCAACCTACACTTGGGGAAGCAGGAGATTGCTTCAATAGTTATGTGTGTGTGGGTCCCATGTGTGAGTGGGTCCCAAAAGTGAAACCCTAGGCCTCTCTTATAAATAGAAAGGGGGGAGATGTAAAACCCCCAAGCACTCATTTGGCCCCCTTCATCTTTTTCTAGGGTTTGGAGGAGAGGAGAGGAGAAGCTAGGGTTTGGAGAGATTGTGTGTGTGCTCCTTGTTGAGCTCTTGTCCTCCTTGTTGGAGTGGCTTTGTAAGCATCTTGTGAGATCAATCAATCTTGTGATGCTTGCTTGAAAGATCATTTGTCTCCTTTGTGTTCTTCTCTCTTTTGGATGATTTTGGTGCGTCCTTGATTCAAGGGTTCATGCTTGGTCTCTTGACCTATTTTGTCTTGCTTGGATGTGTGGGAATACTCCTAGAATCATCTAGATCATCAACCCCCACAAGCAAGTCTTGAATCAAAGATTTTCGTATTTCTAGGGTTTGTGCACTTCTTTGGTAAAACCTTGAGATATCATTTCTATGAAGTGGATCTGAAGGATCGTCGCTAGAAATAGGTCTCTAATATCCTTAGGGAGGTGTGCTCCAAATTTAGTCAAGTTTCATTGGTCGAATCAAAAGTTGGACCAAATTTCGTTTTGGATTTGGGTTGTGTATTTTGGTACTGGACTAAATCGGTCTGACCGGTTTAGTAACGGCGGTCCGACATCCTGCATTTCAGACCACCCGGTAGTGGCAGGTCGAACCGATTTCCAACGGTCCGACCGCCAGTTAGTAGCCGGTCCGACCGCTCGTCAACCGTCGGTCCGACCGCCTTGATCTCAATGCGGTCGACCGCTAGTACTCAGACCGATCCTCTGAGATCTTTTCTCCATTTGTGTCGTGTGGTTAACGGGGTTATCGAATTCAGCACAAGGCTTCCTCTGTGCTCTTAGTGATCTCCTTTGCTTTTATAGCTAAAGGAGTAAAGTTCGTGTTGAATTTGATTAAGGCGAGAAATTCGAGAAAGCGCCTATTCACCCCCCTAGTCGCCTTTACGGTCCTACAGTCTTGGTAGCCTAGTACTATTTTGTTTGTTTGTTTACAAGTTAAATTTACTCCTGTTTTACATTCGATGTTTATTTGTGCGTATTTGCTAACTTGAAGTTGTTTTGCAGGTATGGCTCGTGACCCTCGCAGATTCGACTGGAGTTCCGCCCTCCTGGAGGAGCGCATCGACCGGCTACATCACGCGTCGCGTCGTGTCCAAATCTGCGGTCATGGCGACACGACTATGTTGGGGGTGATCCACACGCGTACACCTCGGGTGGCCTGGAGGCTAGACCCACGATGGACAGATAGGTTAGCACACGTCCATACTATCTTCTCGCTATACGTACCTTTCGTACTGACCTTTTCTTGCTTCGCAGGCTCAGCGCTACCGGTCTACTACCTCTTGGCCGGATGGTGCAGGCCACGGACGAGGACGAGCCGGCAGCACCTGAGATCGGCGACGACGGAGACATCCATGCTGGGCTAGAGCGGTCACGACCCTTCCCGTTTGACCGCTCCCTGCTGACAGCTCTCGTGGACCGGTGGCGGTCGGAGACTCACACTTTCCACCTCCCATTCGGGGAGATGACCCCTACTCTGCAGGATGCCTCCCTGCTGCTTGGCCTCCCAGTCGCAGGAGGTGCTGCCTTCCCGCAGGAGGATCCGACCGACTAGCGCGGTTGCCTTCTGGCCAGGTTTCATGGAGTCCTTCCACCTGCGGCCCCGACCGAGTACTACGTCTTCCCGGAGGCACAGAGGCATGGCCCACCCTTGCGGTGGCTGTCGTAGTTCCGGGTATGTGCTGTAATATCCCATTTATTTACAGAGAATATAAGGAGATTGGGATATTCTTTTTTGCCTCGCTCAGAAAAAAGGCAGAATCTGTAATAGTCTTGCAACGTAATTTTCGCGATTGGAATGGCTTCGAATGAAAACCCTCATAACTACAAAGTTGTAGATCGCTTTCCATAGTCCAATTTAGAGTCCTCATTGACTTAATTTAGAGTTCCGAGGTCTAAGATATGGGGCCCGCAATGCAGGCTACATAGAGAACCCTGGTCAGTATCTGAGTCAGCTTCCAAGGCAAATTTCGTAACGAAGACGGCGTTTTCGGAAAAACTCTACAAATAGGAAGTTGAAGTACTATACGTTAGCTAAAAGTGAAGATAAGAATCACTCAATTACGAGTTCAGGAGAGCAAGTTATGATCTTTGAAGCATTCGCTACCCAGAAAGAAAAATTCGAGAACCTGGGCCTCGGGCCTTTAGCCCAGGAGGCCCATGAGGGACCAGCCACCAATAAAAGGAGGGAAACCCTAATATGGTACTGTAGCTACAGTACACTCCATGCTATAGTACATGCTACAGTAGTCTCCCCCAAATCCATTGCTATTCCACGTCCTCTTGGTGGTGCTCTCCCATTGTTGTCAGCCGAGAGAAGAAGGGAGGAGAAGAAAGGGAAGGAAGAAGAGGAGAGGGAGGGCACCTGCATCGCAGCGAGGCGTCCTTCTCTAGCGATTCATCAAGGGTAACCTCGATCCCAGGTAGATCGGTAAAATTTTCAATTCAATTTTGTGTTGTCTGTAGCAGATCGGATTGGTCCAGTACTGTTGCTCGTTAGTTTTGGGTAGATTTTGTACATTGTTTTGATCTATCCATCTCTTAGAAAGTTGTAGGGATCATCCTTATATTTCTTTAGGCACCAAGATCACTTGATTTGGAGTTATAGTTTAGGAGTTATAGTAGTTTCTTTGCCACTGTCCATTAAGGGCTGACGAGAATTGGCAGTTGTCTTGTCTAGCCATTATGAATTATGTAGAGACCGAATCAGAATGACCACCCAAAATGAATGTTGTAGAGAATGCAGTAAGCTTTCCATGTTGATAAAGAACACAATTTTTAGACGAGTCAATCAAAAGTTATGGAATTTAAACCGCCGCTGTTTCGCTGACTATCAGATTGCAGAGACAGAAACTTTACCTGAATATACAATTAGTAGGAGGCCGAATCAGGGGACTTGCCCAACTAGATTATTGTATCTGGTTTTGTTTTTATTCCAGAGAGTCCAAGATCACCCCGTTCCGAGTTGCGTAGTAAAAGTTATATTATTTTTAGAGCTGCTGTCCCATAGTCCTTTTTGCTAGACTGTCGGGAAGGTGGAGTAAAACCTGTATTCGAACCCTAGGTCTTGAGGAGTTGGGTTAAGGGGCATAAACGGAGTCCACTTTTCAGCGTATTTATTTTGAGCGCTATTCTTGTGTAGGAGATGGAGTCCCAGAGTAGAGGCACCATTTTTGCTTCTTCGCGCGCCATAGCAGAAAAAGGCAAGTACAATTTTAGTACGGTATTGTGTGTTGGGCAATATGGTTGAGTTGATGCATGCTTAATATGATTATGCGTGATGAAAGTGTTTATTTCACATTGTTTATATGATGATCGATAGTTGATAATTCTTGTGAGAACATATTGTGGATTGTCCATGTCATTTCATATCAATCATGCATGTTGGCATGAGATACCCACGGGAGTGGGCATTGAGATCCCCATATTTAAGATATGGGCAATGGGTCCCCATCTGAAAAGGATTGGCAATGGGTCCCGCATTTGATAATACGGGCATGAGGAACACCGAGGTGTAACACTCCATAATACCGGTATATGCAAAAGAGAAAAGAAAAGTGCATCTGAACAATTTGCATAGCATGATCATATGAAATGTTTAATATTGAGAATTGTGGATGGATGATGATGGTTACAATTGTTTATGTTATTGTCTTGCTAAATGTACTTTGCTGAGTCTTGGACTTACTCTTGCTGTTACTGTGCTTTTAGGTACCCCGTTTGTGGACAGCATGCATGGGAGGGAGTAGATTTATGCTTGGATGCACATTGGCACGAACCAATTCTCCATTGAATAAACAAATTGAATTATACTTTAGAATTTGAGTAAACCGCTTAAGGTTTTTATATTTATGCTTTATGCCTTGGATAATTTTTATGGACATACTTTAGATTGTGCGTTTGGATAATTGTTTATTACAATTGTTAGCTGTGCAAACCCCCGGTATGGTTTGTTATTCAAAGGAGAACCTGCTGAAAGTTAGCAAAATGTATTAGCTTAATTTGTATTTATGTTAGTGTGGTAGCATTCCAGGCTCAGGTTTGGCTGGGGTGTTACAGTTGGTATCAGAGCGGGCTTTACGTCCGTGGTGAATATGTTAATTAAAATTTACTAGTGGTTAATCAACTTAAAATTTGATACACTAGTGCACAGTAGGATGGGAATGGGTAAAGCATTGCATTTACATTTCTTTTATGTCGTATTTATCATTGCTTATATGAATTGATTATGAATGCTTATGATTTGATTATGTGATTGTTATTTGTGATGATAGTAGATGTCGAGAGGTAGAGATTGCGGTTATGGCCATAGGTATGGTCCGGTGGTACTACCGTTTGTGGTATGGGGAAAGAGAAGTGTTTACTCTGAGTAACTTTGTTACGAATGTTGGAGATGGGTCTCCTTGGGAAAGCTTGTTATTCTTCTTGAGTTTCCATTTGGATATTCTGATTACCCGTTGTTGGTTGATGAATTTTCATGAATTAGTGGGTACAAAGCAACTAAAGTGTTTTTATTGGTTTAATTTGTCCCTTACAGCAACTAATGTTTTCCCAACTGTTGAGGTATTCTTATGGCTGGTGAACGTGGTTAACTGTCAAGATTGACCTTTTCATTGGAGTTTTGTCTTTCTTATTGGAAAATACAAATTATTTGTTTGCTTGCTATTTTGGATAATGAAGTCATTCTACTGCAAGTTCTTTACATGTGGGCTCTTTGACCCTACATATTTATTTTGGAGTAAATTGAGTATTGAAGTTTACTGACTCTCTCTTTTATGAAAGAAAATGTCAAAACTCTTTTGGTAAGGTCTTTTTATGTTTAAGCAACTAGTGGTGGTCATAGAAATTAACTGATTGATATGAGTTATCAAGTTGGGCCAATAGCGTAATGCATAAAGAATCTTAAATGATGTCATTGGTAGTGTGGTTGATCAATCTATTATTGCATTACAATAGTTGTATGATGAAGTGTGATTAAGAGTATATCTATCCCTAATTGAAATCAATAGGGTAACCAAGAAGTGTGAGATATTGATGAATTCGTTTGATCATTAAGATTGTGGAATTTGGTAAATTTCTTAGATAGTTTGGAGTAATGGATCTCAGCGGATTAAGCTAACCATTAGAGATGGTTATGTCAAGGATGTGGTTGAATGTTGCCTTAAAGGATATTAACCCAGAAATTAGCGTAAAATTGGCTATTTGATGATCATATATGGTTGCTAGATTTACATATTCCCTAGTATGATTAATTGTTGAAATGGTGTACAAAAGGTTGGAGGGATTGAAAATCGGTGAATCAAGGGTTTATGGATAGAGTTCTGGACAGATCGTCTATATAGAATGATGCGATGAAATTGGTTGTAGTGTCGTTGAGACTTTTGATCGATGGAAGGTTTTGATTCTTGAAATTCTAGTGTGAATTGGCCGAAAACTAAATACGAAGAGGAACCGTTGAACATGTGTTTGTGAAAAAAAAATCATGTGATTTGTAAGAAAAAGTTGGAAGCAACTAGACTTTGTAATGAACTCAGTCGATAACAACGATGGTTGGGGTGCAATGGTTATGTGTTAAGGTGTAGTGTTGAGCATCACTATGAGTTGAGCTGACATGATTTAATAGGTGGCTTATGCCTATTTGATTGTGGAAATCGTTGGATGATAGCATGACCTTGATGAAGGGCTTTTGGTGTAACATCTTATTGCGTAGTAGCTTCCCTCTAAAATAAAGTGGTTGTTGTAGTGAGGCTGAAAGATTTTGGTCTACTCTTAATTTGAGGATGAAATGATACTAGTAGTATGGAACTATTTGGTGAGCCTTGGGTCTTTATAATAAAAAGAGTTGACGACAAAGATTCTGATTAAGAGTGTGTTATTCTTAATGTTAGTAAGATTTCCTGTAAGGGACTATGACTTGTGGGTGTGGTGACGATTCTTATATAAAGAATGTAATTTAATCGCCTTTCATAATATCAGTTAAATGAAAAGTTTGAACACTCGTGGTCTTTGATAGTTCCTGAATTATGTAGTAACGAAATTTGTTGAGCAAGCGGCGTGTTGGAAAGTTCTATTTGGTCCTTGAGTAATTCATGCGGTTTGATCTTAAAGGCTCTTTTGGTTGAGTTGGTCAAGTGAATTGTAATCAAAGAAATTATTTCTTGTTAAAGGAAAGAGTATAGTAGAAGTATTTGAGATTGGAGTTAAGTTTTGTAACTTGCAACTTATTTAAGTGTGTTTGACTTTTACTTCATTGTCGCTTAAGAGTTTCTTGAGTTTCAGTAACAATGCTTATTTTATTGGCTGAAGCTTGATATTCTCTTTTGGTGGGACTTATGTCGTTATCGTGGTCTCATCTTTTGTTTTACGAGTTCATCGCTATTTAACTATTTCTATTGATCTTGTATTTCTTGTGAATTGAAAATATTTTTCAAAGTCTGAAATCATTATTGTTATTTGCCTCTACCCTTGAGAAAGGAATAATTGATTGTTTTACAAAACCTCATAGAGGGTAGGGCAACGTATTGGTGGTAGTCAAGTGAACAATTTTGTGAGACTCTAGGTGTCAATTTGTTGAGATGCATTGAGTGATAAGTTGATTTCTTGGAGTAATCCTTGGAGAGGGTTTGACTTAAATAGAAAGTTTTATTTTTGGGGCTAAACCGATGGCAATATTTGCAACTAATAGAACCTATAGAGGTTTGAGGTCAAAGATCATTTGTGCATGTAAAGTGCAGCATTAAAATTGTTGAAAGCATGTAAATCTTGGTCAGTTTATTAGAGTACTGCGATTGGGTAATTTGCCGGGTTGTATAGGCAAAATATGATGGTGTAATTTAATGAGAGTAGAATTCGCGAAGTAACCTAATCGTAATTTCGATTAATGGGATAGTAGGGAGTGTTGAGAGGATAGTAGGGAGTGTTGAGATGTCAGCAGGTATGCCCTGGCTTTAGTGGATAAACTTCTGAGAGAATGAATTCTTCTAAAAGATAATTTGGTCGAGAAATTTTTTACGTGTGGATGATAATGATTGAATATGTTTGGAATGTGGGAATTTTAGTGACTGAATCTGATGATTTCTCGATCTTTTATACGGGAAGTTTGCTGTAGGAGTCTTGGAGGTTGAAATTGGGCTTTGCATTTTTATGCTGGAACCTTGGTGGCCAATGATTTTGTGTACATGTGGTAAAATAAGAGTAGATTTTGAATAGTGTGATGATCATTGATAGTATTCTTTGGGTGTAGTAAATGAGAGTGTGTGATGTGAATTTCAAATTGATTATCCTTCACAGATTAAGGGATGTGATTACGTTGGGAATTATTTGTCAAAAAAAATTCATTTGGTAGAAATGTTGGCTAGAGTGTGATATTGTGCATTGGAAGAGTCTCCTGCCAAATGTGGATTTTGCATTCGGTTGAACATAGCTTTGAGAATGACAATTTAAGAGGAAGGACCTAGTGTGGAATACGATGAATTGGAATTACAAAGTTTGAGAGGAATGTTATTCCTAAAAGAGAAATTGGAAGAAAAAAAAGTTACATCGGGTAATGAAGCACTCCCTTGACTATTGTTTGAACTATGTGTTTATGACGAATGTCTGTCGCAAATTGAGCTTGGCTTAATGTTGGCATGTGTGGTTCTTGCAGGGTTCAAAAAGAATAAAAGGAAATGATTGATTGGGTATTCCAGTGATTTCTCATTTGGCTTATGAGGTGTTTATTTACAAACTGCCTAATTAGAAAGCAAAAGGGAATACGTGATGAATCTTTGATTTTGGGTTTGACCCTTTTGGTAGGGAGTTGGCATGGCGTGGTTGCGATGAGAATCTTTTAATTTCAGTTGACTCTATTTATAGTAGAGTTTGTTCAAAGAGAGTACTGTTGTGTGTCCCTCGTTAAAGGAGGTGATCTTTGTTTCGGTTAGGACTTCGATTGAGAGTTGGAACAAGAGTCACGTGTGACGTGTGCAGGATGTCTGGTTTGGTACCGAAGGGAAGGTTGGCCCAAGGTACATGGATTTGATTTTGGAGGTTGGCGTATCGCCAGGACTGTCTCGAGTCCATGCGCGGGGTACGTAACGTCTTGTATGTCTAGTGCGGAGTGAGTACCTAAGAGGTCCAAAGCTTAAGTTTTCAATAAGAGCCGTTGGTCAACTAGTAAGACTTACAGTTGTGTCATGTGTGTTGAGAGAACGTGGAAAGGCCGAGATGAGTGTTGATGAATAATGTAACACCCTGTCTATTCGGAAGACAAGATGTCACCTAACAGGCCAACCTACTATTCAATTCCTAAGATTAACATCGCATTCAATGCTAAAGAAACGATTAATCAAGGTAACAATCTAGAGCTTAATAACAGTTCATCAATAAATTAAAACAAGAATTAACCAAAGCGCGAATAATGAAACTCCAAGTGACAATTATTACAATCCATTACATTATAATTAAACCGAATAAACGTAAATAGAATTTTAACGAATGAATGATTTATTCAAGTGCGTGGAACGTGATGGACTACACCCTCCCGCTAGCAACAGTTTCACTGGAATTCACCTAAAACAAATAAAAAGAAAGAGTGAGTCGAAACTCAGCAAGCACGACATATACATTCCAAAAGAATACTGAATCGGAATAATCTACCAAGTAATTCATTTACTTCCATGAATTTGCGAAAGCATGGTATGAATGAATGCATTGAAGGAGAATGGACTTTCCACATGTTTATACCGGTATAACTAGTGACACACCCGTCGGTGTTCACTTAAGCCCGCTCTTAACCAAGAGCGGGGATCCAAGTCCGTATGAAGAACGTTTCATACGGAATGTCCGAAACTGCCTACATTGGAATGGTAGGTCTTACATGCCCATATTGGAATTAATGGGACTTAATCAAGTTTCCACTCCGTGAGACGACAATCAATTATGTATGCATGGAATGAAATGCATAACTTGAACTTCATCTCAATGTATCATCGAATAATGTATTGAACTCTACCACATCAAGCTCAAATCACAAGAATATTCCTAATTTACCAAGTTATCATGCATTCATCGAATTCACACAAATTAAACATTACACTTGCCTTCCGTGTTGTGACGTATTGGGAAGCAACGAAGGTGTCCTTCCACCCACCGTCTCACCGCCTACACAAGCATTGCCACGGATTACGGATAATAGAATATGGCACGGCTACGTGTTCTCGATGCTCTCTAATCAACCCACACACCCCAAGAGTTCAATTTGACCTCTACACAAAAAGTCCAGATTACCTATCTTACGGCGATCGTGCGAGAAAATTCACCATTAATTATGCGTAACTCTAAAAGATATGAAACTATTGCTCACTGATTCTTAACTGATCCGGCTACAAAACATTAGTTGACAAAATCCTCGATTCGGCCAAAGCAGAGGGCTAATTATCGATTAAACACAACCCATCTACGTCATCGAATTGGATCAAGAATAAAGAAAATGGCGTAACTTTTAGCCTCTGATCCAATGAGAATGATCCTTATCAACTTGGAAATATAAATTCGAGAGATACAATAACTTAGTTGGGTGCGAGTTCTAATTCGGCCCTAATTTGAACAAAACCGAGGACAAACCCATCGACCCCGTTTTGAGCAGATGAACAGATCGCATTCAAAAATTCATATCTCCCAAACTACAGATCGGATTTTCCTGATCTTGGTGCCAAAAGAAAGATAACGTTCCCAGAATACAACTCTCGAAGGGCAAAACCCCAGATTCGGCCTCTAAAGTACCGTAACTTGCCGCGCAGCGTTCGATCCAAGCTATAATTTCGGAACCCTAATCGTGCGACTCAAATGATCTCTACCGCAACAAAAGCTGATCAAACAATGAACCGAGGTGCTCGTTACCCTTGAAGACCGTAGCACGACGAAGAACCACTCCCGCTGGTCTCCTTCTTCTTCCTTGGCCGCCACACCACAGCGAGCACCGGCGAGAAACGGCCATGGGAGGACAGATCGGAAGAGGCGCCCGGGGATCTTGGAGAGCAACCTCGGGAGCACCAATGGCCGGCGACAGGGAGGCGGCGCCCAACCAGGGAGGAGGCGCCGGCAATGGAGGTGGAGAGGGGAGGGTGGCGGCTAGGTGGGAGGAGGTGGCGGTTAGGGTTGGGGAGTGGTGCCCCCTTATATGGCGGCCCCCTCCCTTGGCCCAGGTTAGCGAAAAACTCCGATAACCCCCCTGCGGACTGGAAAATTCTGAAAAAAACTAATTCTTTCTCTCCCTCCGACTTCCCTCTTTTACCGAATGCGATTCCGGAGAAATTTAAATCTCGTTTTCAAATAAATTCCAAACTATACGACCTAGCTGGATTTATGAGGTATTACACTCTATCCCCCTTAGAAAAGATTCGAGCTCGAATCTACGCGACAACTTCGAGAAAGAAAGATGAACAACTTAAATAATTACCTGAAGTGAACAGGTCGGGGTATTGTTCTCGCATGCGGGACTCCAACTCCCAAGTGGCCTCTCTTTCAGACTGATGAGACCAAAGGATTTTAACATACTTCAAGGTTTTGTTCCTCAAAACCCGTTCCGATTCTTCTAATATCTTCACTGGTCGGGAATCAATGGTAAGATCCTACTCAATAATCAAAGGCTCCAAAGGAATGACTTGTGCGGATCCTCGAAATTTCCATAACATTGACACATGAAATACATTGTGGACCCCTTCATGGAGTCGGGAAGGTCCAAGCGGTAAGCTAGTTTTCCAATTCGTACCCACGATTGGAAAAGGTCCCACATACCTTGGACTAAGCTTTCCTTTTGTGCCAAACCTCACCACACCTTTGGATGGCGACACTCTCAATAGAACTTCGTCACCCACTTGGAATTCCAAATCCCGCCTTCTCACATCTGCGTAGCTCTTACATCGACTCGACGGCACCAACAGATTTTGCCTAACCGGCCACTCTAGCCATTGTTTGTTTGAACCCAATCGGGACCCAAAGCGCTCGCTCTCAACCTCATCCCAACACAACGGGACTGCACTTACGTCCATAAAGAACCTCGAATGGTGCCGCTCGAATACTGGCATGATAACTGTTATTATAAGCAAACTCGGCCAACGATAAATGATCTTCCCAACTTCCTTTCCAGGATAAAACACAACACCTGAGCATATCTTCCAATGTCCGAATTGTGCGTTCAGGCTGACCATCCATTTGTGGGTGAAAAGCTGTGCTAAGACGGTTTGTGTACCCAAAGCACTCTGCAAACTCTCCCAGAACTTGGAGACAAATTTAGCATCTCGATCGAAAATAATAGTTTTGAACTCCGTTGCAACCGCACTATTTCCCGCACATAAAGGGAGCCAAATCACTTGCCGAATTAGTTGTGCGGATAGGAATAAAATGAAGCGAGACTTATTGAGCGGTCCACAATGACCCAAATAGCATCCTTACCTCGTTGCGTGCGAGGTAAACCGACTACAAAATCCATAGATATATCATCCCACGGCCACACCGGGACCTCCAGAGGTTGCAGCAATCCCGCTGGCCGTTTATGCTCAGCCTTGACTCGCTGGCAAACTTCACAAGATGCTACATATTGCGCAATATCAACCTTCATCCTCTTCCACCAGAAGTTTTTCTTTAAATCTTTGTACATCTTGGTCTCTCCAGGGTGCACTGTATACGGAGTACGATGTGCCTCCTTCAGAATCTCATCCTTAATCTGAGCCTCCTGGGGAACACAGAGGCGGCCTTTAAACCGTAATGTATCAACCTCATCTATACTGAAATGGCCTTGCTTGCCCTCAATACAACGCTTTCTCACCCGCTGGAGCATCTGGTCATGCTGCTGTGCTTCTCGCACTTGATCCGGAAGTGCTAACTCTAAAAGCAACCGAGTCTCCGCCTGGGCGGTACCCGCAAAACAATAGGAAATATCCATACGCTCAAAATCAGCGATAAGACAACTGACAGTAGATGGTGTCGCCTTGCGACTCAAAGCATCTGCTACCACGTTTGCCTTGCCTGGATGATACTGAATTGTGAGATCATAGTCCTTAATCAGTTCTAACCATCTCCTCTGTCTCAGGTTCAAATCCTTCTGGGTAAAGATATATTTCAAACTCTTGTGATCAGTGAAGATGTCACAAGACTCGCCGTACAAATAATGGCGCCAGATTTTTAAAGCAAGAACCACTGCGGCCAACTCGAGATCATGAGTCGGATAATTCTGCTCATGCTTCTTCAACTGTCGCGACGCATAAGCAATCACTTTGCCCTCCTGCATAAGTACACAACCGAGACCAACTATCGACGCATCTGAATAAATGGTGAACCGCTTCCCGGGCTCGGGAAGAGTCAAAATCGGAGCAGTCACCAATCTTTCCTTTAATGCACAAAAACTGCGCTCACATGCTTCCGACCACTGAAATTTAACTCCTTTCTGTGTCAGCTGGGACATTGGTCTAGCAATAATGGAGAAACCTTCCACGAAACGCCGGTAATAACCCGCTAATCCCAGAAAACTCCTCACCTCCTTGACATTGGTTGGTCTTGCCCACTCTACCACCGTAGAGATCTTGCTAGGATCAACTGATATACCATCTTGATTGATAACATGGCCTAGAAACCCCACCTCGAAAATCCGAACTCGCACTTCTTCAATTTGGCATAGAATTGGTTCTTTCTCGATGTTTGGTACCAACTTCAAATGTCGGCGTGATCCTCTTCCGTTTTGGAATAGATCAAGATATCGTCAATAAATCGACAACAAAATCATCGAGATATTGGTGTAGCATACTGTTCATGGCCTCCATGAAAACTGCAGGAGCATTCGTCACTCCAAAAGACATAACTTTGTACTCATAATGGCCATACCTCGTGGAAAAAGCTGTCTTCTCGATGTCCTGCTCCCGGACATGAATCTGATTGTACCGATCAAGGTCAATCTTCGAGAATATTTTGGCCCCCTTCAATTGGTCGAAGAGATCCTCGATACGGGGTAATGGATATTTATTCTTCACCGTTGCTTGGTTAAGAGCCCGATAATCCACACACATGCGCCAACTGCCATCCTTCTTCTTGGTGAAAAGCACATGTGCTCCCCAGGGTGAGACGCTACGCCGATCGGACCCTTGGACAACAAAGTCGCCCAAGCTGTTTCTTCAATTCTTCTTGAAATGGTCGTGCCAACCGATAAGGAGACATCGATATGGGTCGCGTTCCCGGAATAAGATCAATCCGGAACTCCACTCTCCGTGACGGAGGCATCCCGAGCAGATTTAGTAGGAAAACATCGAGAAAACTCATTCGCATGGCGATATCTCCTCGTCGCAATGAAGAGCCAATCTTTTCATTGAGGACCAAAGCAATCCATAGGTTGATGCACGGCGGCTAGGGAATGACTAGCCCGACGAACGCAATGAATCGAGCGGTGCACTCCTGGAATACCGGTTCTTCACGGAAGGAGCTTGCGAGTCACCGTCTTCCGAAGCACAGATCTTGGCCCTAGATTGGAATAACGACCCATACCGAATGACATCAAAAGGTGCCAATTGAATTACTATAAGGTTAGCGGTGAAAACCTCACCATCGATATCAATAGAACGGCCGGACAAATCGTAGAGTCGAAATAAGACCCCGGAGAACCCGACTACCACGGACTCGAGAGATGAGCTGCAGACTCAAACTCGCTGTTCTAACAAACTCGAGGACACAAGCGAATCGTAGCACCGAATCAAACAATACGAAAGCATCATGCGAGTCAACTAGTAAAGTACACATCACCACGTCCGGCCGCCTCATAGTATCCGGAGTGGGCATGGCGTAGACTCTGAGGCGTCGGGCGGAGGAAGCTCCGACACTCTGCGAGGTGCCCAAAACCGCCTGCAGGAGCAACAGACAGCGAGGTGCAGCGGAGCGGGTTCCAATAGAACCTGCCGAGGTGCCCGAGGAACCATCAAGGAGGAATCCACCACAGAGTGAGCGTAGTGCGAGATCTGCTGCCAGAGTCGAACCAACCACCGTGAGCGGAAGATGAAGTGTCGCTTAACGTGCTCCCACTGATGATACTCGCATGGGTTACGCTTGCAAACCGGCGCTTTGTAGCCATCGACCACAATGGCGACATGACCCCTGAAGGAACACTCAAGCTCGATGCTTCTCACCACACCGAAACATTTCATGCCTGTCCCGAACAGGGCCTTGCCGATGGAATGGAAGACAAAGGACGGGCGCCAAGAGGAAGGCGCCATCGTCGGGCGGGGCGAGTGTTGTGACCCTTAAAACCTCTTGGGAGCGGGTCGGCTGAAAATACCCATTCCCTCCACCAAAACTCCGTTTACGCCACCCACCGAATTGCCAAGAGGACAGAACTAACAGCAGACTGACCTTGCGGGCGTACCTTTCTCCAACTCCATTCCTCTAGCTTGCTCGACCACCGAGCCAAGTCACGCATCTGTCGCCCTCGAATCTGGCGATACTCTTGGTTGAGGCCCCACGAACCTCTTAGCCTTCTCTTTATCATCATTCGCCACCGGCTGGTACAAAGCGCACTGGTTATTGAACCCGACCTCATACTCGATCCGTCATCTTCCCTTGCTCAAAAGTCAACATGTTTGTTCCATCTTCTCAACGAAGGAGTGCGGATAGAATCTGCGTCCCAATTTCTCCACGAACACTTCCCAAGTGGCGGGACCACGAACTAGAGTCCCGGAAGATGAACTCCTTCTCACGGATGTCGACTTGACCTTTCAACCGAAAAGCCACGAACCGCACTCTCTGCGGCGTCGGCTCTAATGCCCCAAGCGGCGCTCCATATATCTCAACCAATCCGCACTGGACGGTGTGCGGCCCCATCAAAAGTGTCCAAGCGGCGACATCCACTCCGAAGATTCATCCTAACCTCGGGTGGAGCGATGGCGACAACGAGTTCTCTGCGGGTGCATGCTGCCGCAGAATGGCCGTCTGCAATTGCTGGCGGAGTAGCTGGTTCTCTCTCATAAGGTTTTGGATAAGTTCTGCAGTTACAATAGGAGGCTCTGCGACCGGAGGAGTGGCAGAGGCAATCTCCTCCGTGGCAGCCTCAGCAACTCCCTCAGACCGAGAAGAAGACACGGCCGGACCGCGTCCCCGACCTCGACCACGGACCGGTGGACGACCACGACCACGGCCTCTCGCCATCTAAACACCACCACACAAAGGATCAAACAATTCAATATCAGAACATAAAGGAATGACTTGAAGAAATGCGGAGCAAAGAAATGCGGAGCAAAGTTATACCCAACCCTTCCTACTGTGCACAGTGTGTCAAGTTTTAAGTTATTAAACTGTTGACAAATTTTAGTTTATGTTGACAACCCTAAACTGGTTTTAGTAAATTTTATCAATCTACTCACCACGGACCTGAAGCCCGCTCTGATACCAACTGTAACACCCTGTCTATTCGGAAGACAAGATGTCACCTAACAGGCCAACCTACTATTCAATTCCTAAGATTAACATCGCATTCAATGCTAAAGAAACGATTAATCAAGGTAACAATCTAGAGCTTAATAACGGTTCATCAATAAATTAAAATAAGAATTAACCAAAGCGAGAATAATGAACCTCCAAGTGACAATTATTACAATCCATTACATTATAATTAAACCGAATAAGCGTAAATAGAATTTTAACGAATGAATGATTTATTCAAGTGCGTGGAACGTGCTGGACTACACCCTCCCGCTAGCAACAGTTTCACTGGAATTCACCTAAAACAAATAAAAGAAAGAGTGAGTCGAAACTCAGCAAGCACAACATATACATTCACAAAGAATACTGAATCGGAACAATCTACCAAGTAATTCATTTACTTCCATGAATTTGCGAAAGCATGGTATGAATGAATGCATTGAAGGAGAATGGACTTTCCACATGTTTATACCGGTATAACTAGTGACACACCCGTCGGTGTTCACTTAAGCCCGCTCTTAACCAAGAGCGGGGATCCAAGTCCGTATGAAGAACGTTTCATACGGAATGTCCGAAACTGCCTACATTGGAATGGTAAGTCTTACATGCCCATATTGGAATTAATGAGACTTAATCAAGTTTCCACTCCCGTGGACAACAACTGAATTATGTATGCATGGAATGAAATGCATAACTTGAACTTCATCTCAATGTATCATCGAATAATGTATTGAACTCTACCACATCAAGCTCAAATCATAAGAATATTCCTAATTTACCAAGTTATCATGCATTCATCGAATTCACACAAATTAAACATTGCACTTGCCTTCCATGTTGTGACGTATTGGGAAGCAACGAAGGTGTCCTTCCACCCACCGTCTCACCGCCTACATAAGCATTGCCACGGATTACGGATAATAGAATATGGCACAGCTACACGTGTTCTACGATGCTCTCTAATCAACCCACACACCCCAAGGGTTCAATTTGACCTCTACACAAAAAAAGTCCAGATTACCTATCTTCTGGCAATCGTACGCGAAAATTCACCATTAATTGTCTGTAACTCTAAAAGACATGAAACTAGTGCTCACTGATTCTTAACTGATCCGGCTACAAAACATTAGTTGACGAAATCTCCTGATTCGGCCAAAACAGAGGGCTAATTATCAGTTAAACACAACCCATCTACGTCTGTCCAGAATTCAGATCAGTAATAAAGAAAACGGCGTAACTTTTAGCCTACGGATCCTATGAGAATGATCCTTATCAAATTGGAAAGATAAATTCTATAGCTACAATAACTTAGTTGGGTGAAGGTTCTAATTCGGCCCCTAATTTGAACAAAACCGAGGGATAAACCTACTGACCCCAGTTTTCAGGCAGACTGAACAGATCGCATTCAAAAATTCATATCTCCCAAACTACAGATCGGATTTTCCTGATCTTGGTGCCAAAAGAAAGCTAACGTTCCCAGGAATAAAACTCTAGAAGGGGAAAACCCCAGATTCGGCCTCTAAAGTACCGTAACGTGCCGCGCAACGTTCTGATCCAAGCTGTAATTTCTGGAACCCTAATCTGACGCGACTCAAATGATCTCTACCGCAACAAAAACCGATCAAACAATGAACCGAGGTGCTCGTTACCCTTGAAGACCCATAGAACGACGAAGAACCACTCCCCGCTGGTCTCCCTTCTTCTTCCTTGGCCGGCCACACCACAGCGAGCACCCGGCGAGGAAACGGCCCGCCGGAGGACAGATCGTAGGAGGAGCGCCCGGGGATCTTGGAGAGCAACCTCGGGAGCACCAATGGCCGGTGACTGGGGAGGCGGCGCCCAACCAGGAGAGGCGCCGCAATGGAGGTGGAGAGGGAGGGTGGCGGCTAGGTGCGAGGGGGGTGGCGGTTAGGGTTGGGGAGTGGTGCCCCCTTATATGGTCGGCCCACTAGTGGGCGGCGCCCCTTTGGCCCAAAGTTAGCGGAAAACTCCGATAACCCCCTGCTGATGGAAAATTCTGAAAAAAAAACTAATTCTTTCTCTCCCTCCGACTTCCCTCTTTTACCGAATGCGATTCCGGAGAAATTTAAATCTCGTTTTCGAATAAATTCCAAACTATACGACCTAGCTGGATTTATGAGGTATTACAAATAAGACGTTGGTGTGCGTTACAGTGCGAGTGTGATGAGACTTGGGATTTAAAAACTGCATCTGTGACTTTAACGAGTTGTTAACATCGGTACGTGTTAATGATTATTAAGTATAGTTGCTATTCTTTCGAGTATAATTCGGGGTCAAATTCTGTTTAAGGGGGGTGGAATGTAATATCCCGTTTATTTACAAAGAATTTAAGGAGATTGAGATATTCTTTTTTGTCTCGCTCGGAAATAAGACATAATCTGTAATAGTCTTGCAACGTATTTTTCGCTATTGGAACGACTTCGAATGAAAAACCTCATAACTACAAAGTTGTAGATCGCTTTCCATAGTCCAATTTAGAGTCCTCATTGACCTAATTTAGAGTTCTGAGGTCTAAGATATGTGGCCCGCAATGAAGGCTACATAGAGAACCCTGGTCAGTATCTGAGTCAGCTTCCAAGGCAAATTTCGTAATGAAGATGGCGCTTTCAGAAAAAATCTACAAATAAGAAGTTGAAGTACTATACATTAGCTAAAAGTGAAGATAAGAATCACTCAATTACGAGTTCAGCAGAGCAAGTTATGATCTCCGACGCATTCGCTCCTCAGAAAGAAAAATTCGAGAACCTAGGCCTCGGGCCTTTAGCCCAGGAGGCCTATGATGGGCCAGCCACCAATAAAAGGAGGGAAACCCTAACATGGTACTGTATCTACAGTATCCACTGTGCTACAGTATGTGCTACAGTAGTCTCCCCTCAAATTCATTGCTATTCCCCTTCCTCTTGGTGGTGCTCTCCCATTGTTGTCAGCCAAGAGAAGAAGGGAGGAGAAGAGGAGAAGAAAGGGAAGCAAGGAAGAAGAGGAGAGGTAGGGCACCTACATCGCAGCGAGGCGTCCTTCTCTAGTGATTCATGAAGGGTAACCTCAATCCCTGGTAGATCGGTAAAATTTTCAATTCAATTTGGTGCTGTCTGTAGCAGATCGGATTGGTCCAGTACTGTTGCTCATCGGTTTTTAGGTAGATTCCGTACGTTTTTTGATTTGTCCATATCTTAGCAAGTTGTAGGGCTCATCCTTATCTTTCTTTAGGCACCAAGATCACTTGATTTGGAGTTATGGTTTAGGAGTTATGGTAGTTTCTTTGCCACTGTCCATTAAGGGCTGACGAGAATTGTGATTGTCTTATCCGCCATTATGAATTATATAGATACCGAATCGAAAGACCACCCAAAATGAATGTTGTAAAGAATTCAGTAAGCTTTCCAAGTTGATAAAGAACATAATTTTTAGATGAGTCAATCAAAATTAATGGAATTTATACCGCCATTGTTCACGACCGCCGTCGGCAGTAGAGAGAAACTTTACTTGAATATAAGAATTAGTAGGAGGCCGAATCAGGGGACTTGCCCAACTATATTATTGTAGCTGGTTTGGTATTGATTCCAGATAGTCCAGGATCACCCCGTTCTGAGTTGCGTAGTAAAAGTTATGTTATTTTTAGCGCCTTTGTCCGTAGTCCTTTACGCTGGTATCGCTTCGGAAGGTGGAGTAAAACCTGTATTCGAACCCTAAGTCTTGAGGAGTTGGGTTAAGGGGCGTAAATGGAGTTAACTTTTCAGCGTATTTATTGTTAGCGCTATTCTTGTGTTGGAGGCGGAGTCCCGGAGTAGAGGCACCATTTTTGCTTCTTCGCGCGCCATAGCGGAAAAATGCAAGTACAATTTTAGTACGATTTTGTGTGTTGGGCAATATGGTTGAGTTGATGCGTGCTTAATATGATTATGCGTGATGAAAGTGTTTATTTCACATTGTTTATATGATGATCGATAATTGATAATTCTTGTGAGAACATATTGTGGATTGTCCATGTCATTTCATATCAATCATGCATGTTGGCATGAGATACCCACGGGAGTGGGCATTGAGATACCCATATTTAAGATATGGGCAATGGGTCCCCATCAGAAAAGGATGGGCAGTGGGTCCCCGCATTTGATAATGCTTGCATGAGTGAACACCAACGGGTGTAACACTCCACAATACCAGTATATGCAAAAGAGAAAAGAAAAATGCATTTGAACAATTTGAATAGCATGAGCATATGAAATGTTTATTATTGAGAATTGTGGATGGATGATGATGGTTACAGTTGTTTATGTTATTGTCTTGCTAAATGTACTTTGCTTTGTCTTGGACTCACTCTTGCTGTTACTGTGCTTTTAGGTACCCCGTTTGTGGACGACATGCATGGGAGGGAGTAGATTTATGCCTGGATGCACACTGGCACGAACCAATTCTCCATTGAATAAACAAATTGAATGATAGTTTATAATTTGAATAAACCGATTAAGGTTTTTATATTTATGCTTTATGCCTTGTAATAATTTTTCTGGACATGCTTTAGATTGTGCGTTTGGATAATTGTTTATTCCTATTGTTAGCTGTGCAAACCCCCGGTATGGTTAGTTATTCAAAGGAGAACCTCCCGAAAGTTAGCAAAATATCTTAGCTTAATTTGTATTTATGTTAGTGTGGTAGTATTCCAGGCTCAGGTTGGGCTAGGGTGTTACACGTGCTGGACGTCGATCCCATTTGGTACGCCATGTCTCCTTTCCGTACTACGGTCTTACTATCTTTTTTCTTGTACACAGGCCGAGCGGACACACACGACTTCCTGGTGGACATGGACCCGGCACCCCGGCCCACACCCGCTGAGGTTCTCTCGGTGTCACAGCTCGCTGGTGCGCTAGTACCCACACAGACGGCAGTTCGGTCCACCCCTCCGCCTTTCGGTCCCCGTCGAACCAGGCCTCCATACTGTCTTT
Organism: Hsuehochloa calcarea; assembly: GCA_036346395.1. Classification (NCBI taxonomy): domain Eukaryota; kingdom Viridiplantae; phylum Streptophyta; class Magnoliopsida; order Poales; family Poaceae; genus Hsuehochloa; species Hsuehochloa calcarea. Next base: position 31,257,929 of record CM070602.1, read on the forward strand.
CATTCTTAGGGCCAAGGCCCCGACACCCAACGCAGAGGAGGGGGGCCAAGCGAGGCCGTAAGATAGGACGTGGAGCTGGAGTGGGCTGTGGCGACGCGGGAGGGGATGCTGGGGGTGCGGTTGGGGGGCCTAGTAGGGGCGTCCCCCTGCGCTGGTTGTACTTTCGTTCGTTATGTGATACTTCAATTTTGCACTTAATGTGTGATGCCTGTAATACTTTTGCGTTCTTATGTGTACTCGTTTGTACAATGCATGTTTGTCCAATGCATATCGACGTCTTTAGCTTAATGCACGGTATGTAACTGTACGATGGGGAGGCTAATAAAGCGGGTACCCACGAATTAGCTTGTAGATGACAAGACCAGACGGGGCTAGCTGCTTTGTGCAGAGACAAGACCAAACGGGGCAGCTTTGTGCAGTGACAAGACCAAAGGAGACAGCCTTGCACAGTGACAAGACCAGATGCCTCGCCAACTTTTAAGATCGACTTGACAACACTAACCTCCTCGGCTTTTTAGATAAAAAATAAATGACTCTACAAAGCAGGAAGTGACAAAACTTTGCAAAGTAAGACGTCACAACATTCTGCCTCGCCAGCTTTTCAGATCGGCATGACAACACTATACCTCCTCAACTTTTTTAGACCTGAAAGACATGACACTCAAAGTAGGACATGACAACTCCCTGTAATATAAGACATGATAACACTCTGCCTCGCTAGCAACTTTTCATAATGACAAGGCAACACTCTGCCTCGCAGGCTACCCGCACGAGATTAACCACACCATGCCAACCCTTTGGCTTATAAAAGGAGGTGGAAGAGATCTCAGAGAGAACACTACAGAACCAAACCCATTACTACACCAGAGCTTGATTCACACGCCGGGATAGACAACTTGAAAAGGTAATAGGACGAGATTCGCGAATTAGCAAGGGCTACTGGGGCCCGGGAAGAGCAAGCAAGGGCTGTTGCGGCCCGGGTCTGGTAAGAGGAGCTTGCCAGGATGGTAGCTCTCCGCAATGACGCCCCCCATAGCAGCAACCCCTACCAGAACGTTCCAATGAGTGTTCACCGCAACACCCGCTAGAGGGAGAGACGCCGCCCCTCTGTTGGTGCAAAGACCCATGCAAGTTCTTTAAGTCTAAGCAGCGGTTGAACCTGGGCATGCATTACTAGGGTTGCACGAACTACTCCAGTGACTATCTCAACAGATGTTGAAACACGAGCGACTCTATCGACAAATAAGGAAGGATTCTGCATGTTGTAACACCCATTAACATGAGTCCAGGATGCTACTAAAATAACAATATCACAAATACAAATCCAAGACACTACAAAAAAATTCGGCAGAACCTCCTTTGTATAACTAAGTTTACCGGAGATTCCAATAGATGCTTATAAAATTATCACAATTTCAACATCCAAAGTTCATCGAAGCATTCATAAATAATCTACTCAGCTAAACATAAGCAAGCATAATTAAAATTTACCACTCTCATTATTGCAAATAAACCAATGCATTCAAGTATAGCCAAAGTTAATCCTTAAGCAGTTTGCTTGTTATAAAGGTACAGTCTAAATGATAATTATCTTTTCAAGAATATGTGGTAGTGAGTGCAACCAAAGCAACCCTACTCCCTCCCATGCATGCCGTCATAAGCGAGATACCTAAAAACACAACATCAGCAAGAGTGAGTTCAAGACTCAGCAAAGTACAAATAGTAAGACAATAGCCAACACAACTGTAATTAACAACATCCATCCATGTAACCCAATAAGAAATATGTCTCATGCTTATGCGATGCAAACTGTTCAAATGCAGTTTTCTTTCTCTCTTTTGCATATACAGTATTGCGGAGTGTGCATCCGTCGATGACACCCATGCCTCGTGCCTTCTAGCACAGGGACCTTAGCCCATACTCCACAAGTATGGGGACCCAAAAGCCCATCATATTCATGACGAGGACCTCAATTAATGCTTGGTCACCACGTGACCATGCCTCCAATATGATATCATGATGCACATGGTCAATACTTTAAATCATCATGCATACATGAAACTTACGCATCCTTCTAGCATTTACGGGCATTAATGTCCATAACATTCGAGCATCCATGATTAACATAATATACTCATAACATAGTACACATGAACAAATGATCACACACAATTTACCACTACTGTACTTGCCTTAACCACGAGAGAACAAGGGATGTACAGAATGAGCTGCTCCCTGCATCGGTCCACCACCTGAATAACAGTTATAACACATGCTAAGACACAGCAGCGGATCAAAACAACCTATATAACAACAACCATGGACTTGCAGAACTCCTAACTCGATCCCGACCCCAAACTCCTAAACGTCGATCTGTCTCCTCGGTGGACAGTCAACTTCAAAAATCCATATCTATTAGTACAGGGGTCCAAATAAGATGTTCTTAGACTTTCTGGAAATATAATTAAATTCTCCAACTAAGTCTATTTGGTGATCCTTGCTGAATCGGCAAAGTAATATCCCTACCAGGCCAATTAAAACAACATCAACTTCACGTTGGGTTTTCTAGACAGAGTACTAAAACCACCATAACTATTGCTACACAACTCGGAATGGGGTGATCTTGGACTCTCTGGAATCATGACAAAACCAGCTAGAATAGTTTAGTTGGACAAGTCTCCTGATTCGGCCTCCTATTAATTCTTATATTCAGGTAAAGTTTTTCTAAGTTTTCTGTCTCTGCAATCTGACAGTTAGCAAAACAGCGACGGTAAAAAATTCATAACTTTTTGATTTCCAACTCTAAAAAATATGTTCTTTATCAATCCTGAAAGCTTACTGGAATGGCTACAACTTTCGTGTTGGGTGACCCTTCAGATTCGGCCTCAAAAAAATACAAATTGGCTAGACATGCAGACTGCCAAATCTCGTCAGCTTTCCTGTATAGTCGTAGAAAAACGGCCATAACTCCTAAACTATGACTCCAAATCAAGTGATCTCGGTTCCAAAAGAAAGATAAAACCGAGATCTACAACTTTCTAAGAGGTGATCAGATCAGAAAATGAACATAACGTACCCAAATCTGACGAGGCGCGCACTGGGGAGAGAGGTGGGAGAGGCGGCTCAAAGTGGGGAGGAGGAGGGAGAGTGGGGAGTTTAGGGTTTGGGGGGTGGGAACCCCCCCTTTTTGGCCGGCCACCACATGGGCCCTTCCTGGGCTCTTGCCCGTGCCCAGGTTGTCGAGGATTTACTGAAAACCCTTCTTTTCAGAATTTCTACTCATTTAATTGTCTTTTCTCCTCCCGGCTATTTTCTAATTACCCGATTCAATTCCGGGGTATTACAAGTGTGTTCCCCTACCATTTCTGTTTCAAAGTATGCACTAACAATCTTTCCCGTCTACCTTTAGTCAATGGATCCGCTATGTGGCTACCGCAAGTGGATCAACCAAGAGATCCACCCAGATGACCAATAGACTCTCAACTACGAGGTGGAATGTCAAAAGGACCCGAGATCCGGAAGAAGGAGCGCCGCAACGACAAGCAAAATGAGCACATATGTCGAGAGGAAGCGCATCTCGATGCGTGCGGCGTAGGAGCGCGATGTTCGCGAGAGGGAGTGCGAGAAAAAGAGGGAAATGGCGACTAAGGCCAAAGAGGCTGCCGAGTAGTTCAACACCGAGCTAGCAAGGAAGAGAAAATGGCCCCGGTCCACGCAGTAGGTTGGGCCATTCTGTACTAGTCCCCCGTCGAAGGTCAAATCTATTGTCATTCCAAAAAGGTGCATATGTATCGTACAAGTACTTCGGTTTGTTGCATCGTGCATGACGTTGTTTCTTATGCATGTAACCAATCCCTATGCGTCGTGTTATTACCGGCTTCATTATAAAGTATATTTTAATTCGCAACATCAGATCTCCTCGTCTTTTCGCATTCAATTCTTTCGTGTTATTCCGAGCCTCATTATAAAGGCATCCAACAACATGTATCACTTCTGGGGCAAGGCCTGGAAAAATTGTGCAGATTCTTGTTTGTGAAGGATATATACGTTGAAGTGTCAAAGGTTATCAATCCACAAAATATTTTCAGTCTATATATATATTTACGCTCAGTTAAAAGAATGGTCTTATATATGGTTTACATATAGATTCTCTACTTTTAAGTTATGGACAGTTCGAGAATGATTAGCTTTCAAATATTTCTTAAAAAAGGATTAAATAATAATAAAAACAGCCTCGACCTCATCATCATCGAACCATTGGGCGGCAGAATGCGATCACCTACTGGCTTGGATGTAACACGCCGTCCGACGATTGGCCTATTTCGTCTCTGTACCTTAATCATTTAGCGACTGCATTATTGTCGCTTGGCTGTTGGGCCACTGGATCCAGTCGCCAAACGACTCAACTACAGAGGTATACTTTAGTTAAAAAAATTGCAAGTATAATTTTGTAATTTCGAATAAAAAATAGATTATTTTTTAAAAAATTCTTAGTTGCTCCACTTTGGTTAGGGTAAGTGAATAAAAATCCTCTTAACTCTACACAGATAGTGGATAAAATGTTTTTTTTCAATAGTAGGAAGCAAGTACATATAACTAGTTTATTTGTATATAAATGAGAAAAAGCTTGAAGCTCACGGGGTCCGCTCGTTAAGGGCTTAACTCGACGACTCGAGCTTGTGTTGTAATCAAGCCGAACCGAGCAGATATTTCTTCTCGTTTGGGTAACGAATCGAGTCCGAGCTAGCTCTCGAGTTGCTTATTACTCCTTCTGTTCAAAAAGTATGATGTTTTGGACATCGGCGCAGTCTCCAATATCAAACTTTGACTATTTATTTTTCATATGATTATGTTAGTAAAAGTAAACAAAATTATTATATTATGAAAATATTTATCATGACATATCTAATGATATTATTCTCTCATGACTAATCTAAACAGTGTTTCATATATTATTAGTTAAAGTGAGAGAAGTTTAACTGCACGCTTTCTAAAACATCGTACACTTCTGAATGGACGGAATAGCTCGTTAGACTTGATTGTAATAATTCCAGACTAGCAAGTGACAAAAAGGCCAACCGATAGCAGAACGCTTGGAGGCCCAACAAGTAACTTGCCGCCATAGCCCAACAAGCAATCCTAAGTCTCAGCCACTTAGGGCTCATGCATCGCACATGCACATCACAAGGAATTTTTGGCACAAATAGCATTGTTACAAACCTTTTTTTTTTGCAAAAATTACAAAATTGGCACCAGTTCCGCACTGCCATAGCTCGGACTCACTGTCATCATGCCATGTGGCGAACTCCGGCTCGTGGCCGGCCGCTTTTTTGCCACGTCGTCAGATCTGGCTCGTGGGAGGCCGGACCTTCTCCACATCAGCCACGTCCGGCCCATGGGTGGTCGGACTTCATCTACATCAGCCGTGTCCGACCTGTGACCGACTACCATGTATGGCCTGTGGCTGACCTGACCCGACCACACTCACACGCCCCCAACACCCATGGCAAGAGGAGATGGAGGTGATGCAAGGAGGTGATGGGGGCATGTGGGTGCAGTCGGGTCCGGCCGGCCACGGGTCGGACGTGGCTGGCTTGGCGAAGTCCAGCCGCCCACGGGCGGAACGTAATCTCGCCATTGTTTGCTCTTCATTCTCGTGGACATCTGCATCTATCATGACAGTCTCCATCTCCTTATGATATTCATCAATTGATTTCAAACCTTGTCATAGCCCTAACAACTTTTCAAATAGAGAACGATTGTAGTGGCGTGGTACAAAACGTGTCCACAAATACTGCTTCATCTGCTCCCAAGTAATAATCGGTAACTCATGGAGCTCCATACGCTTACGAACAAATTGTTCCCACCAATGTGTGGCATAATTATCCAAACCATTGGACTCAAGTAAGAGCTTCTTCTCATTGGAGTAGTTGTTCATCCGAAACAACTTATCAATTTTTAGCTCCCAAGTGAGGTATTCTTCCACATTTGTACCACCTGAAAATATAGGAAGATTAAATTTGGGCTTAGCGATAAAATCCTCTGCGTCGTCGTGTTGACGGTGATGCATGTTGTTGCGGTGGTGGAGCTATCGGCCGTCGTAGTCGTCGACGGGGAAATCGTCGCCGCTCTAGAGCTCGGCCTCATCAACCCAGCTACAAGGTGCACCGTGCACACCTCCTCCTTGGGGCACTCAGTGGTGCGCCCCCACCCTGGGCCCTATTGTGGCCGCTGTTGCCTCGGCCACGCACCTGTGCCTGAGGGTGTGCAGCGGCTGCCACTCTAGTGTGTGGCAGCACCACCATGCGACGCGCCTGGCACTGTAGTCGCTCCTCGTCCACGCGAATAGCACGCTCCTCCTCGGTCTCATTGGATTAAACGACCAGATGGTTGTGCACACTCGTGTCATTAGCTTGCGCACCTCCATGAAGATTGTGTTGTTCGAACATGGCACACATCTCCAGGAAGTTATTGTTGATGTCCATACGCAACTGTGTGACCTCCTCCCCGAGGGTGTTCAGTCCAGTCTGAACTTCCCCAAGCTCATTGCGCACACTATTGTCGCCATCATGAAATTGCTTTCGTAGCATCTCGCGCAATCGAGTGTACTCCAACCACGTAACCAGCGCCTCTGGATTAGGTGGCTCCTTCTCGGGACGTGACATGGCAATAACTCACAAACAGCAAATGAGATTATATCTGGGTTAGTAAAACAAAAAGCTCTCTCTACACTTGCAACTCACTGTCCTGAAAACAAGACAAGATTACTGTTTCAAAGTGAATTAAGGACGGTAAAACGACACTTGTGACAGCGAACAACCACAACCCAGTAATGTATGAGCGTTACCAAGAGCAAGGGAGTACACAAACGGGTGTAGGTGGAGCTTGGAAAGGGATATGTATAACCTATGCAAATTGATATTTAAGGTGTTGTAAAGTCGAGTTATGATCCAAGCTAGAGTATTTTGTTTATGTGCTAATCTAATAGGTTTAAGCGAAGTGTATGAACACACACACAAAGACAAAAGTGACTCAATGCAGATAAAGGAATGAGCTAATGGGAAGCAATATGAACTTGATATGAACTAGCTTGTTTTGCACCAAGTACTAGAAGAGACGCTAGTCAATTGCAATTGTATATGTTAGGGCACAAGATTGCTCAAAGAAAAAGAACTACACAATCTGAAATATGGACCGTACTGCAGTAGATGAAAAATATTATCAGTTACTGTAGCAAAAGATTTTTATTTTCTCTTTCTCTCTTATTGTGATTTTGCTCTCTGTTTTTTATACTCTTTTTCAATGCAGTGGCTCTTGCTATTATGCGGCTGCCTTTTGCTTCTTCTCTTACTCAAAGGCCGAAAGAGGGTTTGGCTACTCTCTTGATTGTGGAAGCCTCACAAATCAGCACGTAAGAAAATAATTCTAAGAGCAGCCCGTAAAGTAATTAACAAAAGCTAGTCTCAATTGATGAAAGGATATAAGTGATGCTCAAAGAACCCAAAGTGGATCGACTGTGGTCACCTATCGGTTTGTTCTTGCAAGTGGAACCCTAATCCAACAGAACACCACGTCCAAAAGTGCAATTGGAGGTTTCGGAATAGAACTCGTGGAGTTTGATTCAGACACGACTCCAACCAAAAGAATTCGGCAAGGACATGGCACAAAGGTGGAGGCTAGGGTTTGTAACCAGCCAAACAGTGAGATCACACGCCAAAGTATTGGAGTTGGATTCAAATACAAACTCCCCAAGTAGAATTCGGATAGAAACTCTAGGAAAGGAAATTTGGACAAGGAATCAGTTTTGGAAAACAAACTTTCCCAAGATAGTCCAGATAAGAGACTCGGATTGTGGTTTAGACTCGCGGCTTAAGAAGACGGTGAAGCTAGGGTTTGCCACGGCCAAACCAAACACAACAACCGAGCGTTTGGGGCACGACAACGAGAACAGCGCGGCTAGGGCTCTAACCGACCAATGTAGTGCCAATTTTTGGTTTAATGGACTAAAGGACAGAAATAAATCTAAACTATAGGTAAAAATCTCTCACTGAGTAAACCTAGAATCTGATACCACATGATATGGGGGAGGCCCGATCTTCTCGGTGAGAAATCATGGATAATTGATGCAAAGTAGATTATGTCGCTAGATGAACACTCCCGCCCATGCACGAACCCTTAACTCTGTGGAAAGCACCCAAAACACACCAAATAATTGATCGTCACGATACCACGAACGTCATGCCCCCAATTCTCAATGGAACGACGGCTTGACCTTGAATTGAAGAACGAATCAATAGATCGCCTAGTCCTCTCTCAAAGTCCTCGCACGAACTCTGGTTTCGAAAGAACGCAATAGCAATGTTTCTATTCTTATGTATAAAGTGGTCTAATTGAATACAAGTGGGGTGCCAGGGTATTTAATGGCACCCCCACCTCTCTCACGCAAGGCTCGGCCTAGGGCCAGTAGATTCCTATTCAGTTTCTAAGAAACTGGTCCAAACTCCTAATTCCTAAATTTGTATTTACTGTTCATGACACTGTTCATGCCTTGGGCTTAGGCTTTCTTCCTAGTTCTTAGGCCTTCCCCACGACTTGGGCTTGCTTCCTTGGGGCCAGCGCCATGGTCTCCTCCTTGGCCGCACGGGCCATGGGCCAGTGCCTCGGTCTTCTCATTTGATGGGCTCCCTTCCTCCCACGCCTCCCTCTTGGGGTCCTTCATTGTATGTTCTTCAAATCTGAGCACACATAAAACATAAGCTTTAGGTAGTATAAAATTCTCATAAAAAATATTATTACGCTTAGCTAAGAGTGAGTTCACCTCTTGTTGAAGTTGTTTGGCATGTGCTATTGTAATTGGCCCCTTAGGCAATTATAGAGTGATATCTTGTTCTTGTGAAGATGGAAAGCTAGACATGCCTACATCACTGCTGCCATGCTGCATTGACATTCCAGCCGTTCCCATGCCATACTCTCCTCTTTACCCTTGTCATTTTGTGTTCCAGGACACGATGAACTTATTCCCTAACCGGATTTGGTTTTGGTCCACAGGAGCTATCAGATTTGAGCTTCATCTCCAACTCCGTTTGAAACGCCCTTTTCTTCTCCATCTCCGGTACAGTGAGACCCACTTCAATTCCTTGTGATATCCCCGTCTACTGACCTCGCTTATGCTTTCCCTACCCTATTTTCCCTCCTTCTTCCTCAGGACATCACCTGCACGTTGAAGCACCGCCGCCTCGGTTCAACGTCGCCGACCTCACTCCGGCAAGCTCCTCCTCATTGCTTTACTCCAGTAGCTTCCTTGACCTCTCCTTAGGCTTGTGCACACACTAGCTAGTTAGAAACGTTGCCGGGTTGACAAAGCCACCTTCACCGTAGCACCTCCTCCGCTTGTCCTCGTCGTGGTGCCACTACGCACCGCCACTAGCCTCACCTCTGGTGTCGTCGGGTGCACATGGATGTGGGCTATCCATTTTGAGCACTCACCTAAGCTGCCATGGCCTCCTTCGCCAGTGACACGCCAGCAAAGCTCGCGGCCGAGAGTGCCTCTGCGCTATCCGTTAGGACCAGCACTGTAACATCATAGTTAGGGCTAAATCAATGTCGTAAGCATGTTTTACCGCGTTGGACCGGCTTTAACTACTGTAATGAGTCACCAACAAGCGAGCCCAAGCAGTTAAGTGCACAGCTCCCTGGGTCCATGGACTAGTGGACCAAGTGCATGTACTTCGGTCCATGCACTGCTCCCATGCGACGAGTCTATGATAGGTGGTCCCCACGTGTGTCAGTAGAGAAACTGGGGAAATTAAAATAAAAATAAAATACTATGCACTAGACCCCACATGTAATTGACTGTGGTTAGCTCAAGCTGGGTAAGAAAAGTATTAAATTCCTTTTAAATTTCCAAAATGAATTACTTTTGCACTTAAAATTCCTTTAACTTCAAAAATTCATAAGTATTTCATTATAACTCCAAATTGGGTGAAATAAATTTTGTTGGTTTCCATGTTAATTGTACTTTAATTTGGAATTGGGTTAAAACATCTTACTATCCCAGAAAATTTCAAAGTTTGAATTAATCTCTAAAATGAATTGTTTTTACACTAAAAATGCATTGAACTTAAAAAATTCATAACTAATTCATTTTAACCCCGAATTGAGTTAAATCAATTTTGTGGGTTTTCATTTTTAGTGTACTTTAACTTGGAATAGGTCTCAAATATTTTACTATCACTAACAATCTTGCTATTCAAATTAATTGTACACTAATTGCATGACTTTAAAAATGCATAGAATATTCATAATAACTCCAAATGAGATGAAACAATTTTTGTTGTTCTTATAATGCCATTCTATAGTATGTGGCAAAGAAGCTGTCTAGCGTGTGAGTAAAGTTGTACACCCCTGTAAGGTTTTAATCTATTCAAATAGCCAAGTCCTTAGTTATGGACATGCTTGGTTAGGTCATGCAAGAGTTAGACTATAACATTTTTGATAAAACTTGAAATCTGGTGGTACGAATAGAAAATTTTTGATATGTTGTGGTGCCTATAGGGGGGGGGCACTTCTAGGATGTTTGTTATTGTTGGACCGTAAAGGCGACTAGAGGGGGTGAATAGGAGCATGCTCACTTTTTCACAAATTATGAACTCAATACAATTTAACTCCAGTAGCTATTAGAAAGCTATGAAGATCAATATACCAGTACAGCGGAAGACTAGTATTGAATCCAATTAAACCCCTAAGCAATATAAAAAAATCAACTAAGATTACCAAGACTCACAGACGCAGGCGGTCGGCCGTTATACTCAACCGGTCGGACCGATTCTTTAAGCGATCGGCCGGCGTTAATGCTAGCGGTCGGACCGCTCCAAAATCGATCGGACCGGTGATGATGGCATCGACCGGTGATGACGGGCGATCGACCGCCGACTCGAACCGATCTGCAATAAAAATCACCGATGACGAAGTTGCAATTAGGTGAAACTTTTGATTCTCAACTCCAATCTTTATGAAACTTTGCACACCTTCTATATGCTATTGAGGACCTATTCCAATCGAATATTATGATAATTCTTGGAGCGATCTTGAGCAATTGTCAATTGATTAACGAAGGTCTAAAGCGGGCAAGAACGAAAACTTGATCCTAAAGCTTGTTCGTGAGAGATTGATGATCAAGATGATGCTAGATAGATTCACACATATCACAGCAAGCTAATTCACGTGAAAGAATCAATCACAAACTCGCGGATCAAAGAAAGCCCTAAAATCACCAAATTGAAAGCAAGAACGAAAAGAGACTTATCTCAAGCAAACCTTGCATAGATTGATTTCGTGATTGAAGCTGGATTACATCCACACCATCATGGATCAGTAGACAATCAAGGATCACGAAATTCACCACAAACCATCAAGAGCCCTAGCCTCCACCTCAACTCCCCTAAAGACAATTAGGGTTTTGAAACATAAAAAGCGAGAGAGCAAGAGGTGCAGCCACCATCTCCTCCTATTTATAGTGGAGGCCTAAAACTCCTAGGGTTTGACTTAATTGGGCTCCCGTTAAGGCCCACCAACAAACGGGTCACACGCGCGCGCGCGCCGACGCCGTCTTTAACTTTTGACCTAAACCGCTTCACCATGCGCCATGGATTCGCCAATAGGTCACCCTTGTCCATCTTGTGTCACGCTTGAGTCGTTGACCTCACCCGGCATCGTCAATCGTTCTGGACCTCAACTCTCCGAGTCTAGTCCCGATCCTCCTCGCCGTTGACCGTCGTTGACCACCAAGCAACCTGCACAACCACAGACAAGCAAACACGAATTCGGGAACAAGTTCTTCACAACTTGACCCATGTTAGTCAAAACATGCATCATGCAAATCATATGCCATTAAACCAATGACTTTGACCTAACAAAACAACATCGCCACGAAGTTGGCCGACGTTCAAGTAGAAACCGGTCTGACCGCTCCAGGTGAGCCGGTCGGACGCCATGGCGGTCGGACCGCTCCACTCGTGAGCGGTCGGACCGCCTGGGACTTAGCCAAATTCATACTCCCAAATTCCAAAACCTTCTGGAAACTTTAAACCAATAGAACTTTTTACTGGAGACTCCAAAAATCATGAGACCAAGTGCATTGGGATCCCCTCACTTGCCTACAACACCTATTTTTGGCTCAGCTCATTTTGACCACTTTGGTCACCACCGGTCCGACCGCCCTACATGGCCGGTCCGACCGATTTGGGACCGGTCGGACCGCCGTGCAAGGACCGGTCGAACCGCCCCTGACTAGAAAACCTGTAGCTTTGTCGAAAACGCGTGAAACGACAAACCGTAAACGCCATTGCCAATTGTCACATCATCCTAAGATCTGGCATCAGAATAGTATAGGCATGTGAGACAAGGCAAAAGTAAGTATAAAAACTTTGATTTCCAGAAAAGGGTCAAAATTCTCACATGAGGTCCAAATGAAAGAACAATTGTTCAATTGACCTATGATCATTGTGAGGATAAAAGAATGCAATTCATGTTCAGAATATTCAATAAGACAATAAGAATGCAACTCAAGAACTCCCCCTCACTATGATCCTCAATTTTCAGTTTCTCTCATTTGTATAAGCTTCTCCCCCAACAAAGAAATATTTTCTCATTACTCTTCTTATTACTCTTCTCATTTAACACATCTTCTCCCCCTTTGACAATGGATTCATCAAGGAATCACGCCTTCCTCTCATCCAGAGATAACAAATATAGAATAAAGAAAGAAGCAGAAACAAAAGAAGCATAAAGAGAAATATGCATGAAGTGCAATGGAGTGGCTTCATTTTTTGTATTTTTCAATTTTTGATTACAAGAAGCTTTGGAGATTACCCAAAAGAACAATCTAGTATCTCTAGTTTTGCACAAACAGCATATCAAGCCTGACAGCGCTAGCAAGATCATGGTAAGACATATATATCAAAGCTAAGCACAAAGGCTCAAAAGTAAAGCAATAGATTTGATCAATTTAAGCAACGCTTCAAATTCAGCAAGTTCATCAACAGGGATCCTAAAGTGAAATTGGCCATGTCAAAATGTCAAAGTGAGATCAAAATCTAACAAAGACCACATTAAGAGTCAATCAAGTCCGTATTGAATCATTTTGCTCAATATTTTATAAACGCCCATTTGTCAACATTTTTTTATTTGCATTGAATATTGAAGTTGACTAATGATCTAACTTAGTGACAAGATCTGGACTAGGAGCCATCCACAAACTCATCCTAAGCTTGACCAAAAGTTGATTAAAGGTATATCTTAGTAAAGAAGATCTGGACTAGGAGCCATCCACAAACTCTTTCTAAGCTTCTACAAGGCGACAAATCTTGAGGTTCATGTTATTTCGACAAGCGGTCCCCATGAGATCGTCTGGTTCATCAAACTATCTCCAAGTTCATGTCATTTGACAAGCGCCTCGTAAGAATAGTTTGGCACAATTTAAGCATAAGACAATCTTGATTTTCATTTTTCACAAGAGCATTTTAGAATCTCAAGAACACAAAAGCTCAAGTAATGGTCAATTTTAGATCAAAGAGCTAACAAAGCAATTCTGACAGGGCCAATGTCACAAGAGGAGCACTAATTGTGCAACTCGCTAAAACATCCACAAATTGCAATTTCTTAGTTTGAGTTGTTTAAAAGATTCTAGCTCATATAGCAAAGACTTAGCTACACATGTAAAAGCATGATAATTCTAGCAAGTCAAAGAACTAGACATGACATTGAGCAAGAATTGAAATACAAAACTCCAAAGGGTAATAGGCAAAGCTTCATCAATTTTAAAAGATAAGCGTAAAATCTTATAATACAATGCATCTTTTGGATTTTTCATACCACTTGTTGTAACCACTTGTTGTATTTTTCATATGAATGCAATATGACACAATGAGATGCAATTAAAAACCTAAAAACCTAAAAGTTCGAAAAGATCACTAAGTTCAAAAAGAACAATAAAAGATCAAAAGAACAAGGAAAGATAAGAAAAAGATCAAACTCCCCTCAAACCAACCCATAAGGATAAATTACGCCTAACTCGCTTCTTAAGGAGGAAAATCTGGTTTGATCTAAAGGCTTGGTAAGAATATACGCCAATTGAGCTTGGACTCTCTGAAGTGCATCACAATATCACCTTTTTCAACATGATCTTTAAGGAAGTGAAAGCGAATGTCTATGTGCTTAGTCCTAGAATGTTGCAATCGGGTTTTAGCAATATTAATAGCGTAAGTGTTATCACGAAAAGAGGAACACTAGCAAAGTTTAACCCATAATCTTTCAAAGTGGGCGTCATCCACAAAATCAGCTCTGACAACTAGCAAAGAGCTACATACTCCGCTCAGAGATGGATTGTGCAATGTAAGACCGCTTCCTAGAAGACCAAGATACAAGAGAAGTGCCTAGAAGTGACAGTGCGAGGTACTCTTCCTATCTAACCGACGACCGCAAAATCGAATCAAAAAACCTCTAATGGACAAAGTGAAGAGCAGAATACCAAATGCCATATAAGAGGGTAGAGTGTAAATACACGAATATGCGCTTAACGGCTTGGCGATGGGAAGTTCTCGGAGGCGCTGAAATCTTGCACAAAGGCATACCGTGAAGTGAATGTCCGGTCTCGAGGTCAAATCATGAAGGAGCCGATCATCTTTGCGGTACTCGCGTTGATCCACGACTTCTCCTTCCTCATCTGGATCCAAAACAGTCGAAGTTGCCATGGGAGTGGAAATTGGCTTGCAGTCACCCATGTTGAAGCGTTTGAGTAGATCTTTAGTGTACTTCGTCTGATGGATGAAAGTTTCTTCCTTGCATTGCTTGATTTGAAGTCCCAAAAGTAATTAAGCTCTCCCATCATACTCATCTCAAATTCCACGGACATAGTGTCGAAAAGTGGAAACAAGAGCATTAGAGGAACCACCAAAATAATATCATCCACGTAAATTTGAGCAAGCAAGAAGTCATTTCCACGCCTAAGAATAAATAGAGTTTTATCCACTTTACCCATCTTAAAATTATTTTTAAGCAAGAAGGTCTTAAGTCTATCATACCAGGCTCTAGGGGCTTGTTTAAGACCATATAATGCTTTAGATAGCTTGAAAACACGATTTGGATATTTAGGATCCTCAAAACCGGGGTTGCTTAACATACACTTCCTCATCTATGAAACCATTTAAAAGGCACTTTTAACATCCATCGATATAATTTAAAACCTTTTGATGCAGCAAATGCAAGCGAGAATCACGAATGGCTTCTAGTCTAGCAACAGAGCAAATGTCTCATCAAAATCTAACCTCTCAACTTGGTCAAACCACGAGCTACCAATCGGCTTTATTTCTAACCACGAACCATCCTCACCTTGTTTATTCTTAAACACCCAACGGGTTCCTATAACATTATGACCACTAGGAGGTTCTACTAGGTTCCAAACTTTGTTTCTTTCAAAATTTTCTAACTCCTCATGCATGGCATTTACCCAACTAGAATCAGATAAAGCATGTGATATATCGCGGGGTTCAAAAGAAGCAACAAAAGCCGAATGAGAGTAGAGATTTGGATCATTATACCTGGAGCGAGTGACTCGCTCATGTAGATTACCTATTATCTGTTCCGGAGGATGTTGTCTTTGAATGCGAAGTGGGCGCCCGGTGAGATATCGTTTCTTCGACCTCCGCAGTATCTGCTGATGATGAAGATGCAGCAGGAGCCTCAACTGAAGGTGAAGTAGACGTAGCAGGTTCTTGTATCAATATGGGCGCCTCGGCAGCAGCAGATGAGGGAATGACATTAGCTTCGTCCTCATCTTCCTCCACAAAAATGCTCTCTGTCACCTGTAAATCATCTGTAAACAATTGATCTAGCTCTAGGGCTAGTCTCATCAAAAGTGACATTACAAGTCTCTGAATAATGTTAGTCTCGATATTAAAACTCGAAAACCCTCGAATGAGCAGGATAACCTGAAATACCCCATCAAAAGTTCTTGATTCAAATTTATCTAAGTTGCTGTCTTAAGGATAAAACATTTTGATCCAAAAACTCAAAAATGCGAAATGAGGGTTTTCTACCAAAGCGAAGCTCATAAGGAGTCTTGCCTAAAGAAGGTCTCAAAAGACACGATTTGCAATATGGCAAGCGAGAGCAATAGCTTCGCCCAAAATCTCCTCGGTGTGTTATATTCATCTAGCATCGTTCTAGCCATTTCGACCAAGGTCCTATTCTTCCTTTCCACCACGCCATTTTGTTGAGGGCGTGTGGAGAGGAGAAGCGATGCTCAATACCACGCTCGGCACAAAAGAAGCAAAAGAAGCATTTTTGAACTCCGTGCCATTATCACTGCGAATCGCTCTCAAAGCACCGAGAAGCTCGAAGCCAAGCGAAGAACAAGGTCATGAAAATAACCAAAAGCTTCATCTTTTGAAGTAAGAAAGAACACCCAAGTATATCTAGAAAGATCATCGACTATGACAAGAATATACCATTTTCCACCGATCGATCGGACTCTAGCGGACCAACAAGATCCATATGAAGCAAGCTGTCACGGTCCGTCGGTCATAACCATAGTCACGAGAAGGGTGTGGCGGCAACTTGTTTGCCATGCCTACAGGGCGCACATACAACATCTTTGACAGCTTTGAGTTTGGGCAAACCTCTCATGAGATCAAGGTTGCTAACTCGTGTCAGATGATCAAAACCAATGTGCCCCAAACGTCGATGCCAAAGCCAGAAATCAGAAGAAGATGTAAGCAAACATTTAAGAGATCCAAAGAAGAGATTACGAAAAATCACCCAAAAATTCTACCAACTCTAGAGATTCCAAACACAAGCTCACCAGTAGAATCAAGCACACGACAAGCATTTTTCTTAAAAACCGTCTCATAGCCATCATCAAGAAGCTGAGAAACAGAAAGGAGATTATACCTAAGCTTGTCCACAAGAGCGACATCCTTTAGAATGAATTTGTTGTTTACCCTAATTGATCCTGTTCCTTCAATTCGCCCTTGTGTATCATCTCCAAAGGTGATGAAGTCATCACCGTTGCTCGCGTGAAAGAGGTGAACCATTTTGAGTTCCTGTCATGTGGCGTGAACATCCGGAGTCAACGAACCACGGTTTCTTCCCCTTTCCGCGATAATCCACGAAAATCAAGGAACAAAAGAGCGATGTGTCTCAATCATGGGGTTAGATAAACATGATTTAGGAATCGATCTTCGAGACACACGCCTGCAAGGAGTATACAAACCGAAGTACTATCCTTGATTTCATCTAACATTCGGTTATGAGCAATGTTTAAATTAAAATGAGACTTGAGCTGTCCATGGGCGGTCGATCGGCGTTGTCTTGTGATCGGTCGACCGGCGACCAAACAGTCGAACCGGTGACCACCAGTGATCGGACCGCCATCGATAAACATTAGAATTAGGATATCTAGAAACATAATGATTTGCATGAGAGAAAATCCTAATCCGTGTTTATTCTTTTCGATGTTACCATGTCTCATAGAAGCTCTAGGTTGCATGAATGAAATTCTATCAAAATTTTTCCTATCATTTTTCAACCTACGCCAACAGAATTCAATCAAATGCCCACCTTTCTTGCAATAAGTGCAATGATATTTGGTACTACTAGAAGAAGCACCATTTGAATTAATACAAGGTTGGGCAAAGCCGCAGATTTAAAAGATGTTTTTCTGAGGTTGGGTTTTGAATTCAATTAAACCTTTTTCCAAGACTTGAATGATTTTTGGATTTGAATTGTCTTGAAAAGAATTGAATCCTAAACCTTGCTTCTTATAAGGAGTTTTAGACTTGTCAAGAATCATGTTTAATTGTTTCTTACCTTTAGAAAATTTCTCTAATGTATCATGAAGGTAAGCATTTTCTTTTCTCAAGTTAACACAAGCATCACAAGTTTTATTCATAGATTTTTCCTTATACAAAGCAATTTCAAGCTTAAGAGTGGAACAAGACACACAAGTAGTATTTTCAATATTGTCCTTAAGCTTAGCATATTTGACTCTAGCAGCTTCTAAGATATCTTTGATTTCACGTTCCTTTTCTAAACATGAAGTGCAAGGGCTAGAATCAAACACATCAAAAGCAATCAATTTACTAGATTCTAAACATTTTTCACAAGGAGCACTTTTAATTTCATTTAGTTCAGATCTAGCATTCTCAAGTGTTGTACAGAAATATTATGAGCAGTTTGTAACTTAGTAATTTCTGAGTGCATAGCATGACAAGATAAACATTCATCAGGTTCAAGAGTCTTAGCATTTTTAAGCTCTACTTTCAGTTTGTTAATCTTTGACTCTAATTTCTTATTTTTTATCATAACAAATTCTAGCGCTTCATCTTGACTAAGCAATTGCTCAACTATAGAATCATATTTAGCAGAGAGCTCATCATAAGAAAAAGATACCTCATCATCATCAATGTCGTCGGTGTCAGCCATGAAGCACATGCCGTGAAGTCTTTGGCCTTCCTTTCTTTTTCCTTGAGGATCTCCTCCTCCTTGTCCTCCTCACTCCCAAGATCCACATCGCTCAAGGATTGATCCTCAAAGCGGCAAGGACCCGGTGGCGCACCTTCACAAGCTTATTAGCCTCATACCTTGATTTGTTGAAAGGAGGCTTCTTCCAAGCTGGCTTTCCTTCCTTATGATTGCTCTTACCTTTCAGCTTGGGGCAATTTGCCCGGATATGATTTAGCTCACCACATTCATAGCATGTCACCGGACCACCTCTCTTTTTGTTTCTCACATTATTATAGGCCCGTGTGAATTTTTAGCTAGAAGAGCTAACTCTGTTTCAGGAATACTTTCAAGCTCCTCTTCATGAATAGCAGATAAACAAGCAAATGAAAATCCAGAAGAAGATTCAAAAGAGTCATCAAAAGCCTTTTTGAGAGGATCTGCTACCAAAGCTAAATTATCTTTCTTGGGATGATCAACTCTTTTAATTTCATGAGTCTTGAGTTTACTATAAAGCAATTCTAAAGTAAGACTTGAAAGATCAACATTTTCTTCTATAGCAGTAGCCTTCATCTCCCACTCCTTGGTGTTGATTGCAGCCAAGAGATGGGTGGCATTTTCAGATTGAGAATATTCAATATCAACTTTCATTTGATTAATTACTTTATTAAAGCGATGAAAATGTCATCGATGCTCTCTCCAGACGATCTCGAATTTATTGTATTCACGCTTGTAAACAGTTTGGCGCACCATTTTGATTTGGGACGAACCCTCATGATATGTTTCGAGAGTGTTCCAAATTTCATGCGCAGTTGAAAGATTACAAATTCGATCATATTCTTGTCTACCAAGTGCACCATATAAAAGATTCTTAGCTTTATTGTTGTTAGCCAAAAGAATTGCAGAAGCAGGTGTAGCAATTTCAGGAATAACCAGCGGGGCTCTAACAACATCCCAAATAGCTTGTCCCTCGCTCTCAAGAAAGACGCGCATACGATTCTTCCAATAGGCATAGTCGTGCCCATCGAAGATATGCGGTTTAGTAGAAAACTTATCCATCGCCAAAGTTCCGTGGACCGGTTAAGATCAAGATTGAACTAACTCGGCTCGATACCACTTGTTGGACCGTAAAAGGCGACTAGAGGGGGTGAATAGGAGCACGCTCACTTTTTCACAAATTATGAACTCAATACAATTTAACTCCAGTAGCTATTAGAAAGCTATGAAGATCAATATACCAGTACAGCGGAAGACTAGTATTGAATCCAATTAAACCCCTAAGCAATATAACAAAATCAACTAAGATTACCAAGACTCACAGCACGGGCGGTCTGACCGTTATACTCAACCGGTCGGACCGATTCTTTGGCGATCGACCGGCGTTATCTTTGGCGGTCGGACCGCTCAAAATCGGTCGACCGGGATGACGGCGGTCCGACCGGCCGACTCCAGAACCGATCTGCAACAGTAAAATCAGCCCGATGACGAAGTTGCAATTAGGTGAAACTTTTGATTCTCAACTCCAATCTTTATGAAACTTTGCACACACCTTCTATATGCTATTGAGGACCTATTCCAATCGAATATTATGATAATTCTTGGAACGATCTTGAGCAATTGTCAATTGATTAATGAAGGTCTAAAACGGCAAGAACGAAAACTTGATCCTAAAGCTTGTTCGTGAGAGATTGATGATCAAGATGATGCTAGATAGATTCACACATATCACAGCAAGCTAATTCACGTGAAAGAATCAATCACAAACTCGCGGATCAAAGAAATCCCTAAAATCACCAAATTGAAAGCAAGAACGAAAAGAGACTTATCTCAAGCAAACCTTGCATAGATTGATTTCGTGATTGAAGCTGGATTACATCCACACCATCATGGATCGAGAGACAATCAAGGATCACGAAATTCACCACAAACCATCAAGAGCCCTAGCCTCCACCTCAACTCCCTAAAGACAATTAGGGTTTTGAAACATAAAAGCGAGAGAGCAAGAGGTGCAGCCACCATCTCCTCCTATTTATAGTGGAGGCCTAAAACTCCTAGGGTTTGACTTAATTGGGCTCCGTTAAGGCCCACCAACAAGCGGGTCACACACGCACGCTTGCGCGGTTACGTCTTTAACTTTTGACCTAAACCGCTTCACCATGCGCCATGGATTCGCCAATAGGTCACCCTTGTCCATCTTGTGTCACGCTTGAGTCGTTGACCTCACCCGCATCGTCAATCGCTCGGACCTCAACTCTCCGAGTCTAGTCCCGATCCTCCTCGCCGTTGACCGTCGTTGACCACCAAGCAACTGCACAACCACGGACAAGCAAACACGAATTCGGGAACAAGTTCTTCACAACTTGACCCATGTTAGTCAAAACATGCATCATGCAAATCATATGCCATTAAACCAATGACTTTGACCTAACAAAACAACATCGCCACGGTTGGCCGACGTTCAAGTAGAAACCGTCGACCGCTCCAGGTGAGCCGGTCGGACGCGCCATGGCGGCCGGACCGCCCTCGTGAGCCGGTCGGACCGCCCCTGGGACTTAGCCAAATTCATACTCCCAAATTCCAAAACCTTCTCGAAACTTTAAACCAATAGAACTTTTCTCGAGACTCCAAAATCATGAGACCAAGTGCATTGGGATCCCTCACTTGCCTACAACACCTATTTTTGGCTCACTCATTTTGACCACTTTGGTCACCACCGGTCCGATCGCTTACATGGCCGGTCCGACCGATTTGGGACCGTCGGACCGCCGTGCAAGGACCGGTCGAACCGCCTGACTAGAAAACACTGTAGCTTTGTCGGCGCGTGAAACGACAAACCGTAAACGCCATTGCCAATTGTCACATCATCCTAAGATCTGGAGCATATCCCCATGAAATCCACAGTTATGTCTCTGATATTGTCTCGCTGTTATTTAAACAAATAAAGACAGATTTGATCAATTGCTTTACAATCTGTTACTCTATTGTAAGGAAAATTGCTTTATGCTGAAATCTGCTTAGTGTGGTAGCCTTTCTTTGATGCATGAATGCATCCATCTATTCTGTTGTTTGTAAAACTTGCGAGTACAACTTTATATTTAATGGGATTGTCTACTTGTTTAGAGGAGGTTGATCCCAATGGGATCAATTATTGTGATACCGACTACGAGCGGGACGACTAACTCGGCGTTTTCAGTCGGTTGCCTTGTGAGAAAGGGCGACCGATTGGCTTTTCTTCGCTACCATTTGATGGCTTATGCTTCCGCTGTGATCTATAGCAAATGCTGCCCCGGCCGCTACGAACTCCATGTATCTCTTCTTTCTTGCAGTACTATTACATATTGCTTTTGGAGATATAGCTAGTCCTTGTCAATGCATCGCAATTCACTGCAAACTATCAGGATGGGATGGCCATCCGGAGTCCCAGGAAAGTTTTTCCACTGCAGTGCTGCGGTCGTGCCCCTCTAGCTCATCGCCGCCGCGACTGCATCGCGTGTGCCGCAGTCAAGGCCCGAGGAGACCGTCGGCGATGTTAGACAACCATTGCCAGTGCCGCGCATTCAGCCGGAGATCTGATGGAGAAAGAAGATAGGGGAAGCTGGTAGGCTAAACGCAGCGGCTGAGAGCCTGAGTGTGTGGTGGCTCAGTGAGCTGAGAATGTTACAACAGTCACGGAACTGATCAGCTTTTTGACTTCTTTTTTTTCTTGTAGAGGAGTATTGCGAATTTTAGGTGAAATGCGGCTCCGGCCCCGCTGCCAAATTGGCCGTTTCCCTTTTTGAAATAGTTCGCAAACTTTGTCAATTCTCCGTCTCAGTAGTGCAGATTTCTAACGATGCATGGATCATTCATTCTCGTGGGTGTTACTTTTTTTATGCGTGTAAAGGTGTGTTTTTAGTAGGAATTTTGTGAGATCACGAATTTAATATCTCTTTCCACCTTTTAGGCATGTGCTAACAGGCCGACTTGCGTTTGTGTTCGTGTGGTATGTGTGTGTGTGCATCTTCCTTATAATCACAAAAACATAGTCACTTGCAACACAAGTATGAATAATCAAGTTCAATGTAATCAACATTTTAATTGATAAATAAAACTAGTAAAATTATTATAAATTAATAAAACATTTTAATTGATTAATACTTTCTACTCCTGGGTGTAGATACTCCCACCTCTAATATACCACCTAAAAGAACTTGACATACTCCTTTATCACTTTGGGTATACTTATATACTAATTATAAGATATTCCAATGCGAACCACATGAAAAATTTATAAAAAAAACTCCTTAGTTTTTAGCATATTTTGTAAATACCTTCATATTTGCACTAAAAAAAAGTATATCTAAAAAATTGTACATACCACCCCTGAAAAGGTGTGAATACCACTTATGTGGTCTTATATACTCATATACTACACATACATGCTCTCAGTTGCGCAAGATACTCTCTACGTTGTGAGATGCGGAATAGGGAGTAACTACTCTCGGGAGTAGGAAAAAAGCTTCATATATATATATATATATATATATATATATATAGGATTAATACTTTCTACTCCCGGGTGTAGTTACTCCCACTTTGATATACCACCTAAAAAAATTTGACAAACTCCTTTATCACTTTGGGTATACTCATATACTAATTATAAGATAATTCAATGCGAACCACACGAAAAATTTGTAAGAGAGTCCATAGTTTTTAGCATATTTTGTAAATACATTCATATTCGCACTAAAAAAGAGTATGTCTAAAAAATTATACATACCACCCCTGAAAAGGTGTGAATACCACCTAGGTGGTCTTATATACTCGTATACTACACATACATACTCTCGGTTACGCAAAATACTCCCTACGTTGTGAGATACGAAATAGGAGTAACTACTCCTGGGTAGGAAAAGGCTTCCTATAGGATTAATACTTTCTACTCCCGGTGTAGTTACTCCCACTTTGATATATATATATATATATATATATATATATATATATATATATATATATATATATATATATATATATATATATATATATATATAGTTTTTTTTCAATTCAGACTCGATAAGTTGACAAAGCCTTGGCACTATGTTTGACATGGCAAGTGCTTTTGCCAAACACAATCTCATTTCCACGATATAGTCCGATAGTTCCTTACTGCCTTTAAATATTACATAGATACAGTATTGGCTTGTCAGAAATAAAATGAAGAACTCATAAAAAGTATTTTTGCACAGTCTGTTAGTAAAATATGGAACTTTTCTCCCAGGAAAACTAAAATACAATTATGGACTAGATGAAGAAATTAATATTTTAACATCTAAGGAGACATCACAAAGATCAAGGATTTTTAAAAATATTTTCACGAGTACTTTAATTTTTTGTCATGTATGTTTTTATTCTATTAAACTTGGCATTTTTAGAGTTTGCGCGCATTTTAACTTGATTTTCTAAGTTCGAGTTCCCTTTGTTTATTTGTCAATTTGTTATAAATAATTAATAATGTGTTGATATTTTTTATAGAATTTGTAATTCTGCGAACAACAAACTTTTGTTTTATATGTTTATTTTCCGTTCAATTTATAGTTTATCACAAATATCTCTTATATATTTACACACACACTTTTGACCAACTGCGTTTGAACTTGGAGCCTTTGCTGGTTGAATTATCTAGGATTATATATATGGCTTTTTAGGCTCTTTTATCTTGATTTCATGCCTAAATAACCAGCCTAGTACGCAACATTGCTCCCAATAGGTGATTTGCATTAGATAGTCCCGTATTCAAATATTCACGCTGTAATAAAACATGGCGGTTGCTCCCTAAAAAAAATAGACAATTGCTAGTGGTATTTGCATACCGAGGTTCTTTCTCTTTTTTTTTCTTATACAAAATGCTTAATATCTTATTCTGAATTATTGGCTAGGACTAATATAGGTACAAGTGTCAGTGACAGCGAGCCAGAACTTCAATTATTTTGTGGGGGGTCAAATATGTGACTATATATTTTCGTGAGATAAATTCCTTTAACCTTGTGTATTGTATCATAGACTTAATAATTTCCAGAGGCCCATTATATATATATAGGATAAATACTTTCTACTCCCGGGTGTAGTTACTCCCACCTCTGATATACCACTTAAAAGAACTTGACATACTCCTTTATCACTTTGGGTATACTCATATACTAATTATAAGATATTCCAATGCGAACCACATAAAAAATTTGTAAGAAAGTCCTTAGTTTTTAGCATATTTTGTAAATACCTTCATATTTGCACTAAAAAGGAGTATGTCTAAAAAAATTGTACATACCACCCCTGAAAATGTGTGAATACCACCTAGGTGGTCTTATATACTCGTATACTACACATACATACTCTCGATTGCGCAAGATACTCTTTACGTTGTGAGATACGGAATAGGGAGTAACTACTCCCGGGAGTAGGAAAAAGGTTTCCTATATATATATATATATATACACACACACACTATTTATAATAAGGAAAGAATTCGACTTCTCCTAAAAAAATGATAAGGAAAAATTCGTTAAAAATGGCACTCAAAGTTCGCTATTTTCCTTAAAATATTTTTTTGAAAAGAAAACATAGATACTACTGAAGTTGACGCCGTGTTTCCCTACAGCACGCTCGTCCCTGTACCTATACGTACGGCCCTTGACCCGTCGAGTTGGACAACTTGGACTACATATCTTGAATTTTTTTTTTCCTAGATAGCACTATTTAAAACGGCATTAGTAAAAATAGCGCCCCCCGTCTATTGCAAAAATGACTCTCTCTACCGCACCACTACAGGATGCCACACAACCCCTAATCTGCACCACCACGGAACAGATAAATACACGTGTCGTCCCGTGGCTTGTCCATCCCATAGTGATACTGGACGAGGGTCTCATAGCGTCTTAGTGCGGACGAAAGGTCGTGTGATACTGGACGAGGGTCACATGGCGTCTTGGTGTCCTGTGACTTGTTCATTCCATGATGGTGCAGAGGGGACTGTTACTTTTATACTTATAGCTATGAAGGTGCTATTTTTGCTTACTACCTCTTCAAACAGTGCCATTTAGAAAAGAAGAAAAAAAAAATCCATATCCTGGATGCAAGGAAGAAAAAAACATACATGTCCTGCATGCGCATACGATACGATCCCCCTTAATCTGTCCTTTTCTTTTGAGACAAGGGGCTGGATTTTTATTAATTAATTAAAGCCACTAGCAGTTACCGTATGTGTGTCAGTATCGATGGACCGACCGGTCACACTGAGAGACGGCAGTAGATATGGATGCATGCATGCACGCACGCACGCACAGCAAAGTGTGTGTTCTGGGTCGTGCCTGAGCTGGGTTCTTCTAGCTAGAGAATATATACATGTGCTTAGTGTTGAGACTCGAGGGAATAATGAATGATTGAGATATTCTTGTAAAATGGGAATATAGATTAGCACATTTTAATTTGGTGAAAACGCGGAGACCATTTTGGCTTGAGCACCAAATTGGTAACATGGAATTTTCCTCGAAACATTTTGAAGTAGACCATTCTTAATTTAACAATCACCCATCTAGATTTTTAAGTCCAAGTTAAATTTGTGTTGGGAGAAACCAAAAAGAGAAATGGAACAAATGACAACATTTAGTTTTCACATCAAATTACTCTATTTCTTTTCTCCTAGCTCGTTTCGATTTTAAACTAGATATTTTAAAGAGCGATGAATCCAGCAAAATATATATCTCGACTATCTGCTCAAAATCTGGGGGTTTTTTTTTAAATGTTAATTTTGTGTTCAAACCAAAATATATAGCACATAAGATTATATTTCGCATAAGTTGATAAATATAACTCTGTGCGCTTAATTACTAGATCTAGTGTGCTTCTGCAAGGATACTACAATTTGCAATTTGAGATGAATGGAAACAATGACTAAGCTCTAGCATGGTGGTGCTTCTCTTGTGCTGCCTGCACCGAACAAGATATATTTAGGAGAACAAACAACGGCTGACAGTTTGAAGGGCAAAGCAGTACTTGAAGGACTCCTGTGCTAGCTTGAAGGAAAAATAGATCAGCAAACGGAAGTTCCATTGACTCCTTGACTTCTTTTCGCATCCAGTACTTCGACTCAAGTACTAGCTAGCTTCAAGCGCTTACTATCAGCGCTGTGCTGCTCATAGGAGCAGAGCGAACGAGGGTTCCATTCTCTTGACTGGATAGCGCCAAGTTAAGGGAAAATAGAACCCGGTAACTATACATGTGTATGTACCAGTAGAACCACAGGAGGGGAACATATAGAGCCGAAATGCATAATCATGTAATACTCATCTGGAAACCAAGTTAGCACAGAAGACGAGATGATAATGCTGAGAGAGTGACAGCGATTCATCTTAAGGCCATACTCAAAGATTAAGGGATCAAATTAATCCCAGAAATCAGAGCGGAAAATCCACAACAGGAACCACAGAGACAGAATCAAAAGCTCTACCCAGAAAGCGGAGGCGGCTCCTCTCACTTGCCATATATAGTTTGTCATAAACATGATATATCTCAAGCCGTTCAGCAGCTAGCGTAAGTACGTTTTGATTGAACCATGGATTGTTCATTTTTGAAAAAGTCCATTCGACACACGTGAACTCTTCCGAAAGTTCAGAAAATAATCTTGAACTTGACAACCGACCCCCTTGAACTTTCCAAACAGGACAAATCTACCCCGATTTTTTGCTGACGTGGTGCAAGTGGACGATCCAGCTGGCCTCTGAGCTAACGAGGCAGACTCTAGGGCCCACATGTCAGTGTAAGCGCATCTCTTCCTCCTTATCTTCTTCTTCCTTCCTCTTCTCTCACGCTGCCGGCCACGGCCCGTCTCCAAGCAGCTCATGCTCCCACTCCCACTCCCCTCTCCTCCTTCCTCTTTCTTCCTCTCTCTTCTCCCACTCGCGGCGGAAGGTGGATTGGAGAAGGCCAACGACGGAGACATCCATGGTGGGTTGGTGGAGGATTGTGGGGGCGCACTGAAGAGGGAGAGGAGAGGAAGGGACGCCGGGGATAGATTCACTGAAGGGATGTGCATCTCTTTGCCTGCCCTATTGCTGTCGTCGCAAGCAGGCGTGTGCCAGGGGAAGAGTAGAGAGCATCACATCAACGCAATGGCGCACGTTGTCCTTGGGCTGCTGCAGCGCCCTAATGAACTCCGGAAGCTCCGCCTCCCCAAGAGCGTCAGCATTCGCCTCCACCAGAACCACCTCCCCGTATTCACCCGCGTCACCTTCTCCGCCAGCATCTTAGGGTTGTCATCATCAAAGTCGATGTCGTCAACAGGGGCAGTTACGTCATCGGGTAAGGGGATGTAGCGGTGGAGGACGACGTCGACGAAGGGGCTGTTGAAGGCTACACGAGGCCAACCTTGGAAAAGACGATGAGCACGAATGAAGGATCCTATTCATCGGGAGCAGCTGGTGGACCGTCGAGGGAGATGATAGAGAGGACATTCCTGGGGCAGGTGCACACTGCGGCGTAGGGGGACGGCGAGCTCGAAAACCTCATGGTATGTGCGGTGGGCAAGACAGGTCATGATGGTGGCTAGGTTGGATTTGACGAGCACCACCTTATAGCCCTCCTCGGCTAGCGCTGCGGGGATGCAACGAGCAATGATAGCGAAATCTAGGATGGTCGTGCTTACTTCGTTAGGGTAGGGGGTATGGGCGGAGAGCGCATGGCGGGAGAGGCCATGGTAGTGGCGCGGGAAGGGGAGGTGGGAGCAGGGCAGGAGGGTGTGGTGGTGGCGTGGGAGGGGGAGGGGGAGGGGGAGGGGCGGAGCTGGGACGGGGAGGAGAGAGAGGTGGCCATGGCGGAGGCGGCCAGGGGGTGTGGGAGATGGTTGGGGGAGAGGCGGCGACAAGGTTGGGGATAGAAGGGGAAGAGATAGGGACCGGTTGCCATGTCATCCTAAAACGAGCTCACGTGTTAAAAACTGTGCTATATCGGTGCCGCGTCGGATAAAACTGGAGGTGGAATGGCTTCATGGGTGTAAAATAAACGATTTTAAGAGTTCGAGAGGGTGAAAAGTTCGATTTTATTGATTAAGATTGATTTTCAGACTTCATAAGAATTTATGGGTCCAATGTACTTTTTCCTTAATGTATTGGGCACTCCGAGTAATATACAATGGTGGACAATGCATTCGCTCAATAGCTTTCTATTGCAGTGGTTGAGAACTTGAGATCACGAGTTCGAATCCCCTCTGGCGCGTGTTCCTTTTCTTTCTTTCTTGTTGCTGTAGATTTACAGTGTGACAGCATCAATCTAGCTATGTCGTGGTCGTGGCGTGATCGGATGTGCGTCGTGGCGTCGTGCCTAGCTCTAGCTGGCTGCTGCCTTACCATCTCTCTGGGCGGTCTACGCACGGCAAGTTCTGACCGAGCTACGCACGCACGCACGCACAGAATATTCGGCGTAGCCTGCCTGCCTGCATGCGCGCTCTGCGGCATCCCTACTAGTTCCGACAACCCTGCATACTACTACCCAGGTTCACACTCTTTTGGCTGAAGTTCTTACAATCTTACCTCCTCCTCCTCCTGCTGCTGCTGCTCTTCAGTCTCGCTCTCCAGCGAGTGGTGCGTTTAGATCTGCAGAGATTAACGTGCGGCCCCGGCTCACAGATGGATCGTCGAAAGTGTAAAAAAAGGATGAGAAAACCGAGAGAGAAGCATACACCGCATACAGCACAGCACAGCACAGCACAGCACAGTAGTCCACTCCAGCGTATCAGTCGGCACGGCACGACCGTCCGTACGTCAGGGCGAAAGCGAGTCTCCTGCTGGTACTGGCTCTGGTAGTGCTAGTTGGCTATAGAGGAAATTACTAAAGAAGATGGGAGTGGGCGACGGGGATAGGATGGGTATGTACGTACGTACGTACGTACGTACGTACGTACGTGCGGCGTCATTAAAGAAAGCGTGGGGTGTAGGGCGCGCCGGCGACACGGCCCCGACCGCCGGATCGCGACACACGCCAGCCACACTGACACTGCCCACTGGGTTACCGCTCCACCATATTTCCACTCCACTCCACTCCACTCGAGTTTCCCCCACTTCTTTACTGCCTCCGCCCACGAATACCAGTAGGACTACTGCTGCTAGCTCCTGCCACTGAGCGCTGCGTATTCTGTACCGCCCACGAATTTTCAACCGATTTTTTAAAATTTTTTTTTTAACTAAACCGGCTCTATGAGCCCGGTAGAATTTTGAAACCGGTTATCTTAACCCGCCTGTTGTGTACGTACAATACCAACTCGGCTACCATGCGTGACTGCATGACATGAGAGAGAGAGGGGGAGAGGTTTCATGGATGTGGTACGTGAGTACGGTACGCGCGTACGAATCGACGGCCGTGATTCGCTCTCGGCAGGCACGCGTTCCAGGTGGTCAGGAGGCAGGCATTACCGCACCGCCCACTGCCCGATTGGCTGGTCCCATGGTGCGTGCTTCGTCTAATCTTTTACATCCATTGGCTGGTGGGCAGGCGCGGGAGAGCTGACTTTTGCTGAAAGACGCAGACACGCACACACCGTTACACAGCTGCATATATACGACTGCACACGCTTAAAAAGATGTTGACTGAAAATAAATACGTGACCTCACATAAATTTCAACTGAACAATACTCATGTGTGAAACTGGGTATCAAAATTTGAATCCCAGTGATAGAGCTATGCACCTACAACTCCACCACCCTATCAAGATGCGTTTCTCGTACTTAGGCCCGCTCTTCCGTGAGAAGTCAGGTACATAGATTGGTTGGCTTTGCTTTTTCGTTCTATTGTCGCAATATTGTCGAGTGTGTCACCGCGAAAGACTGGGAATTATGAGACGAGAGTGCAAAACATAAGATGTTGTTGGGTTATGGTGATGCATTCAGCTGGTGTGAAAAATGTAATATTCGGAATACTATATATATTAGGATGAAGATTTTGTAATTTTTATAAATAATAATATTTTAAAAGAAAATTACAAAAAACAAATAGTTGGCCCAAAAAATAACAAAAATTGGTTCATACCGCCGGTTGAACTGGCGACAGGTACCCTATCCCCCTTGTCGTCGGTCTAACTTCTTGTCGTTGGTTGAACTGACGACAGGAAGTTGAACAGTGCCACAATCGCCAGTTGAACTGGCAATAGTAATACAGCTATAAAAACCCCAAAAATTCACTCCAAAGCTCAATTTATTTCTAGAAAAAAAACATAAGGGGATGAGAAGAGGGAGAGAAGAGATAGTGAAACTCTACCAGTTCGTCGCGGAGGAGAGATATATGGAGCATCATATCTGATCAACCATCTTGTAAGTATATTTTTTTGGAACTTTGTACATTATGTCAAAACATTGTCAGTTAGCAAACAAAAATAGCAATATAGAATTTAGTAGATTAGATAAATATAGTCCAATTATATAGTACATCATTGGAGCTGTGTACGAGGTAGGTAGAGCGTAATATAAATAATACCAGTTTTATTTAGCTCTCCATTTGTGTGTGGTAATTATATTGTTAATACCAGAAATTAATTTTTAACAAGGAAAATAACATGACATATTTTAAAATTGAAAGGAAAATCCATAGCAACTAATTAGGGTAGGTAGAGCCTAATCGAAATAATCGTAGCTTTATTTAGCTCTCTATTTGTACGCGGTAATAATATTGTTAATGTCGGGAATTAATTTATAACCAGGAAAATAACATGGCATGTTTTAAAATTATAAAGAAAATCCAGAGCAGCTAATTAGGGTAGGTCAAGCCTAATCGAAATAATTTCAACTTTATTTAACTCCGTAGGGTAGGTAGAGCGTAATCGCAGCTTTATGACCTGTCTCATAAATTTGGTTTCTATTTGTGGTTGGTAATTATCTTGCTAATGTCTCTTCCTATTACCTTATTACATATTTCGTAGTCTTTACAATGTACGCACTGAATTTTCAGGTATGGCGGACCCAAACCACGCTGCTGAAAAATCTAGACCCACCATTATGAGTTAATGGAGTATTTTAGTGATTAATGATAAATCTATATGTGAGACTAACACTTCTGTTGATATACCTATTGTGTAATCTTATTTGAATGAAAAGGTGAAAATCATAGAGGTATGCACTCGACATTATATTCTTATATCTTGTTGCGTTCCTCGAATCCAAAATATAGGTTGAATTTCACAAAAAGTCTAACTTGAATATGTGCATATGCTTTTATTACACATTCATGTATGCACACATTTAGGGGGGAGTTCACTCTATGTTTTGTAGTTTCATTAGTATTGATCCATATTTCTTTATCCATATATAATGGGGATCTCTACGTTGAAACATATCATTTGAGTATATAAAACTTGTGTAGTTCATATATACTCATATCGCTTTATATTCAATTATTTACAATTGTGTTTATGAGACTAATGTGTGTGCCAAGTTGTTTTAAAGGCTTAGTCCCGGATTACGGAAGACAACAAGGAATTGGCAATGCAAAGACAATAGAGGGATCATGGCTAGTGGCTTAAAGTTTATTTTGTGTCATTTTTGTTATACATTGCATTTTTTTTTGCTTCTAGAAAAGTCTTCAGTGAAAGTCGGTAGTACCGACGTTGTCTTAGCGGTATGACCGGGAAAAGTGGTGTGGCACTACCGCAACCTGATCGAACCAAAGATTAGTTGGCGGTATGTGTTTTCCAGAGTGACACCTTTTTTTGGAGCTTGAGTGCTCCCATGGAAAGAGGTAGTTCCGGAGTTCATTTGGCGGATAAGACTGTATATTCTGAGCTGAACTATCGAACACCGAAAGTTCTGAATTTTAGTTGGTGGTAAGTTATCTCCAGATAGGACCAGTTTTGGACCTCTAAGGGAAGCGGTAGTACCGCCCTATGTGAACAGAACTACCGGAGAGCGAAATTACCGCATGATCAATGACAGTAGTACCACACCTTTCTGTAACAGCTTGTTAAGAAGCATTTATTGCAGATATATCTTGGTAATTAATGTTTATCATTGTGGAACTAACATTTTCCATTAGTTGGATGGATATGTTATGTTCCAGGGTGATGAGACTTTGGATTGCATCATGAGTTGATTATCATCATCAAGCTTCAAGAAGATACTCAAGACAAAGGTATGACTAGCTAGGGTTAAGAATGCGTTCCTAGTCTTTTACAGGTCTTGGTGTTTGTTTGGAAGACCAGATTGTAGGTATAGGTTTGTCGTACTATTAAGAGGGGTCATGTCTAGTAGCTTGAATCTCATCATGTGTTGATATCTCAATCTCGCTTGCTCTAGCTCACCGTGGCATGATGCTATTATTTGCAAATGTGTTTAGCAAATAGTCGAGACTTATGCATTTAATACTTGTAGCATGTGACTATACTTTGCAAATAGTTGAAGTCCATGTACCTACTCCTATGGCAAAATCTAAGTTTGCAAATGTGTTTTGCAAGTTTTTGGGATTCATACATTTTCCATTGGCATGGTCTAAGATTACTTGTTGCTATTTCTTTGGACTTAGACCCTGATAGTGGATCTTTGGAGTTGTGCTTTTGATTTTATAAAATGTGTTTGAGATCAATAAAAAAGGTGGGTTGTGTAGCTCTCTAGATAAGCTTTTTATAAAGCCTAAGATCACTCAATTTCGGCATCGGAGTCAAAAGTTATGATCTTTTTATGAGTGTCGTTTGTGCTGAAATTGAACTGCGGTAATACCGCCCAAAAAGAGAGGTACTTCCGCAGAACGGTAGTACAACCCTTTGTACCGTGGTACTACTGCACTAAAAAATTTAACAGATAGTTTTTGAGTCGTTAATGCACCCGTGCGACTGATGAATAGTAGAAAACGATAGTACTGGAGTTTGTACGGTGGTACTACCGTAAATCCTGAATTTGAGTGATTTCTGCTCCCAACGGCTAGTTTTTGTATGTGGGCTATAAATACCCATTTTGGCCAGTTGAGAAATAATTTTTGGCATCTCATTATACTCACTTGAGCTAGTGTGAGCTTCTCTTCTCAATTGTGCATGTGTTGCACCTTGTGAGCAAGGACAGAGGTCTCTAGTTGCATGTGTTGCATCTAGAGGTGGATTTTGTAGGCACTTGAGCTTGTGCATTTTTTACACGTAGTGAGAGTAAAGTAAGAGGCTTGGCTTATTACTTTTGGTATTTATCGACACCTAGACAGTGTGGAGGCGTCATGGATCAGTGATCTTTTCAAGAAACTTATGAGAAGGCCCAGCGTGTTGTGAAGATTGGAGCTCACCTACCCGAAGCAGGAAAGAGCTACTATTAGTGGAATTGAGGTGTTTGGCTTAATTCGTGAAGCCAGTCTAATTAGTTTGGGCCTACCTCAACGTGGATTAAGGGAGACCGACAAGTCTCCAAACTGTAACACCCCAGCCCAACATTGAGCCTGGAATGCCACTAAACTACTATAACCATCTAATTTACATCAACTTACTATAAAATTTCAGCAAGCATAACAACATTAAAACACATCCACGGGTCGCATTAACACAAGCATAACACTATGACAATCATATATAAATTAGACCTAGGAGCATAGCAAAATAATTAACCAAGATTAACATAAACCAAGCATCTATGGTTATTCAATACCATCATGTCCTAGACATAAATATTCATGTTATTCTAAAAGTTTCTCATGTCCAATGAATCAAATAATTGGGTGAAGTGCATGATTCCAAGTGTGCTAGCCTTCCCGAGTAAAACATCATCACTGGTCACCTAAAAACAACAATAGAGCAAGAATGAGTCCAAGACTCAGCAAATACATAATAAAGCCATAAACAATAGTTTATTAACTATAATTAAAGTTATCATCATCATCCATTTAGTTAATGCCATTGTCATTCTCAAACAAATTAGCCAGATTCCATATAGGTAAAGTTGCATAATTTAACAATTTACTTAGATATGCGAATGCACCAACATGCTCATGCTCATATGCATCTCATCAGCTGATACCGGTATAGCGGAGTGTTCACCCGTTGATGACACACTCTATCCTTCACTCCCGTGAAGTCCCCACCAAAGTAGGATTTTATCTAGAGCTCTCCGGACTAGTCATGTATCTTTCTCACCGACCTCACCGGAATAGTTACATGACTTTCTCACCGACCTGGCTCATGCAACCCCTGTCATGATGAATGTAAATGATGCGACATCTTTATTTATTCATCAACATAGTCCATCTCATTAACTCAATATCTCCTCATTATCTCAATATCATAACCTCATTCACTCAAGGTCATCAATATCATGTATAAGAATAAGCTGAACGAAAGCATAATAAATAGCATGATAAGTAACAACAATGATCATGGTGAACAACACATTGTTCACCACTCTACCATGTACTTGCCTTCCGCGCTGTGACGAGTTAGGAGGCAACGACGGAATTTCTCCACTCCCTGCCCCACCGCCTACACAAATATTTATTCAAAATAAGAATAACAAGACATGACGTGGCTACAAGCGTTTTACCATAACCCTCTATCTAATCAACATAACCAAAAACTCAAAATGACGAATTAACTAATCAGCCAATATCGTCCCTTCTGATCAGCAGTACGAGAAAAATCGTAATTAAATATCTGTAACTCCGAATGACTTGAAACCAGTGCTCCAATACTCTTAACGTAACAGGATACGAAACTCTAGTTGGTGGGGTTCTTTGATTCGGCCAAACCAGTGGTCTAAACAACCGTTGAAAACAACTGACAGACATCTGTCCAGAATACAGCACAGCAGTAAAGAACATGGCATAACTTTTACTCTACAGATCCAGTTGAGATGATATTTATCAACTCAGAAAGATACTTTCAAGGTCTACAAAAACCTAGTTGGGTGAAAGTTCTGAATCTGATTCTAACTAGATCAAAACCAAGGGGCAAACCGACAGTTCCAAATTCTCAGGCAGATAGGACAGCGCGCGATTAAAAAGTTCATATCTCCTAAACCGTAAGGCGAAATCAAGTGATCTCAGTGCCAAAAGAAAGATAACGACATCAGAAACAAAACTCTAGAAGACGAAAATACCAGATTCGGCCTCTAAGTAAATTATAATGGCCCGACAAGAAAATCTGTCAAATCACGTCAGTTCCCCTGGACAGTCGCGGTAAAACTACCATATCTCCTAAACCGTAACTCCAAATCAGAAGATTTCGGTGCCAAAAGAAAGCTAAGACCAAGGGCTACAACGTTCTAAGAGGTGAGAAGATCAGAAAACGTACGAAACTTACCCAAAATTGATGAATAAAAGCGCTGGTGCAGGGGAAGGTGGAAGTGGCGGCTCCAAGTGGGGGAAAGGGGAAAAGAGGAGTGGGGCTAGGGTTTTGGGGGTGGGGTTCCCCCCTTATGGCCAGCCAAACACATGGTTTCCCACGCGCGCCCGCGCCCAGGTTGTCGAATAAAAGTGGAAAACCCCCTATTTTTCTCAGAATTTCTATTCCTTTCTTTGCATTTTTCTCATCCGACTGAATCTCTAATTACCGATCCATTTTCGGGGTATTACATAGTTTTTGAGCCGTTAATGCACCCGTGCGACTGATGAATAGTAGAAAACGATAGTACTGGAGTTTGTACGGTGGTACTACCGTAAATCCTGAATTTGAGTGATTTCTGTTCCCAACGGCTAGTTTTTGTATGTGGGCTATAAATACCCATTTTGGCCAGTTGAGAAATAATTTTTGGCATCTCATTATACTCACTTGAGCTAGTGTGAGCTTCTCTTCTCAATTGTGCATGTGTTGCACCTTGTGAGCAAGGAGAGAGGTCTCTAGTTGCATGTGTTGCATCTAGAGGTGGATTTTGTAGGCACTTGAGCTTGTGCATTTTTTACACGTAGTGAGAGTAAAGTAAGAGGCTTGGCTTATTACTTTTGGTATTTATCGACACCTAGACAGTGTGGAGGCGTCATGGATCAGTGATCTTTTCAAGAAACTTATGAGAAGGCCCAGCGTGTTGTGAAGATTGGAGCTCACCTACCCGAAGCAGGAAAGAGCTACTATTAGTGGAATTGAGGTGTTTGGCTTAATTCGTGGAGCCAGTCTAATTAGTTTGGGCCTACCTCAACGTGGATTAAGGGAGACCGACAAGTCTCCAAACACCATGGTAAAACGTCATTGTGTTCATTGTGGTTTATTTCTCTTATGTTTTACTTTGTGTAATTTACATTCATAAAACTAAATTGCTTTTAGTCTTCGTATGTTTGCCTGCTACGACCTGTACCTAGTCGTAAGTCCTTCTACGACTATTATCTAGTCGTAAGTTTTGCTACGACTTGTACCCAGTCGTAAGTCCTGCTACGACCAAGTCAACCACGACCACCTTATAATCAATAAAACCTACAAGCGAGTGGGTCCAATTGATTAAGGAATCCAGACGGTCCACATGCACTATTATTACTGCAGCAGAATAGTGCTTAAATACCCTATTACCTCCGAAGATAATCACAAGCGGCGTGAAGGAGCCACTACACCGGTAATTATTGCCATCATGTGCCCATTACTGGCTTGATTAGGCGCCTCTTCAGCAGGGGAAAACGACTACTCCTTCACGACTATATAAAGGCATCAATCAGAAGGACAGGGAGGAGGGAAAAAAGAGCCAATCGAGGACAATCAAGGAGAAAGACAAGTACTGTTCTTTGTAATAGTCTTAGTTTCTGGCTTGATTGTTGAGAATACAGTCAATACCACACACACACAGGAGTAGGGTTGTTATTCTCCCCGGAGAAGGCTTGAACCTGTATAAAAATCCCGTGTCAATCGCTCTACGTGATTTCATCTCTAGGAGACCCCCCGAATCAAACAATCTTTACGTATGATCGGTTCTAAAACACCGACAGTTGGCGCCGACCGTGGGGATCTTCCGGTAATCTCTTGTCAACATACTCCCTTTTTCCAAAATCTTATGCACTCATGGCAGGGGAATGGAACGAGGAGAACTGGTTTGACTTGGTAGATTACGCAGACGTCGACATGGATGCCGGTTTCAACTACGAGCCGAACGATGCATCCTCTGATGGTGATGTCGCCTCCGAAAATCATTCTCCAGGAAACCATCCCATCAATGGAATTGGGGAGGGATCCTTATCCCCCACAACGATACGTCCAACAGAGGAGCCAATTCCCTCAAAGGACAAGGGTCAATCGAGTTTTGGTTGATGGTGGCAGTTCCTTGAACATACTGTTTACAAATGCCCTGGACGAGATGCAAGTACCCAGGACAAAGGTAAGACCGGTACGATACTCTTTTCATGGAATTGTACCGGGGTCTTCGGCCAAACCCATTGGCCAAGTTTCTCTTCCTTTAACATTTGGTTCACCAAGTAATTTCAGGACAGAGAAAATCTCCTTTGATGTGGTCGATTTCGATACGGCATATAACGCCATACTCGGACGACCCGGCTTTGGCAAAATTCTTAATGGCTACTCATTATGGGTATCAATGTCTTAAGATGCGAGTCCCAAAGGAGTGATCATAATTTATTGTGACAAGAAGATGGCGATAATCATGATAGTCGATCCTCGAGATGGTTGGTCAAATACCAACTCGAGAAGAAAGTCACCTTCGACTAGCAAGTCGAAGCCTAAAAGTCAGATCAAAGCCGAACGACCAAGTCAAAGAGGTTCCTCGGGCGCAGAGAAGCCCTCAAGATCGCTCAGACGGGAGACTTCCCACCCAAATAGGAAGACACCCTCATCACCTTCCTCCGAGCTAACGCAGATGTCTTGGCGTGGCAAGCATCCGACATGCCCGAGTCCCGTGGAGGTGATCGAGCACGTGCTAGCTTTACGGCCGATAAAGTACCGTAAAACAAAAATTACGGAGATTTGCCCTGATCGACGAGATGCTATTAAATCGAATTGGATAAGCTACTTAAAGGGGCTTTATAAGAGAAGTCAACCACCCAGTGGTTGGCTAACCCCATAATGGTCAAGAAGTCAAGCGGTAAATGGCGTGTGTGCGTGAGACTTCACCGATCTTAATAAAGCTTGTCCAAAAGATGATTTTCCTTTACCTCGTATCGATCAGTTGGTTGATTCTACTGCAGGTTGTGAAATATTAAGTTTTTTAGATGCATATTCTGGATACCACCAGATCAATATGTGTCTAAACGATGAAGAAAAGACCGCATTCATTACACCATTTGGTACCTTTTGCTATGTCAAAATGCCATTTGGTCTAAAGAATGCCTGCTTCTTTTCAACGCTTGATGCAATCAACTTTTCATCTCAATTAGGCGAATCGGAAGCCTATGTTGATGATCTAGTCATAAAAACATTAAGAAATTTAATCATATCAGCGACCTACAAGAAACATTCGACAACCTCGAAAAGCAATCGCTAAAACTTAATCCCGAGAAGTGTGTGTTTGGAATTTCTTCAGGAAAATTGCTTGGATTCCTAGTATCAGTACGAGGAATCGAAGCAAATCCTGAGAAAATAAAGGCAATCCTCCAAATGCGCCCTCCGACCACAAAAAAGGAAGTCTAGAAACTCACTAGGTGCATGGCGGCTTTAAGTCGTTTCATCGCACGACTAGGAGAAAAATGACTACCTTTCTTTAAACTTCTCGGAGACATGAAAGTTTTGAGTGGTCGAACGAGGCAAACGCGCTTCGAGGATGTCAAGAGGTACCTTCGAGTACTCTGCTCGGTTTCTCCAAAACCGAAGAGACGCTTTAATTTACCTAGTTGCCACGCCACGTGCGACAAGCGCGATCTTGGTCGTAGAACGTGGCGCATACAACGACGACCACTCGTCGTGAAGTTTTACAGGCCTAAGGAGCGTTACCTCAGTCCGTAAACTTCTATATGCCCTCCTCATGTCTTCGAGGAAATCTGCGGATTATTTTCAAAGACAAAATAGTTGTGCCGTCTGAGTTTCCTTTGGGAGCGATCCTCCATAATAAGGAAACAGCGGGACGCATGGCAAAATGCTCAATCGAACTTGGGGAGTTCGACCTCCATTTCGTGTCCCGAACGGCCATAAAATCCCAGATCTTGGCAGACTTTGTCGCCGAATGGACAAATCTCAACTGCTTCAGATCCCGAAGAAGATTCCCACGACCAGTGGATGATGTACTTTGATGGGTCACTTACTTTAAGTGGCTCAGGGGCTGGGGTGGTCCTGGTATCTCCTACTGGAGAAACCTTAAAGTATGCCATACAATTAAACTTTCAGGCCACTAACAACGTGGCGAGTACGAAGGTTTGCTAGGCGGCATACGAGTGCGAAGCACTCTCGATTCGTCGACTACTCGTGAGAGGAGACTCTCAACTAGTCGTGAATCAAGTCGGGAAAGAGTACCAGTGCTCTAACTTGACAATGTCTCGGTACTTATCGGAAGTACATAAGCTAGAAAAGCATTTTTTAGGTTTCGAGGTTCAATTCATCCCTCGAAAGGATAATTTCCACGCAGACCAACTTGCTCGGATGGCTTCTTCCCGATCTGCAGTACCAAAAGGAGTTTTCATGGAGCAACTCCAAAAGCCGTCTCTGGTCGAAGAACCAGAGACACCTCCTATTGAGATGGCCTCACTAGATTACGAGGATACCTGGATGACTCCCATCTACGAGTATCTTCACAAGGGTTCCGTACCCGAGGATGATCTTGAGGCAGATCGTTTATCCCGAAAAGCCAAAATGTATACTTTGGTCGAAGGAGTCATCTACAAACGAGGAACCCAAGGGATACTCATGCGATGCATTCCGCAAAACGAAGGAATAACACTTCTTCATGATATACACAGTGGCATCTGTGGGACGCATGCTTCCTACAGAACGCTGGTCGGTAAGGTCTTTCGACAAGATTTCTACTGGTCAACAGCTCTGTACGATGCTAAAGAGGTAGTTAAAAAGTGTGTCCAATGCCAGTTTCATGGTAAATGATACACCAACCAAGCTCAAGCATTACAAACAATACCTCTTTCTTGGCCTTTTTGCGACTGGGTCTCGATATCCTAGGACCGTTTCCCAAAGCTCCGGAGGTTTCAATTCCTTTTGTGGCTATTGACATGTTCACAAAATGGATCGAAGCGAACTCATGCTCGATAACAACGAAGCGACAAAAGGTTCATGATGAGATGCGTAATTAGCCGATTTGGAGTTCTAAGTCGGATAATTACAGACAATGGTAAACAATTTGCGAGTGCAAAATTTCAGAATTTTACGACGAGTTGGGTACCAAGTTATGTTATGCTTCGCTGCACATCCCCAAAGCAGCAGGCGGTCGAGCGTGCAACGGCCAAATAATGCGAGGTATTAAAACCCGAGTCTGCGACCATTCGTTAAGCGCTCGGAGCTTGGGTACAAGAATTACCTTAGTATATGGGCGGTTAGACGACCACTAGTCGGCGGCAGGAGAAACACTATTTTTCTAGTGTTCGAGCCAAGCCATGCTTCCTCGAGCCAAAATTGCGGTCGACACGAGTTGAAACCTTCAACAACTCCGACCAGGAACAACTTCGAGCAGATGATATTAACCTACTCGAAGAAAGGAGAAACATGGCCTTAATCCGTTCAGCAGTCTACCAACAAGCCCTACGTAGTACTACGATCGTAAGGTCCGGCCTCGCAGCCTTGCTGTAGGTGACTTGGTGTTGAGGCTCTGCCAATCCAAGTCTAATCGGAATAAACTTTCTCCCAAGTGGGAAGGTCCATACACAGTGGTCGAAGTCACTCGGCCAGGGTCGGTCTTTTCGACCGGTCCGACCGCCGTTGTGGGATCGGTCCAACCGGCCTGAAATCGGTCAGACTGGCCTTGTGGGGTGGTCAGACCAACATTGACTTGGAGGTTAGCCAAGTTTGCATTGATGTATTTTGATAGTGGTTTATGTATGGTTGTCAATGTTTTATTGATGTATATTGTATTGTGGAGCTGACGTGGGTCAAGTTGTGAAGAACTTGTTCCCGGAAACAGTTTGTTTGTCTATTGCTGTGCAGGTGGCTTGCAGGTCAACGATATCAACGGTGGGTGGATCGGGACTACGCTTGGAGAGCTGAGGTCCAGAACGATCATGGATACCGGGTGAGGTCGTGTGACTCAAGCATGGTGCAGGATGGGCAAGATGGATCGAACGGGTGGTTCGGTGCGGTTTGGTTGGATCAAAGGTGCGGATATCGGTGCGAGTCTCTGGGAGGTTCCGATGGGATTCGGACAAGAGAGGCTTGGCGACGTGAGGAGAACCGCTGATCAACCTACACGTGGTGAAGCAGGCGATTGCTTCAACAAATGTTGTGTGTGGGTCCCATGTGTGAGTGGGTCCCAAAAGTGAAACCCTAGGCCTCTCCTATAAATAGAGAAGGGGGAGATGTAGAACCCCTTGAAGCTTTTCATTTGGTTTCCCTTAGCCTT
Source organism: Hsuehochloa calcarea (assembly GCA_036346395.1). Lineage (NCBI taxonomy): Eukaryota > Viridiplantae > Streptophyta > Magnoliopsida > Poales > Poaceae > Hsuehochloa > Hsuehochloa calcarea. Next base: position 31,299,829 of record CM070602.1, read on the forward strand.
TTTATAGGGTTAGGGTTTGGAGAGGAAGAGAGGGAGAGATTGTGGTTGCTCCTTGGTGAGCTCTTGTCCTCCTTGAGGGAGTGGCTTTGTATGCATCTTGTGAGATCAATCAATCTTGTGATGCTTGCTTGAGAGTTCATTTGTCTCTCTTTTGTGTTCTTCTCTCATTTGGATGAATTTGGTGCTTCCTTTATTCAAGTGGTTAAGCTTGGTCTTTTGACCCATTGTGTCTTGCTTTGATGTGTGGGAGCACTCCTAGAATCATCTAGACCATCAACCCCCACAAGCAAGTCTTGAATCAAAGATTTTCATATTTCTAGGGTTTGTGCACTTCTTTATTAAATCCTTGAGAGATCGATTCTGCGAAGTGGATCTGAAGGATCGTCGCTAGAAATAGGTCTCTAATATCATTAGGGAGGTGTGCTCGAAATTTGGTCAAGTTTCATTGGTTGAATCAAAAGTTGGATCAAATTTCGTTTTGGATTTGGGCTTGATTTTTCAAGATCTTGATGAACCGGTCGACCCGATTTTATAATCGGCGTCCGACCTTGCGCGCTTCAGACCGCTAATACTGCCGGGTCGAACCGATTTCCACCGTCCGACCGCCACTAATAGCCGGTCCGGCCGCTTCGGTGGCCGTCGGTCGAGCCGCCCTTAGTAGCCGGTCGGACCACTTGCCCCAGATCGCCCTTTGAGATTAAGTCTCCACTTTTGTGTCGTGTGGTTGTCGGGGTTATCGACCAAAGACAAGGCTTCCACCGTGCGCTGCGATCTTCTTAGCTTTCATAGCTAAAGGAGTAAAGTTCATGTTGAATTTGATTTAGGCGAGAAAGTTGTGAAAGCGCCTATTCCCGCTCCTTAGTCGCCTTTCCGATCCTACACCTTTAGGGCATATTTCCAACAACCCCGGTCTGCGGAAAACCCAAAAATTGGTTGCACGAGTTGAGAGGTGCTCGCCGCACCACTCCCCGCCGTCGCCTGCCACCGGAGTCGCCGCCTTCCTTGCCGGCTCAATGCCATCAGCTCAGGAGCGCTGTAGCTTGCTCCCAACTCTTGGGCTATGCATGGCTTCAAGCCGCACCGCGCTGGGCCTTTTGGCCTAGCCCAGTTAGCCATTCAGCCTGACCAAGTGTTGGGCCAAGCCCAACATTGTCCTATGCACACGACCTAATAATGTTAGTTAATATATCCAGGCTGTTACTATCCACCTAACCCGGTACTGTTTATCCCAGGCCCAATATGATATTATATGTCCATTTTGACCGTTTTCGAGCCCGTAAATCCCATTTTCAATTCTGTTTAGCTAAATCAAGCATAAAATAAATCATCACCATCCCACACCACCCTTCTTGATATTATTTCCAAATTTCTTTATTTTATGTTGTTCCCAGCTCCGTGTAAATCAGAGTTTTCTATCCCACATCAGCGTTTTCTATCAAAAACTCCTCGCCGGCCCCTTGTAAATGGCGCTAGGTGGGCGAGGGTCCACAACAGTTACACTACTTAGCCACATCAGCATTTTTAGGGTGAAATTCCTTGCTAGCCCCTCGTAACTGGCGTTGGGCGGGGAGAACGTCGATGGTGGTTACGCTACTCAGCCACGTCAACATTTTCGAGGTTACGCTACTCAGCCACGTCAACATTTTCGAGCGAAAACCCCTTAGGGCTTCCTGGTAGAGAGATTTTTCCCTAGTGCTTCCAGTCGATTCCATATGGGAAAAATACTTTTGCTTCTCATATTAAGATATTGTTACATAGGCCAGAAACTCCTCATTTTGCCCTTAGAACATAAAATTTCTTGACTGGTAAGATATTCCAGTTGTGGGATAGTTCATTTCTCTCCAGATTTGTTAGTCGTATCGCTCCTAGCCTTGTTGAATCTTTGACAATGTAGGTCCTTCCAATTTGGCGTCAAGCCTGCCTACAGATGTTGGGTTAATAGGTCTTCGCATCAGCAGGTCACGGGCAAGGCACGCCTAATGGCGGTGTATCAAAAAACCAATTGTCTCGCTGGGCTGCGAATCACCAAACAAGGTTGACGGAGATACAATGCTAATCTTCGTAAGTCGGGACACACCTAAATACGAAGCCAAAGTACAGGGTATGTCGCACAAGAGCACCAGAGATGCACCAGCCAAAAGCACTTGAGAACACCAAGCACTAGAAAAGTCAAAATTCTTCTCCCTCACCGCAATCAAGCTAAGGACCGGTCGAATCAAATCCTCAATGGCACAACCCCCAAATATCCCTCATTGCAACCTCAAATAGAGAGATAGCACAAAGAATAGAACTGGGAGTGTGCAAGGAAGGAAGAGCCGAAACTCACCACCGACGGCGCCGAGATAAGCAAGGCATCATGGGAGCTCCAAAGCACCAAAGATCGAAGCTCAATCAGATGGGAAGAGGAAACACCAAGAATGAGGAAAAACTCACTGTTGTTTGGGATCCAGAAAAAGAGATGAAGGTGGCCTTTTCAGGAGGAGAGACGAGGCACCCTGCGCACTTGCCGCCAACGACCGACGCTGAGGTGCTCGGGCCCCTGGCACCTCTTGCGCCATCGCCGCACGCCTAGGAGCTCCCCAAACCTCATGAACCAAATGCGCAAGAGCAAGATAGGGCTGGACACAAAGTCTCCAGCCTTATCTCTTGCTTTCCTCCCACCGATAGGTGGGCCCATCTTCATTTCTTTTTCTTTTCTATTTCTTCTTTTCTTAAAATGAGAAATTACCAAATAGTCTTCACGAAATATCCAACACTTTGTCCATCCGTTTCCTCAAACCTTGCAAGATTTGACCATTTTCCCTTTGGACCGCTCCGTTATACTCAGGGTGGGCGACGGAGGTGAAACATATCTTGCTACACAATCCAGCTCAAAATTTCTTGAACAAGCAAGCTCTGAAAATTTATGTCTACGACTTCAAGATGGTCTTCTTCGTGCAGTGGTACGAAGTCATGTGCCATCCATAATCAGATCAAAGTCTCCGCATCAATCTCACAAACTTTGGGAAATACAACACAGAATGAGAAGCACTACTTCATGTGTGATGGTATTTCGTCATAGCTGGCCGTGAGTATTCATGAAATTTCAGTCTTGTTATTGTAAATGTTAGCTCTAGGTGCAGACCCAGGATAAAAATTAAGTGAGGGCACCATGTATAGAAGCAAGTTAAGACGTGGAAACATCAACGGTAGAAATTAGTCTAATACCATTGCATACCAAAATTAAGCAGGGGCTTAGACCCAACTCAATCCTATATGGATCCAACCCTGTACATCAGATCGTGTATCTTGCATATGGTTATATTACGAAGTTGTTGCCTTTCGTCGTACATAAATGTGGTTTGCTTCACATCTTGACATAATGATCCCCAAGCCAGCTCTTCGAAAAATTCTGTCTACCACTACTATAGAAAAGTACATCACAGACGATTTTTGAACCGTCTAAATTATTTTATGTCTGTGATAACAGTTAGTTATCATATACGATTTTCTAACTGTCTGTGGTAAGACCCAACACAGACGGTTCCAAATGGACTTCTTCCTACAGTGGTATGAAGTCATGTGGCATTCATTATGGGATCAAAATCTCCGCATCAATCTCACAATCTTTGGGAAGTACGGCACAGAATGTGAAGCACCGCTTCATGTGTGATGATATTTCGTCATAGCTGAGCCTGACTATTCGTGAATTTTCAGTCTTGTCATCGCAAATGTTAGTTCTGGTCAGGCACAGACCTAGGACAAAAACTAAATAGTTGCACTATATATATAAGCAAATTAAGATCAGCCAAAGAATCAACAGTATAAATTAATCTAACACCGTTGCATACCAAAATCATGCGGGGCCTAGGCGCCACTCAACAAGCGGTAGCAGCACAGTAACCTTTGGTAGTGCACGAACGAGAGCTTTTACTGCAAGTCAAGACAACGCGACAGCTCAGTAACTCCCATGTACGGACGAGCCCGACACAAGTTGAGACAGCCGCAGTTAAAGGCGCCCAGTAGAGAACAAAACAGAGCCGGGGCAGCACACGGCACAGGAACAGGATCGTCGCAGAGGATCCCGACGGGTAGGGGCGGCACAGCTACGGCACGCGTGAGCTGTACTGATGCCGGCCACGGGCCACTCACTTTACTTCAGTATTCCATTCTCGCCCTGTACTTGTGCTCACATCACCCGACATCCAGCCTTCTCTCCGTTCAAGTAAGCACATGCGAAATTTGTGACATGTGATGTTGATGACTTTATCCTCTTCATTTATATCACCTCACGCTGATAAAAATGGATTCTTCGGGTCTGAGAACGCACCGTGATCATATCTTTGCCGGAGGTCCACCGTCCAGCTTGTCGTCGTCCTCGCCCTTGCTTTCTCTGAGTCGGCTATGAGAGAAAGAAGTATATTCCTAGTGCCAAAGCAAAAAACTACTCACCCTTCACGAAGTTCATTTGATCGTTTGCTAATAGAGAAGGTTGAGTTGGCGAATCACCGCGAGATAGAGAAGTATCGTGCCCCTACTCTGGCACGGGAATGTACTTTTCTTTCTCTCACGGCCGACTCAAAGGAGGCGATAGCGCGACAAGTCAATCATGGAGCTCCGGCGAAGACACGATCACAGTGTGTTTCCAGACCCGAAGAATCCGTTTTTGTCGGTGTGAGGTGACGGGGACGATGAACAAGGCCAGAACGGGGTGGCGGCGAGTCCACTGGGCTCAGAGGGGACGAAGTCACCGGTATCGCATCCAATGAATTTCGCTTTAATGCAAATTGAGAGAGTTAAATAGCACAATCTCACAAGTTTAAAACCTGAAAAGGAAAAATAAAAATACAAGAAGCTAACTGCACAACCCGTGAGTTCAATGACATCGGTGCAATTTTGTCTAAAACAATTTTGTCTAAAATGAATCTCCATACCAAGCACATGTACACTTTGCAGATAGGGTTGGAACGAGTAAGAGTCGAGCCGGCCGGCTCGGCTCGCTCGCCGAGCTCGTATGGAATGTGGCTCGGCTCGGCTCGTTTTGGAGCCAAAGCCCCCACTCGGCTCGGCTCGGCAGTGGGCTCGAAGTGGCTCGCGAGCCCTCGCGAGCTTGAGGCCACACACATCCAGACACACATCCACACATCATGCCACGGCACCTCCTCCTCAGTCCTCATTCCAGGCCACCACGGAGGCACGCACTGCTTACAAGACGGAGAAGGCCGCCGACACTCATGACATCTCGGCTGGAGGCGGAGGTGGCGGCGGTAGAGGCACCTTTGGGGGGAGGGGAGGCAGGCGGCGGCCGACGTGGTCTTTGGCGAGAGGAGGGGAGGCAGGCGCAGGCCGTGGTGGAGACACTAGAGCTGGGGGGAGGCGGTGGCCGGCGAGTACGAAGTTGGGCGAGGGAGGGGGAGGCGGAGGCGGCGGCCAGTGGGTGGAGTTGGGCGAGAGGAGGGGCAGAGGCAACAGCCAAGGTGGAGCCGGGAGAGAGGGAGGGGAGGCGAGGCGGCACTGGTGGTCGGAGTTGGGCGAGGGAGGAAGGTCGGGAGGGGCGGGGCGGTGGCGGTGGCGGAATTTGGGAGAGAGGGAGGGGAGGCCGAGAGGAAGGATCGAGGAGGCACTGGGGAGGAGGCGTGGGGAATATAAATAGGGCTGAAACAGTAACGAGCCAATTTGGCTCGTGAGCCGGCTCGAGCTCGGCTCGAATTTTCACCGAGCTGGAAGTTGGGCTCGGCTCGGCTCGAAAACTTACGAGCTCGAGCCGAGCCGACTCGGCTCGCAACAAGCTCGAGCAGGCTCGCGAGCTTCAAGCTTTTTTCCAGCCCTATTTGCAGATGACCATTAATGGTCTTTAGACTTTTTCGAGGTTTTAATGTACTGGAATAGCAGTGCTCCCAAGATAGTATCACCGCTTCCTAGCAAGACCAGTGTGAAAAGAGAGAACAGAATGTTCCTGCGTTTTTGGGGAATTTTTTTTAAATAATATTAATATAAAATATAATTAAAAATCATTTTTTTTACAAAAATAGGTCACTGTCACCATTTAAAAAGTCGAATTTTTTCTATTGTCATTTCAATTAACGAATTTGTCTCTGTCGCCAATTAGAACAAAACCAAGAGGGTTCTGTCGCCAATTGAATTAGTAATAACACAATTTCGCTGTTTCAAATGGCGACACAAACCTATCATCAATTCAATTGGCGGCACAATTTGGAACGCGATTTACGCAAGTAATAACAACAAAATTTCCGTTAGGAGCAAAATGGAAAAATATTTGGGTTTAAGGTTGTCATGCGCACTGCTGTCCCGATTGTATTGTTCGTGGAACCGATTTCTTTGTGAAAAGATTACGTAATATTTAATAGTCGAAATATCTAGGAAAAGATATTTAAGTTTGAAAGACTTTCATAATTTAATTACGAATTACATGGCGCGTTGAGTTTGGTTACGTACATTAGAAACGCCAACATGCACGAATCAATAAGCCAAAAAACACTTACGATACATATACGTCTTTTGGGAATCGAAACAAATGGTTGATTGGAACAAAATCAATTAGTCATAGCGGCCTATCGATCCCTTCCCCTTGTCCCTAGACTGCCCACGGCGGCAGCCAGTCTTGAAGTCAACTATGTTCTGCGAGACGGGCTGGACGATCAAATGATGTTAGGATAACACAACGTAGGACCAAATTAATAATCATGATGCAAATTGAACATAACTTACCTCTTCGATCCAGTCTACGCCCGGGCAATAGGGAACGCTACGGCGGTTGTTGGTCTCACTAGCAGGAGCCTTCTCCTTGTCCACCGTGCACTCGTCTCGGTCGTACTCAGCTTCTTGTTCGGGGGGTCCTCTACCACCACCTGCTTTCCTAGGCTCCTCCGGTGCCTATTCAATAGGGTCGGGTACGTAGGGTTTCCAACGCTCAAAAGTCTCAGCTCGCATCGCATAGTTCAACATGTACTTCTACTCGATGAACGTCCTATCGTGTATGTCTGGGCCGTCGATCCATTAGAAGAAGTTCCATCGCATCTCTAGCTGCCATTATGTGTAGATGTAGTTAGGGATATGTGGATTGGAATGTAAAATGTGAAAAATCTATGTGTGTGCAAGATTCTCTTACGAGGATGTTCTCGCACGTGTAATACGCTCGGGAGGCTGTCACCGGGTGTGTCGACTGAATGATCTTAGCCGGTTATTCACACATACATTGCGGGCGTGGGAACTCCGGTGGTACCGATGCATCGTTCATAAAAGAAATCTGAGCAGAGTTTAACCATCTCGGCAAACCACTTGCGCTTCCACAAAGATCTTGGCGTAGAAGTTCACCGCGAGTTCGACATCTCCACCCTCTCTATTGTGTGAACAAATCTTTGGTGAAGTGTTGGGTGTAGTGGTGTAGTGTTTTCCTCCGCCTCTTCTTCTCCCTCCTTTATAAGGGTCTTTTCATCAAAATGTGGCATGGTGGAGTGTAGTCTTTTCGGTCTAAAAGATAGCGTGCAAATATGTTGTCATCTTGGCCTTCAAAAGTGGCAGTGTTCGGGGTGTCGTTGTTGGACCGAAAAGGCGACTAGAGGGGGGGTGAATAGGAGCACGCTCACTTTTTCACAAATTATGAACTCAACACAATTTCACTCCAATAGCTATTAGGAAGCTATGAAGATCAATGTACCAGTACAGCGGAAGACTAGTATTGAATTCAAGATAATCCCCTAAACAATATGACAAGATCAACTAAGATTAAAAACAACACAAGCACTGGCTGTCTGACCTCTGGACCCAACCGGTCGGACCGATTGCCGGGCGGTCGGACCGCTCCAAAATCGGTCGGACCGGTGATGATGGGCGATCGACCGCGAGCTCGTAACCGATCTGAAACAGTAAAATCAGCCTGATGACGAAGATGCAATTAGGTCAAACTTTTGATTCTCAACTCCAAACTTCATGAAACTTAGCACACACCTTCTCTATGCTATTGAGGACCTATTCCAATCGAATATTACGATAATTCTTGCATAGATCCTGAACAGTTGTCAATTGAATAACAGAAGGTCTAAAACCGGGCAAGAACGAAAACTTGATCCTACTGCTTGTTCGTGAGTGATTGATGATCAAGATGATTCTAGATAGATTCACACATATCACAGCAAGCTAATTCACATGAAAGAATCACTCACAAACTCGCGGATCAAAAAAAGCTCTAAAATCACAAAATTGAAAGCAAGAACGAAAAGTGACTTATCTCAAGCAAACCTTGCATAGATTAAGAACGTGATCGTTGTTGGATTACACCCACACCATCATGGATCAGTGGTCAATCCAAGATCACGAAATTCTCCTCAAACCATCAAAAGCCCTAGCCTCCACCTCAACTCCCCCTAAGCCAATTAGGGTTTTGAAACAACAAAGAGGTGAAAAACAGCGAGAGAAATTGGTGCAGCCACCTCCTCTTATTTATAGTGGAGGCCTAGAACTCTCTAGGGTTTGACTCAATTGGGCTCCCGTTAAGGCCCACTAACAAACGGGTCACACACGCACGCTTCGCAAAGCGCCGTCTTTAACCTTTTGACCTAAACCGCTTCACCATGCACCATGGATTCGCCAATAGGTCACCCTTGTCCATCCTGTGTCACGCTTGAGTCCATTGACCTCACCCGGCACCGTCGATCGTTCTAGACCTCAACTCTCCAAGTCTAGTCCCGATCCTCCTCGCTGTTGACCGTCGTTGACCACCAAGCAACCTGCACAACCATAGACAAGCAAACACGAATTCGGGAACAAGTTCTTCACAACTTGACCCATGTTAGTCAAAACATGCATCATGCAAACCATATGCCACGATACCAATGACTTTGACCTAACAAAATAACATCACCACGGTTGGTGACGTTCAAGTAAAACCGGTCCGACCGCTTCCATGTGAGCGGTCGGACCGCCTCCGACCGGTCGGACCGCTCCTGTGAGCGGTCGGACCGCCACTGAGACTTAGCCAAATTCATGCCCCAAATTCAAACCTTCCGAAACTTAAACCGAATAGAACTTCTTCTTGGAGACTTCAAAATCATGAGACCAAGTGCATTGGAATCCCTCACTTGCCTACAACACCTATTTTGGCCCACTCGCTTTTGACCACTTTTAGGTCACACCGGTCCGATCGCCGCACAAGGCGGTCCGGCCCGACCGATTTGGGACCGGTCGGACCGCCGTGCTATGGCCGGTCGGGCCGCCCCTGTCCAGAATGCCTGAAGCTTTATCGAAAACTCGTGAAACGACAAACCGTAAACACCATTGCCAATTGTCACATCATCCTAAGATCTGGAACATATCCCCATGATATCCACAATCTCCCCCTTGATGAACACATTGGTAATTATACAGAAAATGTAAGTAAGAGTTTTGAAAACGAGTTTACTCGCAGTTTTCGCACAAAGGCACAACTTGGTCCATAAGTAAGAAAAAGCAATGTAACTGACTAAGCTGGCATTAGAATAGTATAGGCATGTGAGATAAGGCAAAAGAAAGCATAAAAACTTTGATTCCCAGAAAAGAGTCAAAATTCTCACTGAGGTCCATATGAAAGAACAATTGTTCAATTGACCTACGATCATTGTGAGGATAAATTAATGCAATTCAAAATTCAGAATATTTAATAAGACAATAAAAATGCAACTCAAGAACTCCCTCTCACTATGATCCTCAAATTTTAAAAACTTTCAAATTTTTCAACTTTCTCCCCTTTGTATAATCTTCTCCCCAACATTGAAATATCTTCTCCCCCTTTGACAATGGAGTCATCAAGGAATCACGCCTTCCTCTCATCCAGAGATAACAAGTGCAGAATGGAGAAAGAAGCAAAAAGAAGAAGTATGCATGAAGTGACTTTATTTTTGTATTTTTTTAATTTTTGATTACAAGAAGCTTTGGAGATTACCCAAAAGAACTAGCCAGCATTTCTAATATTGCACAAATAACATATCAAGCCTGACAACACTAGCAAGATCATGGTAAGGCATGTATATCAAAGCTAAGCACAAAGGCTCAAAAGTAAAGCAGTAGATTTGATCAATTTAAGCAACGCTTCAAATTCAGCAAGTTCATCAACAGGGATCCTAAAATGAAATTGGCCATGTCAAAATATCAAAGTGAGATAAAAAATCTAACAAAGACCACATTAGGAGTCAATCGGGTCCTGTATTGAATCATTTTGCTCAATATTTTGTAAAAGCCCATTTGTCAACATTTTTCTCATATGCATTGAATATTGAAGTTGACTAATGATCTAACTTAGTGACAAGATCCTGGACTAGGAGCCATCCACAAACTCATCCTAAGCTTCGACCAGAAGTTGATTAAAGGTATATCTTAGTAAAGAAGATCCTGGACTAGGAGCCATCCACAAACTCTTTCTAAGCTTCTACTAGGGCGATAAATCTTGAGGTTCATGTCATTCCTGACAAGCAGTCCCCATGAGATCGTCTGGTTCATCAAACTATCTCCAAGTTCGTGTCATTTGACAAGCAGTCTCGTAAGAATAGTTTGGCACAATTTAAGCATAAGACAATCTTGATTTTCATTTTCACATGAGCGGTTTAGAATCTCAAGAACACAAAAGCTCAAGTAATGGTCAATTTTAGATCAAAGAGCTAATCAAAGCAATTCTGACAGGGCCAATGTCACAAGAGGAGCACTAATTGCGCAACTCACTAAAACATCCACAAATTGCAATTTCTTAGTTCGAGTTGTTTTAAAGTTCTAGCTCATATAGCAAAAACTTAGCTACACATGTAAAAGCATGATAATTCTAGCAAGTCAAAGAACTAGACATGGCATTGAACAAGAATTGAAATACTAAAGCTCCAAAGGGTAATAGGCAAAGCTCCATCAATCTTGAAAGATAAGCAGAAAAACTTATATTACGATGCATCTTTTTGAATTTTTCATACCACTTGTTGTATTTTTCATATGAATGCAATATGATACAATGAGATACAATAAGAAGCTAAAAAGCCTAAAAAGTTCAAAAAGATCACTAAGATCAGAAAAAGAACAATAAAAGATCAAAAGAATAAGGAGAGATCAGAAAAGATCAAACTCCCCCTCAAACCAACCCATAGGGATAAATTACCCCTAGCTCGCTTCTCAAGGTGGCAAACCTAGTTGAGTATAAAGGCTTGGTGAGGATATCCGCCAATTGAGCATCGGACTCTACGAAATGCATCATAATATCCCCTTTTTCAACATGATCTTTAAGAAAGTGAAAACGAATGTTTATGTGCTTAGTCCTAGAATGTGTGCACTGGGTTTTTAGCAATATTAATAGCAGAAGTGTTATCACAGAAAAGAGGAACACTAGCAAAATTTAACCCATAATCTTTCAAGGTGGACGTCATCCACAAAATCAGCTCTGACAACTAATTAGCAAAGACTACATACTACCTTCAAAGATGGATTGTGCAATGAGGACCGCTTCCTAGAAGACCAAGATACAAGAGAAGTGCCTAGGAAGTGACAGTGCCGATGTACTCTTCCTATCTAACCGACGACCCGCAAAATCGTAATCAAAAACCCTAATGGACAAAGTCAAGAGCAGAATACCAAATGCCATATAAGAGGGTAGAGTGTAAATACCTGAATATGCGCTTAACGGCTTGGTGATGGGAAGTTCTCGGAGACGCCTGAAATCTTGCACAAAGACATACCGTGAAGTGAATGTCCGGTCTCGAGGCCGTCGACATCTGAAAGGAGCCGATCATGCTGCGGTACTCGCGTTGATCCACGACTTCTCCTTCCTCATCTGGATCCAAAACAGCCGAAGTTGCCATAGGAGTGGAGATTGGCTTGCAGTCACCCATGTCAAAGCGTTTGAGTAGATCTTTAGTGTACTTTGTCTGATGGATAAAGGTTCCTTCCTTGCATTGCTTGATTTGAAGTCCCAAAAAGTAATTGAGCTCTCCCATCATACTCATCTCAAATTCCCTGGACATAGTCTCGTAAAAGTGGAAACAAGAGCATTAGAAGAACCACCAAAAATAATATCATCTACGTAAATTTGAGCAAGGTAAAGTCATTTCCACGCCTAAGAATGAATAGAGTTTTATCCACTTTACCCATCTCAAAATTATTTTTAAGCAAGAAGGTCTTAAGTCTATCATACCAGGCTCTAGGGGCTTGTTTAAGACCATACAAGGCTTTGGATAACTTGAACACACGATTTGGATACTTGAGATCCTCAAAACCAGGGGGTTGCTTAACATACACTTCCTCCTCTATGAAACCATTTAAAAAGGCACTTTTAACATCCATCTGATATAATTTAAAACTTTTGATGCAAAGAAATGCGAGCAAAATGCGAATGGCTTCTAGTCTAGCAACATGAGCAAATGTCTCATCAAAATCTAACCCCTCAACTTGACTGAAACCCTGAGCTACCAATATGGCCTTGTTTCTAACCACAGAACCATCCTCACCTTGTTTATTCTTGAACACCCAATGGGTTCCTATAACATTATGACCACTAGGAGGTTCTACTAGATTCCAAACCTTGTTTCTTTCAAAATTCTCTAACTCCTCATGCATGGCATTTACCCAGCTAGAATCAGATAAAGCATGTGATATATCGCGGGGTTCAAAAGAAGCAACAAAAGCGTAATGAGAGTAGAGATTTGATCATTATACCGGAGCGGGTGACTCGCTCATGTAGATTACCTATTATCCGATCCGAGGATGATCTTTGTCTCTGAATCGAAGTGGGCGCCGGGTGAGATATCGTTTCTTCGACCTCCGCAGGTACTGCTGATGATGATGATGCAGCAGGAGCTTCAACTGAAGGTGAAGTAGACGTAGCAGGTTCTTGTATCAATATGGGCGCCTTAGCAGCAGCAGATGAAGGAATGATATCAGCTTCGTCCTCATCTTCCTCCACAAAAATGCTCTATGTCACCTGTGAATCATCTGTAACAACGGATCTAGCTCCAGGGCTAATCTCATCAAAAGTGACATTACAAGTCTCCTGAATAAGGTTAGTCTCAGTATTAAAAACCCAAAAACCCCTCGAATGAGCAGGATAACCCAGAAATATCCCATCAAAAGTCCTTGATTTAAATTTATCTAAATTTCCTGCCTTAAGAATAAAACACTTTGATCCAAAGACTCGAAAGTGCGAAACAGAGGGTTTTCTACCAAAACGAAGCTCATAAGGAGTCTTGCCTAAAGATGGTCTTAAAAAGACACGATTTGCAATATGGCAAGCTGTAGCAATAGCTTTGGCCCAAAATCTCCTCGGTGTGCTATACTCATCTAGCATCGTCCTAACCATTTCGACCAAGGTCCTATTCTTCCTTTCCACCACGCCATTTTGTTGAGGGACGTGTGGAGAGGAGAACTGATGCTCAATACCTCGCTCAGCACAAAAAGAAGCATTTTTGAATTCCGTGCCATTATCACTGCGGATCGCTCTCAGGGCACCAGGAAGTTCAGAAGCCAAACGAAGAACAAGGTCATGAAAATAACCAAAAGCTTCATCTTTTGAAGCAAGAAAGAACACCTAAGAATATCTTGAAAGATCATCGACTATAACAAGAATATACCATTTTCCACCGACTGACCGGACTCTAGCAGGACCAACAGTATCCATATGAAGCAACCGTCACAGTGCATCGGTCATAACCATAGTCACAGAAGGGTGTGAGGCAGCAACTTGTTTGCCATGCCTACAGGGCGCACATACAGCATCCTTGACAGCTTTGAGTTTGGGCAAACCTCTCATAGGAGTTTTGCAAGTCCATGGTTGTTGTTATATAGGTTGTTTTGATCCGCTGCTGTGTCTTAGCATGTGTTATAACTATTATTCAGGTGGTGGACCGGTGCAGGGAGTAGCTCATTCTGTACATCCCTCGTTCTCTCGTGGTTAAGGCAAGTACAGTAGTGGTAAATTGTGTGTGATCATTTGTTCATGTTTACTATGTTATGAGTATATTATGTTAATCATGGATGCTCGAATGTTATGGACATTAATGCCCGTAAATGCTAGAAGTATGCGTAAGTTTCGTGTATGCATGATGATTTAAAGTATTGACCATGTGCATCATGATATCATATTGGAGGCATGGTCACGTGGTGACCAAGCATTAATTGAGGTCACCGTCATGAATATGATGGGCTTTTGGGTCCCCATACTTGTGGAGTATGGGCTAAGGTCCCTGTGCTAGAAGGCACAGGCATGGGTGTGCATCGACGGATGCACACTCCGTAATACCAGTATATGCAAAAGAGAGAAAGAAAAGTGCATTTGAACAGTTTGCATCGCATAAACATGAGACATATTTCCTATTGGGTTACGTGGATGGATATTGTTAATTACAGTTGTGTTGGCTATTGTCTTGCTATTTGTACTTTGCCGAGTCTTGGACTCACTCTTGCTGATGTTGTGTTTTTAGGTATCTCGTTTGTGGACGGCATGCATGGGAGGGAGTAGGGTTGCTTTGGTTGCACTCACTACCACATATTCTTGAAAAGATAATTATCATTTAGACCGTACCTTTATAACAAGCAAACTGCTTAAGGATTAACTTTGGCTATACTTGAATGCATTGGTTTATTTGTAATAATGAGAGTGGTAAAGTTTAATTATGCTTGCTTATGTTTTAGCTGAGTAGATTATTTATGAATGCTTCGATGAACTTTGGATGTTGAAATAGTGATAATTTTATAAGCATCTATTGGAATCTCCGGTAAACTTAGTTATACAAAGGAGGTTCTGCCGAATTTTTTTGTAGTGTCTTGGATTTGTATTTGTGATATTGTTATTTTAGTAGCATCCCAGGCTCATGTTGGGCTGGGGTGTTACAGTTGGTATCAGAGCGGGCTTCAAGTCCGTGGTAGCTAGAAAAGAAAAAGAAAATTAAATTGACACACTGTGCACAGTAGGATGGGAATGGGCAAAGCATTGCATTTACGTTTCTGATATTTCGTATTTTATATTAATTGAGTATGATTGCTTATTACTTGGTTATATGATTATTATGTGTGGGGATAATCGATGTCGAGAGGTAGAGTGTGGTTGTGGCCATAGGCATGGCCATGTTGTACCGCCAGTTAGGGTATGGGGATAGTGGAGTGATTACCTTGGTAAAACAAGAATAAATAGTATCAAAATATGAGACTAGTATAATTTAAGTTGTACAAAAATTAATATTACATGACATGACTGATATTTACAAGAACGATATCTACTCGCGGGCCCTCTTGGGGCATACCCCACGTGTGGCCCCTGGCCTCGTTCGGAGCGACTACGGGCGCTATTACGAGCGCGTCAAAGGCTTAGCCAGCCGAGGTACCCTACCGACGTGAGTAACCCGAGGGGTTGTTGCGAGAGGGTGTTGCGTCGACTGGCTCGATCCGGGCGCACCGTACATGTAATATCCTACCTAAATATCAATAATTTGGAATTAAGAAATTTGAGTGTAGTAGTTAAAGTTCAGAATTTGAGAGAGTTTTGGGCTGCCAACCCATAGTCGCGGGGGGAGATGGAGAGCTGGCCTTAGAGACCCAATGCCCATGGGAGGCCAGCAACCAACTTGAAGGCAAGGGAGGGGGATAAGTCACCAAAACCCTAGCCTATGCTACAGTATAGACGTCTCTGTTACAGTACTACCGCCACCATTGCTACAGTACCACCACCCTTGGCCCTTGCTACCATGGAAGAAGAAGGATGGAGCCAGCAAGAGGAAGGACAAGTGGGGGAAGGAAGAAGAAGGAGAAGAGGAAGAAAGGAAGAGGAGAAGGTGATTTCGTGGGGATTTGCTGGGTTTTCATCTCGTACTTCAAGGGTGACTTCTCAGTTCTTTGATGTTTGTGATTAATTCGTTTCCATGCGATTGATTTAGGGCAGTAGACTGGGTTTTATTGTTGCTCGTAGTGTTGTAGTTTTGAAATTGATAACTGCGAAATTAGAGTACATCATCTCCTGAAGAATTGTGGGATTTGTCAATATCTTTCCATGGAATCTAAAATCTCATTGTTTGGAGTTGTAGTTTGGGAGATATGTTAATTTCTTTCTCGCTGTCATGAAACTTTATGCTTATATCAGTCATTTTTAACTAGTATATTAGAAATTGATAATGGCCAAATCAGGGTTGTCCACCAACATGACTTTTGTAGGAGATTTTCATAACTTTTCAGAATGTTAAAGAACACAATTTTTGGGTTAGCCGAATGAAAGTTACATTTGTTCTACTACTGCTGTCAGATTCTCTCGATTTAGACAATGGTTTTCATCTATTTGTTAAACTTAGTTAAAGGCAGAATTAGGAGATCTTGCCAACTAAACTTTTGTAGATAATTTTGTAATATTTTCAGAGAGGCTGAAAATGTGTGTTTATGATAAGTAGAATGGGAGATATGTATTTTAGAAGGTCACTGTCCATTTTTGGTTTACTGTCAGTTCGTCATTATACATGAATAGATTAAATAATTGAGCTATGGGTTTTGGGAGTGTGGTTAAGAGAGTTGCGAATAGCGTTGTTTTATCTTGTTAAACTTATTTTGAGGAAAGTATTCCTTGTAGTCGGAGTGACCTTGGGTTTGGATTCGCCTTCTTTACCTTCCAATTCGTCACAATGCGAAAGGCAAGTACAGGTTGAATTGTCTTGTATGGATGTTGTTCAATCCGGTTATATGTTTATGAAATTATTACTTCTTGTGAATTATGTGTATGTCCGTTCTTTACATGATTCTGATCATTGGTGATATCAAATTGTTGCTATGAGAGAATGCATTCATTTCATTTCAATCATTCATGCCTCACCCACGCGAGTGGGTATTGAGAGTCCCATCATTCCAATATGGGCAAGTCCCATCATTTCAATATGAGAAATTAGATCCCCGTATGAAATATTCTTCATACGGGTCTTGGATCCCCGCATTTTGATAATGCGGGCCTGAGTGAACACCGACGGGTGTTCACTGGCTATACCGGTATATGCAAAATTCGAAGTGGATGGCATATTCATATTTGCATCAATTGCATTGCATTTGCTTATGTATTCGTGTAACACCCTGGCTATTCGGAAGCCAAGATGCTACTAACAATTTCAACATACACTTCATTTGCGGAACTATTAATCAATTTGCTCCAAAAATTAAATAGTCAAGACAAAGTACGAAGAGTATTTAACCGCTCAATCACGAGAATATAGCCAAGGAATCAAAAATACGAGTTCGTCTCATTAATCAAATAAATTAACAAAAACATCTTTATAAATAAGTGATTCTTGAGGTGTGTGAAATGTGCTTGGACTACACCCTCCGCTAGCAACTATATCATCATGGATCACCTAAAAACATAGAAAACAAGGGTGAGTCGAAACTCAAAGAAGCAAGCGTATCAATCTCACAAAGGTACAAAGGAACCAAATCAATAATTAAGACATTGGAATATATCTTCCACGAATCTGTGAAACGCAAAGTATGAATGCATACAAGGAATGAAAATGGACCTCCCAATCACAGATATCTGGGATAACGAGTGATACACCCGCGGAGTTCACTTAAGCCCGCATTTCACAAAGCACGGGACCCAATCACCGTATGAAGAACGTTTCATACGGGTGTCCAAGTTGCCACATTGGAATGGTGGTCAACACTACCCACATTGAAATGGTGGGTCTCATATGCCCATATTGGATTGATGGGACTTAATCAAATTTCCACTCGTGATGTAAACGAATCATGCATGAATGGAATGAATCATGTATCACAAGAAACATAAATAATGAAATCTATCCACATCATGAGCACAATGCAAGAACACTCATATATTCAACACATCATCATGCATTCCTTTGAAAACAACACAAATTAACAAACAGTACTTGCCTTCCGTGCTGCGACGTACTAGGAAGCAACGAAGGTGTCCTTCCCCCTACCGTCTCACCGCCTACACAAGTATTTACACGGAATAAGAATAACAAGGTACGACGTATCTACACGTATCCTATCATACCCTCTAACCAACCCACACAACCAAGGGTTCAATTTGACTACTTCACCCAAAAGACCAAATTACTACTCTACTGGCAGTTGTACGATAAAATTCACCATTACTTATCTGTAACTCCTAAAGACCTGAAACCAGTGCTCATCTATTCCTAACGAACCAGACTAGAAAACTTTAGTTGGTGAGATCCCCTGATTCGGCCAAAACAGAGGACCAAAATGCCCTAGAAGTCATCGACAGAAACCTGTCAAGAATTCAGAACAGTCGTAAAGAAAAGCCTGTAACTTTCAGTCTACTGATCCTATGGAGATGATCTTTATCAATCTGGAATCATGACGAAATTATATTCATAAACCTATTTGGGTGGCCTCCCTGAATCTGGCTCTAACTTGAAAAAAACTGACGATCAACAGACAGTCCCCACAATTTCTGATAGACAGAGTAGTGTGCGGTTAAAAATTCATAACTTCTAAACCACAGGGTGGAATCTCGTGATCTCAGTGCCAAACAAAAGCTAACAAAACCAGGAACATAACTCTAAGAAACGTTGACCTGAGATTCGGCCCCTAAAGGCCTTCAATCTGCCGCACAACATACTGCACTATTCTGGACAGATCTGGATCCGCAGACTAAACCAATCCAAATGAACAAATGTGCTACTAAACTAATATAAACAGCGAATCAGGACTTTCGTTACCCTTGAAGACCCGTAGAATGACGAAGATCAAGTGCCCAATCTGAATGGAAGTCGCCGGGAGAGGAGGTGGAAGGGGGGGGGCAGCGGCTCAAGGGAGAGGGGGGGAGGCCGGCGGCTAGGGTTGGGGGGAGGGGCGCCTCCCCCCTTTTAAGTGGCCGGCTCCTCCCTCTTGGGCCGGCCTGGGTCGCGGCCCGCGGCCCAGGTTGGTGAAGTTTTACAGATCGCCCCTCCGAAGACTAATTTTTCCTGATTTAAACCTTGTCTTTCACTCCTTCGACCTTCTATTCTTACTAATTGCGATTCGAGATATTACATTCTACCCCCCTTAACAAGATTCGTCCTCGAATCTTCTCACCAACATACTAGGAAAAACTAGAGACTGGCATAACAAACTTAAACACCTACCAGAAATGAAGAGGTCTGGATACTGCGCTCGCATGCAGGACTCTCCCAAGTGGCTTCTCTCTCAGACTGATGAGACCAAAGAATTTTGACAAATTTCTTAGTCTTGTTCCTTAGAACCCGTTCCGCTTCCTCTAGTATTTTCACCGGCCGAGATTCAATGGTAAGGTCTTGGGCAATGATCAAAGGCTCCAAGGGGATAACATGGTCTGGATCTCTCAGGAATTTTCTCAACATCGATACATGAAACACATTGTGAACCCCACTCATGGAATCGGGAAGGTCCAAACGATAAGCTAGTTTTCCAATTCGTGCCACGATTGGAAATGGTCCAACATACCTTGGACTAAGCTTTCCTTTAGTGCCAAACGCTTTCGCCTTTAGATGGCGATACTCTCATGTAACTTCATTCCCACCTCGAATTCCAAATCTCGTCTTCGACATCAGCGTAGCTCTTACATCGACTACGGCGACCAACAAATTACGCCTAACTTCGCCACTCTAGACACTTGTTTGTTGAACCCGTCGGGACCCAAGATCCTCGCTCTCAACCTCATTCCAAAGCTGGCGGGACTGCACTTACGCCCATAGAGAACCTCGTATGGTGCAGCTCGTATACTGGCATGATTACTGTTGTTATAAGCAAACTCTGCCAAAGCTAAATGTTCTTCCCAATTCCCTTTCCAGGATAAAACAAAACACCTGAGCATATCTTCTAATGTCTGAATGGTGCGTTCGGGCTGACCATCTGTCTGGGGGTGGAACGCGGTGCTAAGAGGAAGCTGCGTACCCAACGCACTCTGCAAACTCTCCCGGAATTTGGAAACGAACTTGGCATCTCGATCAGAAACAATGGTTTTTGGCACTCCGTGCAACCGCACAATCTCTCGTACATAAAGAGGAGCCAAATCACTTGCTGAATTGGTTGTACGAATAGGAATAAAATGTGCAGACTTACTGAACCGGTCCATAATTACCCAAATAGCGTCCTTTCCTCGCTGAGTGCAAGGTAAACCAACAACAAAAATCCATAGATATATCATCCCATGGCCAAACAGGTACCTCCAAGGGCTGCAACAGTCCTGCTGGTCGCTTGTGCTCAGCCTTGACCCGTTGGCACACTCCACAAGATGCCACATATTGTGCAATATCAATTTTCATCCGTTTCCACCAGTAATTTTTCTTTAAATCTTTGTACATCTTAGTCTCACCAGGGTGTACGGTGTAAGGAGTACGATGGGCCTCCTTCAAAATCTCATGCTTAATCTGAGCCTCCGTGGAACACAGAGGCGTCCTTTAAAGCGCAAGGTATCAGACTCGTCCACACTAAAGTGGCCTTGCTTGCCCTCAGCACAACGCTTCCTCACTCGTTGGAGCATCTGATCTTGCTATTGTCTTTGCCCACTGATCCGGAAGAGTCGACTCCAGAGCAACTTAGTCTCGATCCGGGCGGTACTGCGAGCGTATGAAATATCCATACGCTCAAAATCAGCAATAAGACAAGCAAGATAGGCGGTGTCGCTTATGCGACTCAAAGCATCGGCTACCACATTAGCCTTACCAGATGGTAATCAATAGTAAGATCATAGTCCTTGATCAACTCTAGCCATCTCCTCTGCCTTAAGTTCAAGTCCTACCGGTAAAGATGTATTTGTGCTCTTGTGATCGGTGAATATATCACAAGATTCGCCGTACAAATAATGACGCTTGAGATCTTCAAGGCGTGAATCACTACAGCAAGCTCTAAATCATGGGTGGGATAATTCTGTTCATGCTTCTTCAACTGTCTCGATGCATAGGCGATCACTTTACCTTCTTGCATAAGCACACAGCCCAATCCCACTCGAGACGCATCAGAGTAGACGGTGAATCGCTTTCCCGGCTCGGGAAGAGTGAGAATAGGAGAGGTCACCAGTTTTTCCTTTAATATGCAAAAGTTGCGCTCACAATCTTGATCCATCAAACTTTACCCCTTTCTGTGTAAGCTGGGACATCGGCTTGGCAATAATGGAGAAGTCCTGTACAAAACGCCGGTAATACCCCGCTAAACCCAGAAAACTCCTCACCTCCTTCACATTGGTTGGCCTCTTCCAATCCACCACTGTCGAGACCTTGCTAGGATCAACGGCAACTCCCTGTGGATTAATTATATGACCCAAAAAGCTCACCTCTGAAATCCAAAATTCACATTTCTTCAGTTTGGCATAGAACTTGTGTTTTCTCAAGGTTTCTAGGACCAACCTCAACTGATGATCATGATCCTCAATAGTCTTGGAATAGATAAGGATATCGTCGATGAACACCACTACGAAATCATCCAAGTACTCGTGTAGCATGCTGTTCATGGTCTCCATAAAGACTGCTGGTGCATTAGTCAATCCAAACGACATGACTGTAAATTCATAATGCCCATACCTGGTGGAGAATGCAGTCTTTTCTATATCCTGCTCACGCACCTGGATCTGATTATATCCAGACTGGAGATCAATCTTGGAAAACACCTGAGCTCCCTTCAATCGATCAAACAGATCCTCAATGCGAGGTAGAGGATACTTGTTTTTGATCGTAACCGCATTAAGTGCACGGTAATCAATACACATGCGCCAACTTCCATCCTTCTTTTCGATGAATGTAGCAGAGCTCCCATGGCGATACCTCACTACCGATTAAACCCTTAGCCAACAATTCGTCCAACTGCTTCTTCAACTCGTCCTGGAATGGACGGGCCAGACGATATGGAGACATTGAAATGGGCCGAGTACCCGGAACAAGGTCGATGCGAAACTCCACGCCTTGCGCGGGTGGCAAGCCTGGAAGTTCATCTGGGAACACATCTGGGTAGTCCCTTACCACCGGGATCTCCTCAATTCGTGAAGCTAAACTCGGTTTCTCGGCAAGAGATAAAAGAAATCCAGTCTTCACTGCACGCTGACCCGGAAACAATCCGGCCAACATCGAAAGAGAGCACCGAGGCACGCTCCCCTGAAAAGTCAAAGTCTCCCCAGACGAGGTCTGCACTGAGACTGTCCCACTAAAACAGGATATCACCGCTCGATAAGCATGCAACCAATCCATACCTAATATAACATCGAATGGCTCCATCTAGATTACTATCAAGTTCGCCGTGAACTTCTCCCCATCAATAACAATAGAACACCCAGGACAAACAATTGAACTCGCAATCAAACCCCCAGGAGAACTAACCAACACTGACTGAGAAATCCACTACATACTCAAATTCGCCCTTCTAGCAAACGCCGTAGAGACAAACGAGTAGGTAGCCCCGGAATCAAAAAGGATAAATGCCTCAAGGAATCGACTAGTAGGGTTTTGTCACCACGTCGGCCGGCTGCGATGGCGAGGGTGGGCATGGCGTAGACTCCGGATCTTGGCCGGAGCGGATGGCGCCCGACACTCTGCGAAGGATACCCGAAACTAACTGCGGAGGGACGGACGGCGTGGGTGCCATCGATGCGGGTTCCATAGAACCCGCAGGAGGTGCCCGAGGAAACACTCGAATGAGGGCCCATCACGGAGGGAATGTGGTGCGGCCGCCGCGAGTCCGAATCGATCCACCATGAACACTGGGAGATGAAACCACTGGGACTGGCTCCCATCGATGATACTCATTGGGTTGACTTGCAAGCCGACGACTTGTGGCCATCTCGACCACATCGACGGGCATGTTCCTTGAAGAACACTCTGCGACTCGATGTCCATCACCACACCGAAAGCACTTCATGCCCTGACTTGGAACAGGACGCATCGGTGGGGTGGAAAACGAGGAACGGGGTGCCGAAGAAGAAGACTGCCATTGCCGAGTAGAACGAGCGTTGTGACCTCCCTGAAACCTCTTGGGAGAGGGTCGCTAAAAAGACCCACCCCCTCCACCAAAACTCCGCTTCTGCCCACCGCTGGAACTACCAGTGGTGACAGAACCAATAGCAGCCTGATCTTGCGAAGGAGTACCCTTCTCCAACTCCATCCCTCTAGCCTGCTCGACAACCGAGCTGAAATCACGAAGTCCTGCCGCCCCCAAAATCTAACGATACTCCTGGTTGAGGCCCCGCCGGAACCTCTTAGCCTTCTCTCTATCATCACTTGCCACGGCTGGTACAAAACGCACCAGGTTATTGAACCCAGTCTCATACTCAGATACTGTCATCTTCCCTTGCACAAAAGTCAGAAGCGATTGCTCCATCTGCTCGATGAAGGAGTCTGGATAAAACTGACAGGACCCTGAACTGAAGTCCTAGAAGACAGGACTCCTTCCCACCAGATGTCAGCTTGCCCCTTCAGCTGAAAGGCCACAAATCGCGCCTTTGCGTGGACGTCAGCTCTAATGCTCCAAGCTGCCGCTCCATATATCTCAACCAGTCCGCAGCCTGGACGAGTGTGCCAGCTCCATCAAAATTGTCCAAACGAAGCGACATCCACTCACGGAGGCTCATCCTAGACTTAGGTGGAACAGTCGCAGCAACAGGTTCCGCCATAGGCGCAGCAGCCGCAGGAATTGCCGCCTGAAGCTACTGGCGGAGTTGCTGATTCTCTCTCATAAAGTTCTGAATGAGCTCTGCCGACGCGACCGGAGGTTCTGCGTCTGGAGGTGCGGTAGAGGCAATCTCCTCCGTGGCAGCCTCAGCAGCCTCCTCAGACGTCGCGGAAGACACAGCCGGACCGTGCCCCCGACCCCGACCTCGGACCGGTGGACGACCACGGCCACGGCCTCTTGCCATCTAAAACATCACCACAATGGAATCAAGTATTAGACTTAACTTATAAATAAGTACGAAACAATTCATCATCAGAGGCGTAAAGAAAAATGACTTGTTTGAAAATGCGGAAGTAAAATACTACCCATCCCTTCCCTACTGTGCACAGTGTGTCAAGTTTAACATATTTCAATAGAACCACGGACCTACAGCCCGCTCTGATACCAACTGTAACACCCTGGCTATTCGGAAGCCAAGATGCTACTAACAATTTCAACATACACTTCATTTGCGGAACTATTAATCAATTAGCTCCCAAAATTAAATAGTCAAGACAAAGTACGAAGAGTATTTAACCGTTCAATCACAGAATATAGCCAAGGAATCAAAAATACAGTTCGTCTCATTAATCAAATAAATTAACAAAAATATCTTTATAAATAAGTGATTCTTGAGGTGTGTGAAACGTGCTTGGACTACGCCCTCCCGCTAGCAACTATATCATCATGGATCACCTAAAAAAATATAGAAAACAAGGGTGAGTCGAAACTCAGCAAGCACCGTATCAATCTCACAGTGTACAAAGGAACCAAATCAATAATTAAGACATTAGAACATATCTTCCACTTAATCGTGAAACGCAAAGTATGAATGCATACAAGGAATGAAAATGGACCTCCCAACTGCGTATACCGGTATAACGAGTGATACACCCATCGGTGTTCACTTAAGCCCGTACTACACAAAGTACGGGGACCCAATCACCGTATGAAGAACGTTTCATACGGGTGTCCAAGTTGCCACATTGGAATGGTGGTCAACACTACCCACATTGGAATGGTGGGTCTCATATGCCCATATTGGATTGATGGGACTTAATCAAATTTCTACTCCCGTGGGCAGAAACGAATCATGCATGAATGGAATGAATCATGTATCACAAGAAACATAAATAATGAAATCTATCCACATCATGAGCACAACGCAAGAACACTCATATATTCAACACATCATCATGCATTCCTTTGAAAACAACACAAATTAACAAACAGTACTTGCCTTCCGTGCTGCGACGTACTAGGAAGCAACGAAGGTGTCCTTCACCCCACCGTCTCACCGCCTACACAAGTATTTACACGGAATAAGAATAACAAGGTATAACGTATCTACACGTATCCTATCATACCCTCTAACCAACCCACACAACCAAGGGTTCAATTTGGCTACTTCACACAAAAGACCAAATTACTACTCTACTGGCAGTTGTACGATAAAATTCACCATTAATTATATGTAACTCCTAAAGACCTGAAACTAGTGCTCATCTATTCCTAACGAACCAGGCTACAAAACTTTAGTTGGTGAGATCCCCTGATTCGGCCAAAACAGAGGACCAAAATGCCCTAGAAGTCACCGACAGAAACCTGTCCAGAATTCAGAACAGTCGTAAAGAAAAGCCTGTAACTTTCAGTCTACTGATCCTATGGAGATGATATTTATCAATCTGGAATCATGGCGAAATTATATTCATAAACTTATTTGGGTGGCCTCCCTGAATCTGGCTCTAACTTGAAAAAAACTGACGATCAGCAGACAGTCCCCACAATTTCTAACAGACAGAGTAGTGTGCGGTTAAAAATTCATAACTTCTAAACCACAGGGTGGAATCTCGTGATCTTAGTGCCAAAAGAAAGCTAACGAAACCAGGAACATAACTCTAAGAGACGTCGACCTAAGATTCGGCCTCTAAAGGCCTTCAATCTGCCGCACAACATACTGCACTATTCTAGACAGATCTGGATCCGCAGACTAAACCAATCCAAATGAACAAATGTGCTACTAAACTAATATAAACAGCGAATCGGGACTTTCGTTACCCTTGAAGACCCGTAGAATGACAAAGATCAAGCGCCCAATCTGAATGGAAGTCGCCGGGAGAGGAGGTGGAAGGGGGGGGGGGGGGCGGCGGCGGCTCAATGGAGAGGGGGGGAGACCGGCGGCTAGGGTTGGGGGGGCGCCTCCCCCCTTTTAAGTGGCCGGCTCCTCCCTCTTGGGCGCTCCCAGGTTGGCGAAGTTTTACAGATCGCCCCTCCGAAGACTAATTTTTCCTGATTTAAACCTTGTCTTTCACTCCTTCGACCTTCTATTCTTACTAATTGCGATTCGGGATATTACATTTCGATATATGGAGAATGATTTGTCTTTGATTTGATGTTTCCTATGATATTCAATTGTATTTGTTGAGTTTTAGACTCACTCTTGCTTTTATTGTTTAGGTGACTGTCGAGGATGACATTCATTGGGAAAAGTAGCTCACAGATGCTTATCACATCGTTGCACACTCCACTACCAGAATAATAGCATCTGTTGCACACTCCACTACCAGAATAATAGTTCCATTACCTTCTTTGGTTTTAGAAATAATTAATGTAATAATAGGTCTTTTGTTACTTCCAATTGTTTCCTTCAGAGTTTCAAATATTACATGTTATCTCTATCTAGTTGGATGACATTCATGATGCTTATGATCCTGCTTGAGATGTAATAACTGTGGTTTTGATTCTATTCCCTTGCTGAAATCTAACATTGTTACTAGAAATGTTTAATCGTTGTCTAGCTTTCATTCGTTGTTAAAATGATTAAAGAGCTTGTAGTTTTGGATTTGGCTTGTTAACGTAGGTTACATCTTGGCTTCCACTTAGCCAGGGTGTTACAGTGCAGCTATGAAGTCCCAACGGAGACCTGGTTGCTCTCATCGTGCGAAGACCCACCGCCCTGGCATTGTAGTGTCGCCGTGGGACCCAAGGAACATCACCCACCCGAACATCCACAGCAAGTAGGCCTCAAAGTGCCTCTGTAACATCCCAGCCCAACACTAAGCCTAGAATGTCACCAAACTTTCTGAAACGTCTAATAATCATCAACACACTAGAAAATTTCATCAAGCAAAGTAATAATAGAACCCGTCCACGGGTCTCAACAAAACCTAAGTAAAGATTGATCAAGCATGAACAACTAGGCAAAGGAAACATAATCAGGCAAGCAATCCAAAACATCACCAAACTAATGAATTCGAAGCATTGAAACAAAATAGACTAGTCCAGAACATTGACCTAAATTTTATTCAATGTCTAACAAGTCGTAGAGTAATAAAGCAATAAGGAATAAAAAGTTCTCATGACAATCAATCATGTGTCTGAAGTAGAAAACTATCCCATGTGCCCTATTCGCTCTCAAACATGGTGCCCTCGAAGATCACCTAAAAAAACAGAAGAGCAAGGGTAAGTCCACGACTTAGCAAATACATCAATATGCAACGAACAATAATGAATCAACGGTATTCAATAACTTCATTATCATCACATGCAATTCTATTAATATTCTCATGCTATTCTCTTCACTTTGTTTTCACATCCATTCATCTCGTATCAATGCAACTCTACTCTACATGTCCACATGCACTTCTTTTTGCGTATACCGGTATAGCATGAGTGAATGCTCGCGACAACATTCACTCTCAAGCTCGTTC
The DNA here is from genome assembly GCA_036346395.1 of Hsuehochloa calcarea. Taxonomy (NCBI): domain Eukaryota; kingdom Viridiplantae; phylum Streptophyta; class Magnoliopsida; order Poales; family Poaceae; genus Hsuehochloa; species Hsuehochloa calcarea. The sequence continues at coordinate 31,327,149 of CM070602.1, forward strand.
CTCCTCGAGGATTGGGGACCTTCTCCACTCCCGTGGAGTTGTGATCAATCATGACCACCTTCTCATATGCAAAGATGCTTATGAATGCAAAAATACAAAACTTCGTCATATCCAAATTCATCATATCCAATTTTCCTCATGTTTGTCAACAAGATAAAATCATACCATTTCATTGCTCTCAATTAAATAAAAATAAAAGCATAACAATAATGGTACTGAAAGATAAAGAATCACAGTGATCATCATTGATCGATATCTACCATGCACTTGCCTTGACTAGTTGCGACGCACGATTTGGCTAGAAGAAGGCAACAAGCACAACGTCGCTCCTACATAAATACTCAAATTTCAATACAAGCTACAACAACAAAAGAACATTCATCAATCGACATCGCTCCTACATGTCGCCAAGTCTACCACGCATCCTTGGTACCGAACAGTTACCCCTTTGCTGCTCTGGTACTAAAACGAGCTCAACCTGTGACTCAAAAGTGTGATCATGGCAAACCACCCAGTTCTGGATTCTTCATGAAATTCCCTATTTTTTTCTTAAATTACTAAGACTTCTAATAAATCTAATGATCAGGTGAAGTTTCTGCTCCTTCAATCTGTTAGTCAGAAATGCAGCGGTAGTATAAAATCCATAACTTTTGATTGACACAACTAAAAATTGTGATCTTTTCAAATCTGGAGAGCTTACTGTATTTCCTACAATATTTGTGTTGGGTGAACTTTCTGATTCGGTCTCTAATTAATTCCAATTGGCCATACAATGTAACTGCTAATTCTCGTCAGCCCTTCTGGACAGTCGCAAAAAACTATCATAACTCCTAAACCGTAACTACAATATTCGTGGTGGTTGAACATGGCGCGCAGCTCCAAGAAGTTGTTTTTGATGTCCGTACGTAGCTGCGTAACCTCCTCCCCGAGGTTGTTCAATTTATACCGAACGGCCCCAAGCTCATCGCACACACCATTATTACGATCAAGAAGTTGCTTTTGTAGCATCCTGCGCAAGCGAGTATACTCCATCCATATAACCGATAGATCCTTCTGATGACCTGACATGGAAACAACTCATAAATAGTAAACGCGATTATATCCTGGTTAGTAAAACAAAACAGCTCTCTCTCTCTCTCTACGCTCGCAACTCACTGTCCTGAAAACAAGACAAGCTTACTGTTCCAAAGTGAATCAAGGACTGCAAAACGACACTTGTGATAGCGAACGACCTCAACCCGGTAATGTATGAGCGTAACCAAGAGCAAAGGTAGTACACGAACGGGTGTAGGTGGAGCTTGGTAAGGTATGTGTATAATCTATGCAAATTGATATTCAAGTTGTTGTAAAGCTAAGTAATGATCCAAGCTAGATTCTTTTGCCGATGTGAAGATCCAAAAGGTGTAAGCGAAGTGGATGAACGCACACGCAAAGACAAATGTGACTCAATGCAAACAAAGGAATGAGCTAGCAAGAAGGGATCTGAAAATGAGATCAAGCTAGCTCGTTTTGCACTAAGTACTAAGAGAGACGCTAGCCAATTACAATTGAAAATAGTAGGGCACAAGATTGCTCAAACAAAAAAAATGACTACACAATCTGAAATAATGACGGGCTGGTACTGTAGCAACCAATAAAATTCATAATACTGTAGCAATCGGCCAAAGAATTGTTTTTTTCCTCTTTTTTCTTCCTAAAAAATTATGTTTTTGCTCTCAGTTTTTTTTTCTCAATGCCGTGGCTTTTGCTATTGTGCGGCTGCCTTTTTTTTCTTCTTTTCTCAATGGCCGAAAGTGTTGTGCTACCCGCATCAGTGCATAAGCCCAACAATTCAACAAGGTGTAAACAATGTTCAATAGGCAGCCCTAATATAATATCAAAAGCTAGTCTAACACGATGAAAGGATATAAGTGAAGCTTCTCAAGAATTGCAATACTTAAGAAACTGTAGGCTCGAACACACATAGAAGACTGCCAAATTGGATTTGACCAAAACAGTAAAGTTTGAGATCTCGTTGTAATCTTTCCAACGAATCAAAGAGCACTTTAATAGGAGTTCGGACGCAAAAGTTACGACCAATTTATAAAACAGTGTACCAATTGAACTTGGATTTAACGAAAATTGAGTTAGGGACCGAATTTGATTTTTGAATTTTTTGTTTTTAGGAAGGAAACAAGGAACAAGGTACGCAAAGGAAACACTTAGATCAGCACTAAACAAAAAAAAATTCGAAAGGACTAAAACCTTACAAAACTCACAAGAAATAACAGATTGAAACTAGGGTTTGAAATTTTTGTGTTGCAATTTTTGGTTTAATGGACTATATGACAGAAAACGAATCAAAAGTAAGGGTAAAAAAGCTCTCACCGAGTAAACCTAGAATATGATACCATATGATACGGGGGATGCCCGATCTTCTCAGTGAGGAACCGTGGATAATTGATGTGAAGTAGACGATGTCGCTAGCTGAACACTCGCGCCAATGCACGACCGTCAACTCTTTGGAATACGCCCAAAACACACCGGATAGTTGTTCGTCGCGAGACCACGAACGACGAACGCCAAGTCCCCAATTCCCAATGGAACGACAACTTAATCTTGAATTGTAAAATGAATCAATGGATCGTCTAGTCCTCTCTCAAAGTCCTCGCATGAACTCTGGTTTTGAAAGAACAAGCAAAAGCTATGTTTCTATTCTTATGCATAAACTGGTCTGAGATTACAACAGGGTCTAACCCTCAATATATAGGGCCCTTCTCCACCTCATGGTTATCCAAGAGGCCCTACTCCTACTCTAATTCGGAATTAGAACTCCTACTCCAATTCTGACTCAATCTAAAACAAAAAAGAAACACTAATTTTACAACTGTCATATTATTTCAGTCATATCTTTTGACACAGGAGGAATTTCGGAGTGAGGTAGGATCCATTAGATCGGTCTTGAAGTCATCTTTCCAACAAGCCCAAGAACACCCAAATCGGACTCTGTTTTTGAAAGTTATGACCGTTTTACTCCGGACTATTCTGCTGATTCCGAATCCGAATTTGATGCTGATTCCGAATCCGAATTTGATTCTGAGTTGATTCCGAATTTGATTTCGGTTGGGGTTGTGGGAGATCTGAATTGGGCTTGAAAATCTTATCCAAAACTAGAGCTTTAAGTTCTCAGGCTTCTTCCCCTTTTGCTCTCCCATCACGCGGGCTTCTTTCCTCCTTGATCAGCCGCATAGGCTGCTTGACTTTCTCCTACCCAACCGCTTTGACCTTCTTGTTCTTCATCACTAGGCAACAAATATGGTTACCCTCCTCCTTGTGCTCCTCTATTGCTTTGGCTCCGGCCTCCCTCTCGGTTCCAAAGACTTTAAGCTTGTCGAACCTGAGAATGCACAAAGTATTGCTTTTACGTAGTGTCCAATTCTCATGGAAAACACAAAGAAACTTGTTAAGAAATAATTGCACCTGTTGTTTGAGAAGTGTGACTCTTGCTTCATAAATAGCCTCATAAGTAGTCGGGATATCCTCATCACCCTCCTTTTATACGTGGCCGGCCCCTCATGGACCTCCTGGGCCAAGGCCTGAGGCCCAGGTTGCCGAAAAACTGCAGAAACCCCCTTTTCTTATGTCTAATTTCTCTTTTGAGTGCTTTCTTTCTTATAACAAATCAGAATATTACATTCTACCCCTATTAACAGGATTCGACCTCGAATCTACACACCGATCTACTCGAACGAAAACTGCGACTGGAATTAACAATGATAAACACGTACCCGGTATGAATAATTCTGGATTTCACTCGCACATGCGGGACTCTAGCTCCCAAGTCGCTTTCTGCTCGGTCTGATGCGACCACCGCACGTTGATGAACTAACGTATTACGCCTTATTACTCGTGCTGATCTTTTTAGAGCAACTCAATGGACATGACTCAAAGGCATGGTCTTACTCATGGGTGAACGGCTCTAATGAAACCTCACACTCCAGATTTTCTCAAGTAGGACCTCGACACTGGGTCACAGAAACGTTGTGTACCCTGCGCCAGAACTCGAGACGGTCTTAGCGACACTCTACCTTCCAAAATCACTACAACTTCCAAAAACAAATCAATGTACCTTAGGTCAATCTTCCTTCTTGATACCAAACCACACAACCAACACAAAACACACGGAACTCTTGTTCCATGTCTTAATCTATTCCTTCACCTTAACAAGGAGCACAACTGTTAACCAGGAACGCAAAACAAAACTTATTTTTAAACAAACTATTTATAATCAGAACCCAGCTAAAAATAAAGGATTCACAATGCAACCCACTCATAACCAGCTTCTATCCAAAAGACTCCAACCCAAAATCAAAAGATTCATCATGAAATATTTTTCGCTTTCCAAGTAGGCACTTGGAGAAAAACACCATATAAGCCAACTGCGAAATCACTCGAATGGCCAAAACCATCATTTCCCTTTATTCTTTCTAAACTGATAAGAACCACACATGCCAATCATAAAGTCAAAATCAGTTTATAAAACATTCGTCATAAACACATAGCTCAAACAAGAATCAAGAGAATGTTTCACTACTCGAGAAAATATTATTTTCTCAATTTCCCTTTTAGGAATAAAATTTCTCCCAAATTATAGAATTACAATTCATCGTATATCACACTAACTCATTTCTCTTAAATTGGCAACCTGAACGCTATGCTCAAACCGAACTCACCATCCACACCTTTATATATAGACTCTAATGACTTCCACAAAAACATTCTCAATCATTAACTGTAATACCCCGAAACTTAATCGGGTAATTAGAAAGGAAGCCGGGGGAGAAAACCAAAGTAAAAGAATAGAATTTTTCTGAAAAAAGGGGTTAACTATAAAATTTCGCCAACATGGGCCGCGGCCCAGGAGGCCCAAGAGGGGAACTCGGCCTAGGGGGGCCGGCCAAGAGAGCCCCCCCCCACTCTCCCTTCTCCCCCCCAATAGCCGCCACCCCCTCTCCCCCTTGCACCTCCCCTGTGCCACCACCTCCCTAGCAGCACCACCTCCCTCCCAGTAAGCTCCTGCTGCAGTCCATTGGAGGAAAGGCGAGAGACCACCGTTGGAGGGCCGCCAAGGGAGGTAGCAGACGGTTTTGTTCAAAGACTATTTCTCGTCAGTTTTGGGTAAGATATGTACATTTTATGATCTGACCACCTCCTAGAAAGTTGTATCCCTCGGTTTTATATTTCTTTAGGAACTGAGATCACGTAATTTGGACTTACGATTTAGGAGTTATGGTAGTTTTACTGTGACTGTCCACGAGAGCTGATGAGAATTGGCAGATTGTCTTGTCTGGCCATTATGAATTATTTAGATTTCTAATCAGAAATTACACCCAAAATAAATGTTGTAGATAATTTAGTAATATTTCCAAGTTGATAAAGAACACAATTTTTAGAGTTTTCAATCAAAAGTTATGGTATTTTTACCGCCGCTGTTTCCTGATTGTCAGACTTGTAGAGACAGAAATTTTACCTGAACAAAAGAATTATTAGGATGCCAAATCAAGGGAGTTGCCCAACTAGGTTTTCGTAGACAGTTTTGTCATGGTTCCAGAGAGACCAAGATCACCCTGTTCCGAGTTTTGTAGTGAAGGTTATGATATTTTTAGTACTGCTGTCCCGGGAAGTTTTATGCTAGACTGCCGGGGGAATTGGGTAGAACCTCTATTCGAGCCCTAGGTCTCAAGGATTTGGGTTGAGGGGCGTAATCGGAGTCCTTTTTCTCAGCGTATTTATTGTAAGCACAATTCTTGTGTAGGAGGCGGAGTTCCGGAGTAGATGCACCATCCCTGCGTCTTCGCGCCTCGTAGCGGGAAAAAGACAAGTACTGTTAGTGGTAGACTATTTATGAGCGATTGTCCATGTTGTTACATTATGAGAATTTTGTGTTGTTCATAGAAGCTAGAATGCTATGAATGTCAATGATTATGAATGCTAGAGGTAAAAGTAATTCTTATTTCTGTATGATGATTTAAAGTTCTGCACATGTGCATCATGCGATCATATTAGAGGCTTGGTCACGTGGTTTCCTTGGCGAATCACCAGAATAATTACCAACACATTGTAATACCCCGGAATTTAATCAGGTAATTAGGAATTTAGCCAGGAGAAGAAAAGGCAATAAAAGAAGAGAAAAATACCTAAAAATAAAGGGGGATTTCTGCTTTTATTCGACAACTTGGGCTGGGCCATGCCCAGAGGGGCCCAAGTGTGGCCGGCCATAAAGGGGGGTTCCCACCCCCCAAAACCCTAATCCCCTCCTCCTCTCCCCATTCCTCCCACTTGAGCCGCCGCCTCTCCCGACCTCTTCCCTGTGCCACTGTTGATCGTCAGTTTTGGATAAGTTCTGTACGTTTTCTGATCTTCTCACCTCTTAGAAAGTTGTAGCCCTTTGTCTTAGCTTTCTTTTGGCACCGAGATCATCTGATTTGGAGTTACGGTTCAGGAGATATGGTAGTTTTACCGCGACTGTCCAGGAGAGCTGACGTGATTTGGAAGATTTTCTTGTCGGGCCATTATGATTTACTTAGAGGCCGAATCTGTTATTTGCGTCTTCTAGAGTTTTGTTCCTGATGTCTTTATATTTCTTTTGGCACTGAGATCACTAGATTCCGCCTTACGGTTTAGGAGATATGAATTTTTAATCGCGCACTGTCCTGTCTGCCTGAGAATTTGGAACTGCTGGTTTGCCCCTCGGTTTTTATCTAGTTAGAGTCCGATTCAGAACTTCCACCCAACTAGGTTTTTGTAGCCCTTGAAATTATCTTTCCGAGTTGATAAAGATCACCTCAATTGGATCAGTATATTGAAAGTTACATCATTTTCTTTGCTACTGTTCTGTAATCTGGACAGTTATCTGTTTGTATTTTCATCTGTTGTTTAGGCCACTGTTTTGGCCGAATCAAAAGATCCAGTCAACTAGAGTTTCGTAGTGTTATGCGTTAAGAGTATTTGAGCACTGGTTTCAAGTCATTCGGAGTTACAGATATTTAATTACGATTTTTCTCGTACTACTGTTCAGAAGGGCTGATATTGGCTGATTAGTTAATTCGTCATTTTGAGTTTTTGGTTTTGTTGATTAGATAGAGGGTTATGGTAAAACGCTTGTAGCCACATCCTGTCTTGTTATTCTTATTTCGAATGAATATTTGTGTAGGCGGTGGGGAAGTGGAGAAATTCGTCGTTGCCTCCTAACTCGTCCACAAATAGCGGAAGGCAAGTACATGGTAGAGTGGTGAACAATGGATTGTTCACCATGATCATTGTTGTTACTTATCATGCTATTTATTATGCTTTCGTTCAGCTTATTCTTATACATGATATTGATGACCTTGAGTGAATAAGATTATGATATTGAGATAATGAGGAGGAGATATTGAGTTAATGAGATGGACTATGTTGATGAATAAATAAAGATATCGCATCATTTACATTCATCATGACAGGGGTTGCATGAGCGTGTCGGTGAGAAAGTCATGTAACTATTCCGGTGAGGTCGGTGAGAAAGATACATGACTAGTCCGAGAGCTCTAGATAAAATCCTACTTTGGTGGGGACTTCACGGGAGTGAAGGATAGAGTGTGTCATCGACGGTGAACACTCGCTATACCTAGATCACCGATGAGATGCATATGAGCATGAGCATGTTAGTGCATTCAGATATCTAAGTAAATTGTTAAATTGTGCAACTTTACCTATATGGAATATGGCTTGGTTGTTTGAGAATGACAATGGCATTAACTAAATGGATGATGATGATAACTTTGATTATGGTTAATAAACTATTGTTTATGGCTTTATTATGTATTTGTTGAGTCTTGGACTCATTCTTGCTCTATTGTTGTTTTAGGTGACCAGTGATGACGTTTTACTCGGGAAGGGCTAGCGCACTTGGAATCATGCACTTCACCCAATTATTTGATTCATTGGACATGAGAAACTTTTAGAATAGCCTGAATATTTATATCTAGGACATGATGGTATTGAATAAACATAGATGCTTAGTTTATTTTAATCTTGGTTTATTATTTTGCTATGCTCCTAGGTCTAATTTAACTATGATTGTCATAGTGTTATGCTTGTGTTAATGCGACTCGTGGATGTGTTTTAATGTTGTTATGCTTACTGAAATTTTATAGTATGTTGATGTAAATTAGATGGTTATAGTAGATTAGTGGTATTCTAAGCTTAATGTTGGGCTGGGGTGTTACAGTTGGTATCAGAGCAAGGCTTTAGGTCCGTGGTGAATAGGTTAGCAACTTAGGTAACTTGATTTGTACAAAAAAAATATGTTAATGGTTAATTAACTTAAAACTTGACACACTGGTGCACAGTAGGATGGGAATGGGCAAAGCATTGCATTTACGTTTCCGTATGTAGCATTGATTATTGCTGATATGAATTGATTATGAATGCTTATGATTTGGTTACGTGATTGTTATATGTGATGATAGTAGATGCTGAGAGGTAGAGATTGTGGTTATGGCCATAGGTATGGTCAGGTTGTACTGCCGTTGGTGGTAGGGGAAAAGGGAAGTGTTTACTATGAGAAACTTTGTTATGAAAGTTGGGGATGGGTCTCCTTGGGAAGCTTGTTGTTTTCTTGAGTTTTCATTGGGATATTCTGATTAGCCATTGTTGGTTGATGAATTCTCATGGATTAGTGGGTACAAAGCGACGTGTTGAAAAGTTCTATTTGGTCCTTGAGAAGTTCATTGTGGTTGATGGTTGCTTCGAGAAAGATTAATGTGTTTCCCTTGGCTTAACTTGTCTCTTAAAGCAATTATTGTTTTCCCAATTGTTGAGTTATTCTTGCTCTTGGTGAGCTTGGTTAACTCGTCAAGGTTGACCTTTGAATTGAGTTTTGTCTTTCTTATTGGTAAACATGACCCATGTATTTCGCTTGATGATTTGGATAATGAAGGTTTTCTTTTGCGAGTCTTTTAGTATGTGGAAGGTTTGACTCAATGTAACTCTTTTGGGTATTCTGAGCGTTGAAGTTGAATGGTTCTCTTTTATGAAAGAAAATGTTAAATCCTTTTAGCGATGTATTCTCATGGTTAAGTGAGAGGTTACTATCAAAGAAATTAATGGGTATGATATGGGCTATCACTGGTTTGCGATCATGTGCATAATAAATTTTAACGAGTACCCTCGAAGTGAAATCGGGTAAGTCGATATTGTCCTCTAGTAGTTCTTGATGAGTCGTGAATATGAGGGTGACTATACTTTGTTGGAATCAATAGAGTTATTAAAAGTGTGGAACATTGATGAAATGGTTGATTATTAGAATTGTGTAGTTTGCTAAACTTGTTGGATTATTTGGTCTCGATAGGCTAATCTAATGGTGTAGAATGAGAGACATAAGGATTTGTTCGACTGTTGTCTCAGTAGATAATGATATGGAACTTTCTTTGATTGGTTACTTGATGATCTTGTGTATGCCCGAGGAATACAAATAGAGAAAGAACCATAGATTCGTCCATGATTGGATAACCATCAATGGTTTATGATAACCTCCAGATTGGAATTAGTGTGTACTAGATTAGTGTGAGCATTGTTAAGAGGTAAAGGGTTGAAATTTAAAAGTAATTTATTCATGTGTGTTTTATGAGGTTGGCCTGCGGCTGCATGGCCTTGTTAAAAGAGGTTTTCTTTGATAGTGTGGTTTGTGTATCAGATAATCTCTAGAACAAGTGACCGCTGAATCTTATTGAGATAATGTAGTATTATGGAATAATCTATTGTTTTCTTTCTAAGGGTTTATGATAGGATTTAATAGGTGATCTATGTTTGCGTGATGGTGATATTATTTGATAGTATTATGCCTTTGATGATAGAGATTTGGTGTAACCTCTTAAAGTGTGTAGTAGGTTCCTTCTACATTAAAGAGGTTGTTGGAGTGAGGGTGTAAGAATTTGGTACACACTCAATTGAGCATGAGATGATACAAGTAATATGGAACTGTTGGTGAGCGCTTGGGGCTTTGTAATGAAGGAGATGATGATAATGATTCTTGTAAAAAGGGTATTATTCTTGATGTTAGTAAGATGGTCTGCAAGAGATTCTGACTCGTTGGAGTGGTAATGATTCCTCTAGAGAGAAAGTAAGTTAATCGTCTTTCGTATTATCGACTAAATGAAATGTTTGCAGTTTGGCATTCATGGTCTGTTGGGAGTTCATGATCTATGTAGTAGATGAAATTAATTTGAGCAATATGACGTATTAGGAGGTTCTATTTGGTTCTTAAGTGATTAATGTGATTTGATTTTAAATGCACCTCTTGTTTGGGTTCGCAAGTAATGATGGAACCAAAGAAAATTGCTTTATTTGCTAACAGGAAACAAGTATCTTGCGTAATTGGGGTTGGAGTTAAGAATTGTAATCTGCAACTTTTCTATCATTACAGCTTAAGAGTTTCTTGGATTTTCATAGCAATGTTTTATTATGATTTATGGAGCTTCGAGAATCTAGTGGAACTTTTTCACTCAACTGTTGACACATATTTTGTTTTTGAGATCATTACTATTTGACTGTTTCTCTTGGTCTCGTGCTCCCCCCAAGGAGCAACGTTTTCTTGTGTGTTGAAATTTGTGTATGTTTGTCTCTTTCCTTTTGAGCAAGGGTTTAACTAACTCGTCTTGCCAAGTCTTATAAAGTGCCATATGAGACTGGTTGGTGGTGGACAAGTATATGGTAGTGGTGAAGTTTTATGAACCAATTTAGGTAAGGAACGGTAGAGGGTGGATTGGTTTTGACCAATAACTTTTGGAGAGAATCCATGGAATATTTGTCGTTGGAACACAATTGATAGTGTTGCAACTAGTGGAACTCATAGCGAATTAAAATCCAGGAACCCTCATTCATGCTGGAATGTTGGAATTATCGAAAGTATAGGAATCTTGATCAATTTAGTAGAGAATCACAAATGGATAATGAACTTACAAGGTTGTGTAGGTGGTTTATGATGGTGTGGTTTAATGAGAGGGAATTAGCAGAGTAATCTAATCATTACGGCAGTTAAAGAAACAACAGGAATTGTGGAGCCATTGTTAAGTATGACATAGTTTCAGTGAGTAATACTCTGGAAGTTAGATTCTTTCTAGAGTTGATTGGGCCGATAATATGTTTACAGGTCGGTGCTAATGATTGAGTATGTTGGATTGTGTGAGTTTTCAGTCAGTAGATTGGACAGTTTCATATCTGTTACAATGAATCATAATTGTAGGAGCCTTCGGGGTGGAATTTTGGTTTGGTGATCTGTACTAGACCCTTAGTTGCTCGATGACTATGTGTAGCAGTAGAAAAAAAAGTGGATTCCAATAGGGTGAAGATCTTTGATAGAACCCTTTTGATGTAATAAATGAGATTGTGCTCTGAGAAGTTCCAGTTGATTATCCGTAGCAGAATGAGGTGTTGTGGCATGGGTGAACAGTCTTTATTGAGTTGTGGGAAACCACTTGTCACAATAATTCCATTCGTATAGGTGGAGGCTAGAGAAACCTTATGTGGATTAGTATAGTCCCTCTAAATGAGTATGGTTGTTCCTTCGGTTTGGGGTCGTTGTGGGATTGTCGATTAAGAGAATGAATTAGTGTGATGATTTGGAAGCTTTGTGATTTGGGAAAGGATTTGTTTTAAAAGAACCTATGAGGAAAGAATGTTTTCTCGAGGAGAGAGGTGTTTGTTTCAATTGAGTTTTTATGATGGGGATCATGTGTAATTTGAGTTGACTTTATGATCAAGAAGGTGGTTCTTTCCGTTTAGGGAGTAAATGGAGTGTTTGATATGGGCATTTGAATGAATTCTCTGTTGGCCCATGTGGTGTTTATTTGCAAACGGTCTAGTTGGAATCTGAAAAGGTTCCCTTGATGAATCTTCGATTTTGGATCTTGGTGCTTTAGAGGAAGGACGGTTAAGGTTGGGTTGCATTGTGAATCCTTGTTTTCAGTTGAGTTCTAATTATTTAAAGTTGTTTAAATAAGTGGTGTCGTATCCCTACTTAATGAAGGTTTGTCGTGTTAGGATGAACAGATCGATCGAGAGATGGAACAAGGGTTCCATGTGTTTACGTGCAAATTCGTGATTTGGAACCAAAGGAAGCTCACTGAGGTACGTGGGACCGCTCAGTTAAAGCGAGAATTGGGAAGCTAGCCCAACACCTGGACCTTTCTGAGTCTATGTGCGGTGCTACAATGTGTTTCATGTCTTGGTGCTGAGAAAGTTTTGAGAAACCCGGAGCATAAAAAATTTTCTTTGGAGCCATGAACTAGTGAGCAAGACCTCACAGCTTGAGTCACATCCGTGCACATTCTGGAGAGGTCGAGCGGTGCCGAGGCACGGACGTTGGTGTACATCAAGGTGTTGTGGACACATCGACCGAGAGAGAGCGACACTGAAATTGGAGTCCTGCATGCGCCAGCTTTATCTAGAGTTATTCACTTCAGATACGTGATATTACGGTAAAGTGTTAGTAAATTTTGGTACGGTGCGTTACCCATGGTTAGAATTCGGGGTCGAATTCTGTTTAAGGGGGGTAGAATGTAATACCCCGGAGTTTAATCAGGTAATTAGGAATTTAGCCAGGAGAAGAAAAGGCAATAAAAGAAGAGAAAATACCTGAAAATAAAGGGGATTTCTGCTTTTATTCGACAACTTGGGCCGGGCATGCCCAGAGGGGCCCAAGTGTGGTCGGGCCATAAAGGGGGTTCCCACCCCCCAAAACCCTAATCCCCTCCTCCTCTCCCCATTCCTCCCACTTGAGCCGCCGCCTCTCCCGACCTCTTCCCTGCGCCACTGTTGATCGTCAGTTTTGGGTAAGTTCTGTACGTTTTCTGATCTTCCCACCTCTTAGAAAGTTGTAGCCCTTTGTCTTAGCTTTCTTTTGGCACCGAGATCATCTGATTTGGAGTTACGGTTTAGGAGATATGGTAGTTTTACCGCGACTGTCCAGGAGAGCTGACGTGATTTGGCAGATTTTCTTGTCGAGCCATTATGATTTACTTAGAGGCCGAATCTGTTATTTTAGTCTTCTAGAGTTTTGTTCCTGATGTCTTTATCTTTCTTTTGGCACTGAGATCACTAGATTCCGCCTTACGGTTTAGGAGATATGAATTTTTAATCGCGCACTGTCCTGTCTGCCTGAGAATTTGGAACTGCTGGTTTGCCCCTCGGTTTTGATCTAGTTAGAGTCCGATTCAGAACTTCCACCCAACTAGGTTTTTGTAGCCCTTGAAATTATCTTTCCGAGTTGATAAAGATCACCTCAATTGGATCAGTATATTGAAAGTTACATCATTTTCTTTGCTACTGTTCTGTAATCTGGACAGTTATCTGTTTGTATTTTCATCTGTTGTTTATGCCACTGTTTTGGCCGAAACAAAAGATCCAGTCAACTAGAGTTTCGTAGTGTTATGCGTTAAGAGTATTTGAGCACTGGTTTCAAGTCATTCGGAGTTACAGATATTTAATTACGATTTTTCTCGTACTACTGTTCAGAAGGGCTGATATTGGCTGATTAGTTAATTCGTCATTTTGAGTTTTTGGTTTTGTTGATTAGATAGAGGGTTATGGTAAAACGCTTGTAGCCACATCCTGTCTTGTTATTCTTATTTCAATGAATATTTGTGTAGGCGGGGCGGGAAGTGGAGAATTCGTCGTTGCCTCCTAACTCGCCACAAGCGGAAGGCAAGTACATGGTAGAGTGGTGAACAATGGGTTGTTCACCATGATCATTGTTGTTACTTATCATGCTATTTATTATGCTTTCGTTCAGCTTATTCTTATACATGATATTGATGACCTTGAGTGAATAAGATTATGATATTGAGATAATGAGGAGGAGATATTGAGTTAATGAGATGGACTATGTTGATGAATAAATAAAGATATCGCATCATTTACATTCATCATGACAGGGGTTGCATGAGCTGTCGGTGAGAAAGTCATGTAACTATTCGGTGAGGTCGGTGAGAAAGATACATGACTAGTCCGAGAGCTCTAGATAAAATCCTACTTTGGTGGGGACTTCACGGGAGTGAAGGATAGAGTGTGTCATCGACGGGTGAACACTCGCTATACCGATATCACCGATGAGATGCATATGAGCATGAGCATGTTAGTGCATTCGCATATCTAAGTAAATTGTTAAATTGTGCAACTTTACCTATATGGAATATGGCTTGGTTGTTTGAGAATGACAATGGCATTAACTAAATGGATGATGATGATAACTTTGATTATGGTTAATAAACTATTGTTTATGGCTTTATTATGTATTTGTTGAGTCTTGGACTCATTCTTGCTCTATTGTTGTTTTTAGGTGACCAAAGGATGACGCTTTACTCGGAAGGGCTAGCGACTTGGAATCATGCACTTCACCCAATTATTTGATTCATTGGACATGAGAAACTTTTAGAATAGCCTGAATATTTATATCTAGGACATGATGGTATTGAATAAACATAGATGCTTAGTTTATTTTAATCTTGGTTTATTATTTTGCTATGCTCCTAGGTCTAATTTAACTATGATTGTCATAGTGTTATGCTTGTGTTAATCCGACTCGTGGATGTGTTTTAATGTTGTTATGCTTACTGAAATTTTATAGTATGTTGATGTAAATTAGATGGTTATAGTAGATTAGTGGTATTCTAAGCTCAATGTTGGGCTGGGGTGTTACACACATATTCAAATGTTCCTCCTCACATTTAGTTTTCAGCAAAATCACACTAAAACTTCAAAAATCGAAATCTTCCCTCGATCAAAAGTCTCAACAACATTGTAATCAAATTCATCGCGTCATTCTATAAAGAAGAACTATCCAGAACTCCTCCCATAAATTCTAGATCCACTGGTATTCAATCCCTTCAACCTTTTGTACACAATTCCAACAATTAATCATACTAAGGTATATGTAAAGCTAGCAACCAAATATGATCATCAAGTGTCTACAGACAAGATAACTCCACGAATAATATCTATTAAGGCAGTAACCTAGCATCTCCTCAAGTTTCCCTTTACACACAATTAGATTAATCCATTGGTACCAAATTAAATAAATTCAGCAAACTAATCAATTTTAATGTCCAAGCCAGTTCATCAATGTACCATACTTCTTAATAACACTTATGACTCCAATTAGGTATGGACATACTCTTAGTCACTACTCATCTGGTAATTACTCTATGACAACATCAAATTAATCAAGTTCAATTCCAAGGATTTGGTTTAAGACCAATCATACATCACGCTACAGATCCGACCTAATAACTCATACCTTATCAATGAACTTCTATGTTTACCACCTCTCGCTTAAACATAACAAGACAATACAAAAGGATTTTAACACTTTTCAGAAAAAGACGCATTAAATTTTAACACTCGAAATAATCCAAAAGAAATACATAAAGCCAAAGTTTTCACATGTTAAAGAACTTGCAATAGAAAACTTTCAGTATCCAGAATACCAAGTAAATAAATAAGTCATATTTTTCAATAAGAAAGGCAGAACTCCTATGAAAGATCAATCTTGCTGTTAACCGACGTTCACACAAAGCAACAATAGATCAGCAGTCAGGAGAACAAGTAATGGTTTTATGGAACCATGGGAGACCAATGAAAACTCGCCAGATGTATTATAAACACTATCTCAAGGAAAATTCGTCAACCGCAACTATAACTAGAATTGCCCAAAATTCAAGCTCAAGGAAGAGAACAACTTTTCTTAAGAAACTCGCCCACAACACCTATAACTACTGTAATCAAGGTAGCTACTTCTCTATTCCCATACCACGAATGGTGGTGTAACCTGGTAAAACCCAGGGCCACAACCACGACCTCAACTGCCTCAGGAGTTGGCCCCACGAAACCACGCCATGCCCCGACCTCCACGACCACGACCACCACGACCACGCCCTCTATCCCCAGATAGCTATCAAACACAATCAACAATATATAATAAGTTCAAAGGTCAAAATCAAGTCATGCATCAGTAAACAACATAAACAGAAGCATGAAAACGGTATTTGTACCACCCTCTAACCTACTGTGCACTAGTGTGTCAAATTTTAGATTATTTAACCATTAACAAATTTTAGTTGATTTATTAATCCTAAAACAAATTTTAACAATTCTTAGTTTACCTAAGTTGTTAATCTATTCACCATAGACCTAAAGCCCGCTCTGATACCAACTGTAACACCCCAGCCCAACACTGAGCCTAGAATGCCACCAAACTTCCCTTAAACGTGTAATAATCATCAACACACTAGAAAATTTCAGTAAGCAAAATAATAATAGAACCCGTCCACGGGTCTCAACAAAACCTGAGTAAAGATCGAGCAAGCATGAACAACTAGGCAAAAAAAACATAACCAGGTAAGCAATCCAAAACAGCACCAAACTAATGAATTCGAAGCATTGAAATAAAATAGACTAGTCCAGAACATTGACCTAAATTTTATTCAATGTCTAACAAGTCGAAGGGTAATCCAGCAATAAGGAATAAAAAGTTCTCATGATAATTAATCATGTGTCTGAAGTAGGAAACTAACCCATGTGCCTTATTCGCTCTCAAACATGACGCCCTCGAAGATCACCTAAAGACAACAGAAGAGCAAGGGTAAATCCACGACTCAGCAAATACATCAATATACAACGAACAACAATGAATCAATGGTATTCAATAACTTCATTATCATCACATGCAATTCTATTAATATTCTCATGCTATTCTCTTCACTTTGTTTTCACATCCATTCATCTCGTATCAATGCAACTCTACTCTACATGTCCACATGCACTTCTTTTCGCGTATACCGGTATAGCATGAGTGAATGCTCGCGACAACATTCACTCTCAAGCCCGTTTGTCCTCGAGGATCGGGGACCTTCTCTATTCCCGTAGAGTTGTGATCAATCATGATCACCTTCTCATATGCAAAGATTCTTATAAATGTAAAAATACAAAACTTTATCATATTCATCATATCCAATTTTCCTCATGTTTGTTAACAAGATAAAATCATACCATTTCATTGCTCGCAATTAAATAAAAATAAAAGCACAACAATAATGGTACTGAAAGATAAAGAATCACAGTGATCATCATTGATCGCTGTCTACCATGCACTTGCCTTTACTAGTTGCGACGCACGATTTGGCTAGAAAAAGGCAACAAGCACGACGTCTCTCCTACAATAAATACTCAAATTTCAATACAGCCTACAGCAACAATAGAACATTCATCAATCGACATCGCTCCTACACGTCTCCAAGTCTACCACGCTTCCCCGGTACCGAACAGTTACCCCTTTGCTGCTCTGGTACTAAAACGAGCTCAACTTGTGACTCAAAAGTCCGATCATGGCAAACCGCTCAGTTCTGGATTCTTCATGAAATTCTCCATTTGTTCTTAAATTACTAAGACTTCTAATAAATCTAATGATCAGGTGAAGTTTCCGT
Source organism: Hsuehochloa calcarea (assembly GCA_036346395.1). Classification (NCBI taxonomy): domain Eukaryota; kingdom Viridiplantae; phylum Streptophyta; class Magnoliopsida; order Poales; family Poaceae; genus Hsuehochloa; species Hsuehochloa calcarea. Next base: position 31,344,647 of record CM070602.1, read on the forward strand.
TCCTTCAATCTGTTAGTCAGAAATGCAGCGGTAGTATAAAATCCATAACTTTTGATTGACACAACTAAAAATCGTGATCTTTACTAATCTGGAGAGTTCACTGGATTACCTACAATATTCGTGTTTGGTAAACTTTCTGATTCGGTCTCTAATTAAGTCAAATTGTCCAGACAAGGTAACTGCTAATTATCGTCAGCACTTCTGGACAGTCGCAAAGAAACTATCATAACTCCTAAACCGTAACTCCAAATCGAGTGATATTTACGCCTGTAGAAAGCTAAGGACAAGCACTACAACTTTCTAAGGGATTACCAAACTAGAAAACGTACATAACCTACCCAAAACCGTCAAGAAACATCGCTGTACAAAACCAATCTACTACTGACAGCATCAAAACGAATCGATTAATCTACCGAGCGATAGGGGATCGAGTTTACCCTTGATGAACCACTGGAGATCGAAGTCTCGCTGCTTGATTGCACCCTTCCTCTCCTCTTCCTTCTCCCTTTCTTCCTCTTCCTTTCTTCCTCTTCCTTCCTCTCCTTCCTTTCTCCTCTTCTCCTCATCTTGGTAGAGCAACATGGGGGGCTGCTACAGTCACATGAACAGTGGTGGCATATTGTAGCTATAGTGCTACTAGGGTTTCCCCCCTCCTTTTATACATAGTCGGCCCCTCATGGACCTCTTGGGCCAAGGCTTGAGGCCCAGGTTGTCGAAAAACTGTAGAAACCCTCTTTTCTTACGTCTAATTTCTCTTTTGAGTGCTTTCTTTCTTATAACAAATCGGAATATTACAGCCTTCTTACCGTGTAGTCGGGTGCGTCCTCTGCCATGTGCTCGGGCTGCAAGAAGACAAAGACATGTCACTAAGTTGCACAAAGCAATTGAAGCGGAAACACAATAGTTATAAAAACTTACATAGAATTGGCAGATCCACTTCAACGATGGCTCGTGAGTACTGCTGAACTCCATGTAGCTAGTGTTGGGCGACAACACCCCCTGGAACCTCTTGAGGATATCCGTGCACCATGTGGCCGAGACATCGTGCGCCGCCAGGGGGAAGCCCGCGCAAGGGAACCCGGTCAGGAAGGTCATGTCCTGTTGCACTCAACCTGCGGCGGGATTAAGAACATACGTGAGTCCACCCAATGTAGTCAGACTTCAATTGAGTACACGATGGTCACAACAACATGTACCTCGGAACTCATCGTGGGTCCACCCTCCATGCTCTCATGGGTGTAGCAGCCGCAACGAGCCAATCTCAATAGCTTCCTCGCCCTCCTAGGGGAGGATGGTACTGAGGCGGCTAAGGTGACTCGCGTCAACGACAGGGTCAAGCAACTCGTACGCCCACTGCGTAGCGTCTCCTGGGTCTGCCATACCTGAAAATCCAGTGCACACATTGTAAATACTACGAAACATATACAAAAAGTAATAAGAAACGACATATCTAATTAATTCAATTATTGCACGATTAGCGACACATACGAAATTGATCTGCACACAATTGTATCGATGTACAAATTTTTAGAGGTATCTTGTCGTGTACAGATGGAAAGTAAAATTAAGTTCACAATATTTTAATTAACGTTTGCATGCCCAATTTAGCTACTATGGATTCTTTATATAATTTTTAGAGGTGTCTTGTTGTTTTTCTAGTTTGAAATGTATTTTTGGAATTAACAAAATATTTACCGTGTACAAATGAAAACCAAAACTAAGTTCACAATATTTTAATTATGGTCTACATACCCTATTTAGCTACTTTTAAATTTTCATAGAATTTTTATAGGTATCTTGCTATTTTTCTTGTTTATAAATTATTTATTGTATACAAATGAAAATCAAAATTAAGTTGGGATTATTTTGATTAAGCTCTACGTACCCTAACTACTCTGTAATTTTTATAGATTTTTTATAGCTATCTTGCTACTTTTCTTATTTGAAAAGTGTCTCTAGCATTTACAAAATATTTTGGCATGTACAAATGGAAACAAAAATTAAGTTCACAATATTTTAGTTCAACTTTGCATACTCTATGTAGCAACTCTGGATTTTTTTTTTTACAATTTTTAGAGGTATCTTGCTATTTTTCTAGTTTAAAAAGTATTTTGGGCATTAACAGAATATTTAACGTACACAAATGGAAACAAAAATTAGGTTGAAATTATTTTGATTAAGCTCCATATACCCTATTTAGCTACTCTGTAATTTTTATAGATTTTATAGATATCTTGTTATTTTCCTTGTTTAAAAAGTGTCTCCGGCATTTATTAAATATTTACCGTGTACAAATAAAAATTAAAAATAATTTCATAATATTTTAATTCAACTCTACATACCATTTGTAAAAAAAACCGTATACAAATGACGACGATGACCTATTTTTGTAAAAAAAATAATTAAATTTACATTATTTAAAAAATTCCTTGTTCCTGGCCAGATGAACCAAAGCATGATTGACTTCTACAACTTCTGAAGCAATGCCATCAAGTGTTAAATCTTCCAAAAAAAAATGGTGCCAATGTCTCTTTGTGCCGGATAATTAACTGATCCGGACTTTTCGTGTGTGTGTGTGTGTGTGTGTGTGTGTGTCTATATATATATATATATATATATATATATATATATATATATATATATATATATATATATATATATATATAACAGTTGCCAATGATCAAGCAATTAGTCTCTCACACTCACAGGCAGTTTTAGTTAAAGCAAAAACAACATATATCATGTATGTGTCCCAACATTCTCTTAGCCTATAAAATGCTAAGTAGGTATTTTTTTTTAAATATTGTAATTTTCTACATTTCTAGTCTATAATTGTTACTTTTTGCGAGAGGGGGTGGTGGTTATTATTTCGTAATGGAATATCTAAACAAAATTCAGGGTATGTTCATCATGCTGTCTTGATAAATATATTTGTTAAGTGTTCAATCGAGTTTTAGGGTAGTGCAGAAACACTACTCATTCCTAAAATCGTTCAGCTATATATTTGCACGTAATATTTTTATGAGTAAAATTCACAAAACTACAGTACCGTTATCAAAACTATCACTAAACCACTATTTTAAGTATCTATTTCAAATAACCACACTCACATACTCACTTGTACATAATGTTTCGTAAAACCACATTTTTGTCCCATGGAATGGGCCTGACATGTGGGGCCTATCAGTCAGCCGCACATGGCTCCCTCCTTCGTTGCTCGTTGTAGTCTGGGCATATGAAGCAGCACGCGTTACGATGGTCGGTTCGGACAATGGATTCATGGACGGCGGCGCTGGACTTGCAGAGTGAGGCAGAGGACCTAATCCAGTGCACTTGGCTTTTCTCCCTCTGGTTTGAGTTGCGAGGAGAGGAGCTTCTTTTCTGGAGAGGAAAGGAGGAGTGTGCAGCTGACTAGTCGACCCACCCTGTCTGCCCGTTCCATATATGTGACGAAAGTGCGGTTTCGTGGAACGTTATGTATAAATAAGTGTGGTTCTTTGAAATAGATATTTAAAAATACGGTTTTATGATAGTTTTAATAATGGTAGCATCAGGGTTAAAAAAACCCGACCGATAACTGGTTTTTCCGGTTGGTTCCGGTAGAAAAAAAAACCAGCCGAAATATTTTAAATTTGAATTTGAATTTTTGACTCCATAATGTCCTTCTCCAGTTGGTTTAGATATTATTATGCTAGATTATGTATTGAAACAATGATTATTAGTATATTTAGTACTATTAAAATATAAAGGAGTCATTACAGTCTTGTATCCTTCAATAACAATGCCAAAATAGTTTACCAGTGGGTGGAACCCGAATATTATCAATAAATTTATAATCATTGGCTATAATATGCCCATAAAATACACACTTGAGATCAATACGAAACTCACCTAACTCAATTTGAATGACTTGCACTATAAGATAATAATGACAACATTGCATAACCTTTGCGTTTCTCAACAATATATTAGTATTAATTACTACTCTATTATTACTTTTAGTATGTTATTTAAGTTATCATTCATTACCATTAACTTATATTTTTATCATTTTACATGTTTTAGAACACTTGGAGGAGAAAACCGCCCTAGATAGTTAAGCTAGTAAGGAGGACTTTTTATGTACAATTTGAAACACTTTCTAATTAATATTTACATTATTCCAAATTTTAAATTGCTAATTACCAATTTGCTCTATTTTGAAGTTTTTCTAGTTTTTCATTTGGTTTTTCCGGTTCCCGGAAGGGTAACCAGACCGGTTACCGGTTTAAGGAAAACCGCAGTTCAAAATTTGATCGGTTTTTTCCGGTTTTTCCCGGCCGCCGGTCGGGATTTTCGCCGGATCTAGTTTTTTTATCCCTGGTAGCGTAGATATGTGCAATTTACTCTATTTTTATTTGGAATCTCCTATAGTATTTTGATCAATATTTTTAATCTACACAGAGAGACAGAGAGCTGAGACGAGAGAGAGACAGCTAAGACGTTATTCAAGTCTTAACAGAAGTAGTAGAAGATTGTTTATTAACAGTGTGCACACGAAGTAAGCCAAGCTAATAGCTGCAACTTACCTTTTCGGTTTGTGTGGCGTGTGAGATACTGTGATGGCATTGACAGCTGGGCCTAGTGATACTGTTGGACCGAAAAGGCGACTAGAGGGGGGCGGTGAATAGGAGTACGCTCACTTTTTCACAAATAATGGATCAATAAAATTTTACTCCAGTAGCTATAGAAGCTATGAATATCAGTATATCAGTACAACAGAAGACTAATATTGAATCCAATAAAAACCCCAAAGCGATAGGACAAAATCAGCAAAGATTGAAACAATTCAATGCACTAGCGGTCTGACCTCTGGCCTTGGGCGGTCTGACCGATTCTTTGGCGGTCTGACCTCTGACCTTGGGCGGTCTGACCGATTCCCTGGCGGTCTGACCTCTGGCCTTGGGCGGTCTGACCGATTTCCTCCAGAACAGAAGAACAGCCCCGATGACGAAGATGAAAATAGATGAAACTTTTGATCTACTAATCCAAACTTGATGAAACTTAGAACACACCTTCTCTATGATATCAGTAAGCTATTCCAATCGAAGATTGTGATAATTCTTAGAGGAATAGTGATCCTTTTCAATTTGATTGAAGAGAGGTTCAAAACTGGGTCAAAACAAAAACTAGGTCAAAGATCTTGCTCGTGGGTAATTGATGATTAATATGATCCTAGATAGATTCCCACACGTCACAGCAAACTAGATCACGTGAAGAAACCAAGCAAAAACTCACGGATCAAAGAAAGACCCAAAATCATCAAATAGAGAGAAAGAACGCAATGAGGCAAGACGTGATCAAACTTTCTCTAAATTGATTTGATATGATATGGGCTTACAGCCTCTCCATCAATGGAGGACAATGCTCAATGCAAGATCACGAAAATCACATCAAACTCTCTAAACCCTAGCCTCCACCAAATCTCTCCCTAAGAAAATTAGGGTTTCCAAAATAGCAAAAAGGCGAAGCGGTGGTGCAGCCACCACCCTCTCCTATTTATAGTGGAGGCTTAGACCTTCTAAATGTTTGATCCTATTGGGCTCCCGTTAAGGTCCAAAACAAACGGGACACATACGCACGCATTTTAAGCACCGTCTTTATCTCCTCTTGACCTAACTAGCTACACCTAGCGCCATCTGGCGCCTCGGATTAGCTAATAGGTCACACTTGTCCATCTTGTACCACGCTTGAGTACATTGACCTCACCCGGCATCGTCAATCGTTCTGGACCTCAGCTCTCCAAGCCTAGTCCCGACCATCCTCACCGTTGACCGTCGTTGACCACCAAGCAACCTGCACAACAATAGATAAGTAAACCGAATTTAGGAACAAGTTCTTTACAACTTGACCCATGTTAGTCAAAACATGCATCATGCACCATATATGCCCTGAAACTCATAACTTTGACCTAACAACCGCACATCGCCGCCACACCGGGTGATGAACCAAGTGGAAACCAGTCAGACCGCCCCTAGGGCCGGTTTGACCACCGACCATGGCCGGTCTGACCGCCACACATGGGCCGGTCTGACCGCCAGCAATGACTTAGCCGATTTTCAGCCTTTGAAAATCGAAACCTACTGGAATTTTCAATCCAATAGAACTTTTGACTGGAGACTGCAAAAATTATGAGACCAAGTGCAATAGAATCCCCTCTCTTGCCTACACCCTATATTTTTAGCCCAGCTCAAAATAACATTTTTTAAGTTAACCGGTCCGACCGCCGCCTATGGTCGGTTCGACCGATTTGGTACCAGTCTGACCGCCACGCTATGACCGGTCAGACCGGTTACTGCCTGACAGTTCTGAAACTTGTCGAAAACACATGAAACGACAAACCGCAAACGCCATTGCTAATTGTCATATCATCCTAAGATCTGGAGCATATCCCCATGATATCCACAGATATGGTGTCTGATTTTCTCGACGTAAGATCGAAGATAACTTGTACGTTTGATTTAACTAATCGTAGTTGCTCAGCCGATATCAATGCATAAACTTGCAAATCTTTAATTCACTCAATCTCACGTGTACTCCACCCGACCACCAAGTGGAGTTTTACTGACCCCCTCAATTCCCAGCGGAAAGACAGAACGGTCTTTGGAAGAAAATGTTATATTCCTCTTCACGTCGTTGTCCTTCACCAAACTTCTTAGAAAAATCAAGCATTGAGCGCTATTGTTACAAAAAACAAACAAATATAGTAACTGTGGTCTGAGATTTACAATGGAGCTCTACCCCTGAATATGTAAGATTGCTCTCCAGCCCTATGGCTGGTCAAGAGACCATACTCGTAGTCTAATTCAGAATTAAAGCTCCCACTTCAATTAGGACACAAACTAAAACAAAAAAGGAAACACTAAAATTACAACCGTTACATTGTTTCAGACATAGCTTCCGACAGAATATGAGGCTGAGAGAGGATCTATTATGTCGGGTTTGAAGTTATCTTTCCAATAATCATAAGAACACTCAAATCGGACTTCGTTTGTGAAAGTTATATGCTTTTTAATCTGGACCATGCATCTGATTCCGAATCGGATGTTGATTCTAAATTTCATGCTGATTCCAAATTTGATTTTCTTATCTCTTCCTTTATTCCGAATTAAATAGGTTATCTCTGGTATTTTATTAACTCCTTTCTCCTTTGGTTTGTGTCCCCAAAACCGCGTCCCCAAAACCGCATACCATGTGTTTGATCTTTCTAATCCGAATTGTATTCGGTTTTCTCCTTTCTTCCTTCTTGAATTTTGGCTGAAAATAGGTTCTTGAATTTGTGTTCCCACTACTTGTCTCCTGGATGGTTGACATGTCTTCCAAAATGCAACACATGATTTATTCTTTCATTTTCTTCCTCCTTTCTTTCGCTGAATCGAAGTTCTTTGCTTCCTCCTTCTTTACTTGCTTTAATCTTGGCCGGAAGGATTGCTTCTTCTTCTAGGGTTTTGTTGATGAGCTTCATTTCTTCAGTGTTTTTCGAGCGCATCTTAACTTTAGGCTTGTATAAATTAAATATGGGTCTGCATATAAATAAATAAAATAGTAGCTCTATTTCTTTATGTAAAATAAGACTATGCTCATTGATATTAGAGTTCACAAGATAATATTTAGTGCGACTTAATAATTATTTCCGGTCAAATAATATATTTAACTGAAAAATGTTAAGCGTGTCGGTATCCGCATCGCTTAGTTTACTAAGGCATATTTGACTTTTTTTTTACCCCCTTTTTCTCCCTTTTGTTATGAATGGTGGAAACGTGTGTTCTAGCAAATAATCATAATTTCATAACATTCATCAGCCAAATCATGATTATATGGTTTGTATCAGCAAATGCCATCAGGCAAGTGTCTACGAACCAATTTTGCCTTTCTAATGACATACTAATTCCAACTGTTAAAACACTAGAACGGAAAGGCTGCGCACGGATACGAATCTTACGAAACATAACCATTTAGCAGCTGACATAGGCATAGATACCGCAAAGCTACGCGTAAATGTAATCTTATAGACACACAAAGCCTGTTGGTTGATCTCATATTCCTATTACCCATTTCACGCACTGGCGTATAGCAAACTTGCCCAATATTATCAGACCAAATGTATATTTTCGTTTCAATTCTTGAGGGCAGGGTTCCAAAAAACCGACGAAAACCACCAAATAGGTCACGTCCTGTTTTTGGTTCACCCTCCTAGAAGTCTCTTTTAAATCCATCTTATATACCAATAGGCTTATAATTAATTGTACCTACTTTATAACCCAAAATTCAAATATGATTTTTTAAAAAAAAAACAGGCCGATTTTGACCAAGAAACCCGAAAGGGCCTTCCTTCCGTTTTGGGCCCAATTCCCCTTTTCCAAACCCTGGTCAATGGAAGGTACAGGATCTGAATCCATCGACATCGAAGTCTACATGGACGAGATTTACAAAACAAATGATAAGAAACTTTTGTTCGCTTGCATAGCAACGCTGAGACTAAAATAGATTTAGCCTTTGTGCTCGCTCTATTTGCATTGAAAAGACATGCCCTTGCATAGCAACATGATCCTCTCCAGCAGCAAATGTCGGTGAGAGCATCTAACAATAGAGATCCCCTGTCAGTTCAGTGTGAACTCACAAAAACCACATGTTTCAGCAAGGGTTAGTTCAAACGCCAACTCAGAGCTGGTAAAGAAGTCTTTAAGTTCCTTCAAAACTTTAAAGCCCATTTGAGCAGAGAATATTGGGCTATATTTTTCATGGAATCATGACCTATGAAACTTATAGAGAAATTTTACCCCGTCAAAACGTAACCACAAGTGGTTAAATGCAACTATTCTGATAGTGCAAGTGACTCGAGAGTGATATTCCAATCACACAGACAGGGAGAAAATTATTGTGATGGGACTCAAATATTATTTATAGACCATCATCTCAACTAGGAGATAAGCTAGCTAGTGTTTTACAGGTAATGGAGCAGTTTCTGATGGTTGTAGGAAAGCACTGAACAAAAAGGTAGCAACTGAACGACAGATCACACATTGATAAAGGAAAAGGCAGAGAAAAGAGAGAGAAGATTTGATTTTACATGTACTTTGATTGACAAGCAACTAATTTTGCACCGCAATGCTGTGCCCCCACCCTAGGTTCCAACAAGCTCGGGTCGTCCCCGTTAAAATATGTTGAGGCATCCATCTTGTTATACCCCTAGACCAGCATCTAGGATTGAATTATTTGATGGAGTGTGAGGAAAGCGACTAAAAATATGAGATTTGTAGTTGATTCAAAAGATCTGGGATCTTCAGTTAATGGTAAGATGCCAAATTATATAGAAAGCCCAAGCGCAGCATTTCCTAGCCCCAAGTCCAACCATAATTATCACATGAGATTCTCTCCTCTCTTTTTTTTACATGACTTTTCCACTACCCTATTCTTCTACCTTACATATGCATCTTTGACTAGTTAGGTTTATACAAGTAGATGATCTTTTTTAAGGGAATATTTTCACTACAGGGAACCTTAATCTGGACTCCTGCCCATACCATACGGGCACAAAGCATGCTCATGGAATCATGATTCATGAAACGGACGGTTATATCATCTGCATTGCGCCTCAGTGACGTTCGCTGGCCCGCGAATTGCTCACAACAAGTGCATGCACTCGTGTAAGGGGCTGTACTGAAAATGATCCTCCTACCAGACGGCACTGATCAGCAGACACAAACTGACAGCGAGGTCACGAGCTCAAGGACCCTACCGAGGAAAATCTGCTTGCGGCTGCAGAGAGATTTGGTCACCCAACACAAAAGTTTTGGGTGGCCAGATTGGCATCGTGGTCGTCTTCTTCACCAACCCTTCTTATCAGCGCGCCCGAGCGCGACATATTTTTCGCAACGCTTCGCTCGAGCCTTGCTCGTTCAATGAAGCTGCCATCTTGGGCTCATCGGCGGCCAACCTCGCATTCCGTGTAGAGATCATTCAGGCTTGGTTGGCACATACTACAGGAAAAAAGGCGTCATCTCTGGCTCGTCATACAAGATGCAGATCATGCAATGCACCATCTCCTAGTAGTAGCGATGGTTGACACGATTCAGGCAAGTGAGTGAGCGAGCCTGATTCAGGCAGAGCCACAACGCATGTGGTAATTGACAGGGAACCAGTAAAAGGGCATCTAGCGGATGCAGCTAAATTCAGGACCTAAGGCATGGCTGAGGCAAAGCAAAAGATGCGAGGAATTGACCTGACTTGGACAGATTTACCGACTAATGCGCGTAAAAGGGTCATTTCTATTGCTAAGACCGTGGAATACCGTCGAGTGTTGACCAGGTCATTGACTGCAGAGCGAGCCCATGGCGAAAGCCAACTAGGGTTTGTGGTCCGTGCTCTCCACACCATTGATGAGAAGTTTGCAGTGCAGAAGAAGCAAAAGAATCCAGCACCTGAAGGAAAACGAAGCAGAGAAAAGCAGAGGCCCAAAAGATGGACACGACTCCTCCTGCACGAGCTGAGAATTCAACTTCCGTCTCTTACCCGCAATTGCCTCGGCCAGAAAAGCCTCCCCTTTTGCTCTTCTTTGCCGATCATGGCAGACATCTCACATCCGCCTTCTGCCATCATGTGCCGGGGCTCTCCGGTGAGAGCCCGCACGCCCCTCGCGTGTCTCCCCATCATTGGAAGAGCCACGTCGATGCGAGCTCACCACCACCCAGAGGATCCTGGTGCTCTACAGTATACCATAGCAAAGTAGTGCAGCAGCCGTGAAACATGTGTTTGCTGCAGTAGCATAAACACTGTACCATCAATTTTCAATCAATCAGTGGAGATTACTCCTAATATTATATTACTATAGATCATCGATAGCTTCAATGCAGAGAATCCCTATCCCCACCCAGAAAACCAACGCTTGGGTTGTATTTTGGAAAATATGAAATCGGTACTTCAAAAACTTCAGGCATTGGTTGCTAGCAAAAGGCAGTGTGAACGAGTTGCGAGCCTGGGACGAACAAGGTTTAATAGAGACATCCTGAGACAGACTCGATGACAAGAAGTACGCCAACACTTCAAAGCATAAAGGTCCAGAGCTAGGCAGCCAATAATGTGCAACGGTACAGCTTCTCGGTACTATCAAAAAGAACACCTGGTAAGGGCTCGAACACTGAAAACCTTCAGAGACTAGCTGACTTCTCGCTCACTAGCCCATCACATACACTGATATCGAAGCCATGAGTCACGACCTAGCAAAAGATGATTCATGATTGGTTCTATAGTATAGTTGCCACAGTACCTTCCGAGCTAGGCCACAAAAATGGATCGTAGCACAAACCACAATGGCGAGGAACAACAGAACTAATGACAAGACCAAATGAGAGCAAAGCGATACCTAGTTACAACCATTGGCCATGATGAGATTCAACAAGTTACAAGAGAAACAGCACACTTCTATCAACAAGTAACATCTGCTAAAAAGTATGGCCACGGTGGTACATTTTACAACTTGTAAGCAATTCATGCCCACCATTTGTGCTCTTCCAGTACTTTAATGTCGTGTCCAGCATTTCTAATTGCACAGATGGCTTTCCTATAATACTTATGCAGTGTGTCGCCCCAGTAAATAGGCTTTGCTGTCAAATGGTTACATAAATAAAGGCCTAGTCAAAAGTGAAACGAACCCTAGCACTAGAAATAAAAAGGAGGAAGAAAAGGATGCTGACTAGGGCCCAAAATTTCATCCGCATCAGAATGTTGAGGCCTCACTTACCTCCACTTGTCTCTCAACTCCTTTTTCTCGGACCAAATCCAAGTAAAGATAATGGCAGCAACCAAGGCAGCAATTGTGAGTAGAAGAAGTGCATAGCTGAATTCGTCAGTCAGTGAATCATAAGTTCTTGACGGAGCAAGCTGGGTGTAGAAAAGATCCACACCATACGTGAAAACAAGAGTAGTGGACTCCAACTTCGCAGGAATAGCAACAATTCCACGCAGGGCTTCCACTTGAAGAGAGTGAGTCACATAGGACTGAATGGAAAAAATGACACAAGCGGAATGAATAATTATCCATTTGCGCGGCATAGTATGTCAAATTAAGCATAAATATAAATGGAACTAAAGGAACATACATTTAAGCATAAATACAAAATTAAGCACAATTATGTCATCTTTCATGAATGAAACTGATATCAACAAACCCCTTCACACTTTTGCACACTTTAACAAGGAAGATGTTCCTTGTTCAATTTCAGTAAAAAAATTAAAACAAGAGCAGTATAGCCAAACATTAATGGGCAAACTAATTTAATAGATACACCGTCCAAGTAATAAACTAGTTGTGCTGTGTACAAGCTAGTAATGAATTGGCAACAGCTAGATTCAGAGATAAAAAACTTGACAGTTCTGAATGTATCATCGATGTATTCTTGTAGTTGAAAAAAGCACCATAAGTTAACTATACAACCAAGGTGGCCATGTTCCCAGTGTGTTGAAAACATATTGTGTTAGTTTGATTATACTCATAATAATGAACTAAATCCCGTTAGCACCACTAGTTTGGGTTGGCCTATTCTACATCAAAAAGATAACAATACCATTTTTTTTTTTAAAAAAGGGACATCTGGGCCATAGTGGGCACTGGCCCTCACCAACATGGCCTAGCCCAGCCCATGACTGCCATTCTCTTAAAAGCAAGGCCGTACATATAATTTATTTTACCAAATCCAAACAGAAATAAACCAATGTCCTAAACCTGTAACAAAAGCCCAATATTGTATTCTATGCAATCACTCTAATGTGAACATTAGTATCTTCATGCCAGCACCAACTGGTGATACCAGATCACAACTTCGTCGTGACAGGATAGTAACACCAACTAGTGATTTTGTTTTAATAATATAACATTAATGCAATTATTAAAAACATGCTCATAATACAATGTAAACACAAAACTATCTTTTGATCATCGAGAAAAAAATACCTGCGGAATAATAGGCAAAGAATCTGTTAATGGTATAATGCCCTCTTCTTTCTCTTGCTGTGTGGGATTCACTGAACGACGTGGGTCAACAAAGCGCTTGTCAAGTGCCAAAACCTGCCATATGTTTCGTAAAAATATCATTCAAACTAAAAACATGGATATCTGTTTATTTCAAAATATTGTTGAATCAAGCATATGGATGCCACCAGTCTTTACAGGCTTGAGTTGCGATGCATTGGTTCGTAACCTTGGTCGATTCAAGTGGTGAACTGAAAATTAAGCTTGGCCCAAGAACTGGGGTTACATTGGGATAGCTTCTTATTGCTGAAGTCATGTGCTACTTCAATGAGCTCCGTAAGGGAATAAACTGATACATGAGAGCTAGTGACTACTTAGTGCATAATCATAAAAAACACAAGGACTCAACGAGATCAACTCCAATGCATTAATGCACCAGTGACAGCATTCTGACAACAGTAGATGCTGATGGAATCACTGCAGATGCAGATTTGAACAAAATAACACTAAGTTGCTAATAGAACATGTAAAGCCATGCATATGAGATTTTAAGAAGCAAAACCATGTTTTAGCAAGAACTATCCCAATTTGAAATTGAATCAATTGATAACTGCATGTTTTTGTTTGTATTGATATAAGAGATATCTAATTAGATGCAGATGCAGATGCAGATTCACATCCACTTTTTCAAAATGACTACATTCGGAATATACATGATGCTAGAAGGAACTAATAGGAGGTGCATCAATTTCCCCATATATGGTAGGAGGAGCATTAAAACCATGTCTGCATCCAACAAGGGTAACAAATGTACAATGACTTGTAATATCCATGCATAGGAGCCAAGTTCCGAATGACATAGTAGTGACAGACTGATTTGTGCATTTTGCAACTCTACAACTAAGCGTACACTACTCTAAACAAAAAAAAAAGTACCTAAATAGAGTCTAATACTTTGTATTTAATTAAAAAAATATTGGGATCATTTTTCTAAAAAAAGAGAGTTCAGATGTGATCATAATTAAATACTCCTGGTTTTTCTTCTTTTACAAATTGCAAACAGCAAATAAAGGACAACCAATGATTAAAAGTAAATCAGTAAATAACAATAGAAATAGTAATTGTGTTGAACTGTTTCTTATATAGGTAAACAAAAAAAATGGTGGCACCACATTCTAGTTCATAATAAAGGAGAAAAATAAGAAATACAAAAGCAAGACAGCAGACCTGGTCACCCATCGTGCCAATAAGAAGCTGCTTGGAAGTTATCCCCTTAGCTGTTTGTGTAACTGCCATTGCTTTCACTGAATGGGTAAAGAAGTATGACTGAGATTTCACCATCACCTCTGGGCGGGAATAAGAAGTAATTGGTGCTGACAAATTATGTTTCCCAAGTATGAGCTTCATAACATCTTTATTGTCCTGTATGTAAACTAGTGCAGTTATACCACCATCGCCATCATAAAAACCATTAAATCAGCTTACATAATTAAAACAATGTGCATAAGTCATACCGCTCTAGACTGATCGTATATCTCAATCACTGCCATTTCAAATCTGTGAGCTCGGAGATTGAAATAATGATAGACAACCCAGTTCTCGCTTACAACCTTGAAGTAGAAAAGCAATAAGCATGTTAATACTTAATAAGAAGAGAGCTTAAAGAAAAATATTTGAAGATGTGAGCAAGACATTCCAGGATTTATAGCTTTGTTGTGATAAAATTCTGCATGAAGAGATAAAAACAGTGTGTAATTATGTCATTGTGAAGATATGAAAACATGCCAAAAAAATTGTGAAGAGATGAAAACAGTATGTAATTTTCCGTCATACACTCATACACAAATGGGGACTGAAAGAGACAAAGGCAAAATAATAAAAGGTACAGTTATACTTACTGCATGTACAGGGCCTTGTGCACCATGATGAGTCACACGGTGCAGTATGCGTCCGGTGACAGCATCAATAAGATATGCCACAAGCCAAGCTTCTTCAGGTGCTGCAGATCCAATTTCACCAGCAGCTTTAGGAGACACAGTAGCAACAAAAACTAGATTCTTCGATAAATACTTATACATCACATCTTGATCAGCTATTATCTTCGCTTGAGTATGAACAACCTTCAGAACAAGAAACAAGCAAAGGTTATGTTATAACTTATTTTAAACAAAAATGTTGGACTACTTTCAATGAATAAAGCAAACAGAGGAAATGAACAGACCTCATTCATCTTTCGTGTTTCTGAGATAGCAATCCTTTCTGCATCAGACGGGAAAATGATAGACCATAACTCCTTTGTACTAAAGCAGTACTCATCATCCAAATTGAGGACACATGAGTTCTGTAATGAATACCCTCTGATAACATTTTTCTGAATATCCACGGAGTAGAAATACAAATTTGACATTTCATGAAGAAATACATTAAGGGCATCCAGAGATTTTGGATATAGATGAGCATGGGAGTTGGAATCAACAATAAGATGAAGTCGCTGCTCAGATGAATCCTTTAGTGTCAATGGGATAATTTGGACAACCGAATGGTCAAATCTCAGAGAGTTAAGTTCCTCTCCGTAATACGAATCAAGAATAGAGAGGACACCCGAAGCAACAGAATCTGCTCCAGATCTGCCAACAACAAGTACGGATGGGTTCTCATGCATCACATGGTGATGGGGAACCTGCCATTGGTATATCCTCAAGGCAGAAGGCGTTTCGCCAGATTTGGAGGCACGAAGGGATGGCAGCAAGTTTGACCAGACAACACGCCCATCTCCAGTATGCAGGGCTATCACTTTGCCAGCCTTTGTCAGTACAATGAGAAGTTTTCTAAATCCATTATGGTCTCTTGTCATCTTATTTTTCTTAGAGCTTTTGAGTCTCAATGCTTGGATTGCAGCAAGTTCTGATGAACTTGCAAGCATCAGAGTTCCTTTGAGTTTCAGCATGTGTCCCTGTATTAAAAATCAAGAGTCAACAAGTGCCATAAGCAAATTCTGATTTCTGAGAAGTACATCCAATAAAATGCCACACCACCACACAAACAAAAATGTGCATGTGTGGCACTGTATCATGCTCCCGCACACAATGGAAAAAACAAAACTTGCGAATGAACACACACTATAACTTGACACAGTGCTAACATTAACTAAAGAGATTTGTACAGAAAAAACACAAACATGTCAATAAATTCTACAGAATTAACAAAAGATCGTAGATCTTGAATAAAGTTGGATCCCCGACTGCTTCACTAGCAGACTTTCTGAAAGAACTGTTAGAGATATGTTAGAATAGGAGTTAGAATAGGGACTCTTATATGCCTTATCTATATATGGCATATATCTCTTGTACTCCTATATATATCGCCCTTTAGGACATGATTCGTAACATAGTATCAGAGCTAAGGTTCTAAACCTAGCCTCTAACCTAGCCTTCATTGTTTGCGCTGCCCCCGGGAGGAGCAATCTCCGCTCCCGGGGGCAGCCTCTCGTCATCGCCGCTCTTCTGGAGCTTGTCCACGAACGCACCGCTGCCGCGCTTCGGTCCGCCTAAGGAGACCACGGCAACGGGTGGTGCGTCGAGGACGGACGTGGCGATCTTGTCCGCCACGAGGAGCGCCAAAGACGCCGCCGAGGCCGTGCCCGACGATCGCTTCATCGGCCGCCTCGGATCGAATCGGGCGTACTCGGATCTTGAGAACACCGCGCTTCATACACCAAGGAGTTGCTTGGGACCGGCGTCCTCTTGTCGGCCTTGGCCTTCGATCCGGATCCGCCCGACGATGCGCGCCGCGCCGCCGCGCCGCGCCAAGCGCCGCGCCGCGCCGCTTCCGCCGGATCCGGCCGATCCGGCCTCTCGCCGCCAGATCCCATTGCGTCGGAGCCCTCCGTCGAGGGCTCGCACCGCCGTCATCGTCACCTTTCTCTTGGTGGCTCCGCCGACGACGTCGTGCGCACGCTACCGCTCGGATCGGCCGTCTCCACCACCGCAAGCTCGAATCCGCCTCTCCGCCGGATCCGGTTTCCCACCATCGGTTCGGCTTCCGCTGGATCCCGCCGTCGCTCGGCCTCGGCTTCTGGCGGACGATCGCCGTCTGTCGCCTCGCCTCGCCTCTGCCGCCGCCATCCACACTCGTCGCCTCTCTACGCGGCGATCTCTCGCCGTCTGCCGCGATGCCTATCGCGCCACCGCCGACCAACCAGAGGCGTCTCCCGCTTCGCCGCCGCTCTCCGCCTATCCTCTTCTACCCCTAGCCGCCACCGCCCGAATCTGGCGCCAAGGCCGAGGAAGTAGGCGAGGCTAGCCGGCTTCTTCCCAGCTTAAAGCGGTGGGCGAGGTCGGCGTCGAGGGAATCGGGCGCGGGGCCGAGCGGAGGGTCTGGAGGTGAGTTGGAGTACGATGAGATGAAGAAGAAATAGAAGGGAAGATGGACCGGTTTGGCTTGCGTAGGGGAAGGTTCACATGCTGGGGATACATCTGCGGTTTCTACTTGGTGAGGCATCTGCTCCGCCAGATTGTGCTAGAGGGCTTTGGTCTGGTTCCACCGCAGCATGCTCATCAGTAGCATCACCGGTGCTTATGGTGATGGTGTTGCTCATGTCGGTGGAAACGTCATTATGGGCTGGTGCGTATGGTGGTAGTTGCTGCTGCTAGCTATTCTTTGTGCTAGTTATTTTAGGTTTTTCTTGCTTTGTGTTATCGCTTCCGTTGCGTCCATCCTAGTCCGTACCACTCAATTTTTAAATCCGCCTAAGCCATACGAGTCCACAAATTTATTGTCAGTCATAGAAGCATAAGAATTGCCTTATGCATGGCAGCAGCTGCCGCTCCCGCTGCTATTTCTTCGAGCCGCTGCAGATCCGCCGCTCCAAGCTTTCAAGGCCGCCGCGCTTCTTCCACACTGCGTCTTCGTTGTACTTCTTGTGCATTGCGCCGTTCTTCTTCTGCACTGCGCCTCTGTTGCGCTTCTTGTGCATTGTGTTGCGCTTCTTTTGCACTGTGCATTCGTTGCGCTTCTTGTGTCTGCGTCGCCGCCGTCTTGGGCTACGATCTGCGCCGCCATGCTTCCACCTATTCCTATTCGACTTGATTTGACAGCTCTCTCTATATTTGTTGGTTTCATCTTCTTCGTCGTGTTGCCGCGGTCGACTTTGCTCCCGCACTTTGTGCCTTATGAGTTGTCGCATGACACCGGATGGGAGAAGATCTTTTGATACTCGACATATTTTCCAAGAGTTGCATGCTACGACGACATTATCAAGACTCAGACTTTTGATTTTCCATATTTCAGTATCAACCCTTTCCAAATACAATGCTATTGCATACGCCTTGCATTTGAGGGGAGGTGTTAGAGATATGTTAGAATAGGAGTTAGAATAGGGACTCTTATATGCCTTATCTATATATGGCATATATCTCTTGTACTCCTATATATATCGCCTTTTGGGACATGATTCGTAACAAGAACCTTTTTCTGAAGCTTTTTTTTTAGTAACAGTTATTCAGGATTACCTTAAGCCATTCAAAGAGATTGTGTTCCACATCTGCAACTGAGACACCATCCTTCTCAACAGGCAATTCAGACGTCGTTACATCAACAATTGAAGCAAGTCCATCCTCTCTGCTCCAAACAACCTCACCTTGCTGAACTAACAAGAGGGAATGATCTTCCATTACAACCAAAGCCCGAAAACCATGAGATTTATCAGTTCGGACATAATTATTCAAGAAGACCTTCGCAACACTGCCCCTTTGTTCATCTATATTAATTTTTTCTCTGATAACTTCATTGCTTACATCACTTGTAAATTTGACAGTAAATTCAATTTGGGAACCCACATGTTGCACGATAGCAAAAGCTTCATTTTTTTCTGTGATTGTTAGAGCATCACTCACAGCAGCCGGTTGGTCAAAGCTCTGAATTGCTTCCAACCCATCAATACCTTTAAGTTTCAGGAGGGAAACAGAAGAAGATGCTTGCAAAGCTATGATACCATTGGACATCAAAGGTAGAAGTTTGACCATTCCAGATAGGTCTTGAACATAATCAGAAATATGCACCTTGTTGTAGCTGGTACTCTCACCCTTGAAGTCAATAAGAAACAGGGCTGACCTGGTCTCATCCAATGCTACCAGCACATTATGAGAACCAAGTACTGTATCACCACATAATCCACCAGGGAATGACTCTTGGATATCCTTTACAATCTCTCCAGTTTTAGCATTCAAATGATACAAAGCTATCTTTGTGGAACCAGCAATTCCAACAACGTATACAATATCATTCTCAGGTGACTGAACAACCTGCTTGATCTCCAAGCTGCACAGACGTTGATGTACAAGTTAGTACTTTATTCCTGATGTTCTGAACAAGTAACAAGGCAGCAGAATTATGCATACCCATCAAGTGCAAGCTCCTTTCCCCAAGAAATTACTCCATCGATGCTTGATACAGCATAAATCCATCGTCCAGCCGAAACTAAAACCAAATTATCCTTGGCCACTTTATTGTTTGACTGCAAAACATGAAGACCCATCACTCTAAAAAAGTACTATAAAAACAAATTTATTATACTATCCATGTATGATAATTATTATATAATGGAAAATACACTGCCTATACAGACCAAAACATGCAGCATCGGTTTTGATGGTGTGGAAGTTTGAATATTAGTTTCCCAGATCATCTGTCCATCAGGAAGATTCCATGCCCTCAATATACTACCTCCCGAAGAAAGAGTTATAACATCTGAAGAGGACATGTTAAAAATCAGATTGCAATAAACACTTTGCTTAGCACAGTAAAGATGAACTAATGCACTGAATATGTAGAAAATTTGCAAAGAAAAACAACAAACAGGTGGCTCTATATCACATAAAGATATTTTATACACTAACTACTTTCATAATTCTCATAGTTAGTCACAGAATCAAGTACACGTTGATGACATAAGCATTGTTCATACCACCAGGTGGGCAAAACTTTGTGACCTTTCAGAAAAATATATGAAATTTTCTGTGCTCAGGTTCACTAATGGCATCTGTTGGCTATACAATTCAATAGTTGTGATCCAGTGCCCAGCGGGTTTGATGCTTTGATGACAAGCTTTGTTTTAATGTTCATTGCTCAGTGTTAAGTACTAAGTGTCTTAAGTATTTGTACAACAAAAGATGTTGCTTTTCCACTAATATCTTCTCGAGACCAAAACGAAATGTATTGACCTTGAACCTCACCCCTTTGTTAAGACACTATTACTTACTAATAATCATGGCTACCTGAGTGATATTCTGTACATAGTAAGTGGACCTCCACGAATCTCTATATGCATCTCCTATTGGCTAACCGGTACCTGGGACATAATTGCCGCTTCCTGTTCTTATCTGGTATGTAAGTGTACGTATTATTGTGATTATGTGGTACTATCTCAGCTGATGCTGTAAGTAACACAAAAGTTATACGACTTGAATAGGCATCCAAAACAGAAATTGATGCTAGAGGAAAGCTAATTAGCTCTGTAGGATATTGATTCCGTATGCAACATAGGAATGTTTACCAAGGTGTAATAATTTATAATCTATTTTAAACCTAAAAGTTAATAAGATTTTATCAGAAAATACATCATATACGTCAAAAGATTAATTATTGTATCCCAAGAATACATTTATAGGGTGAATAAACAATTAGTTGTAGCCCCAGCAATCTTGAGATTGAGTTTTGCAAGCACATAAGCATGCTGCATGCGCTTTTGTTGTCCACACTCCACATACTTGTTACCTAGAAAATTAGCACTTAGAAGGTTATCCGATGTCATTGATTTCTTTACGAAATGTCTAGTAGCTTCAATGGTACCAGTGCTACCAGAATTGAGGATATTCCCAACAGCCAGAGGTGACATGGAGATGATTAAAGATACAGTGGTACAAGAGCTAAGGCAGGTTAAACATTTGTATTGGAAAGCAGCAATCTTTCAGCTGAAAACATATTTATCAAACTGGCTAGTACATAGATCCAAGCTGGATCCATAACCACATCCAATAAAATAATAATCTATTTAAATCCATTCCGGAAGTAAAAAAACCGGTCTCCACTATTTTCAGTGGGCGTGCTTGTAGATAAGGGTATGGGTAATAAAAACATTGTCTGGAAAACATAAATCAAGCTTTTTGGATAATATGGTTAGCAACACTAAATGCAAAGCAAATATGGAATCCAATCAAGAATGGAAGAAAACAAACAGCAACAAGAGGGTCATTCTTCTCAAGAAAATGCTTCCAAATGGAAACAAAAAATTAGACTCACACTTTCCAAGTGATAGACTAAGCTGATCCACAGGGTCATTCTTCTCAATGACATGTCGCCAAACTGCATCACACAAAATTGACAGACATTAAGGAAAGGACAGAAACATCTGTACACAATATTTAGCACAACTGCAGCATCCTTGAGAAAATATGCAATTTTGGTTTGTTAACCGGGGACTCACATATATCTCCTGAACGAAGATCAAGAGAAGCGATCACATTTTCCTCTGTCAAGACCACAACACGCCTCTTTCCACTCTTCTGACTGTGGTAAACTGCCTGCTTTACTTTGCCGATGTACTTCTGATGCCTGCAAAGAACATCAACATCTTAAATGGTGATATCGGGATCAGTCCCTGATATTGCATATTGCTAGTTAGAAATCTAATTAGTGTTAAGTGATGCATCAGCCAATAAATGAATGATTGGATATCAACATAGTGAAATCTACAGCGGCTTACAAGCAGTAAATTTTAAAAATAGAACCAACAAACCATCACAGTAGGTATGATGAAATACCTGTTTCCATTAAAAACCTCAGCTACTGGGATTAATATACTGCATGACCTTCAAAAGCTGTATATGTACAATATGCATGAAAGGGGACAGCTCACTAATACATTGCTGTATATGTACAATATGCATGAAAGGGGACAGCTCACTAATACATTTGGAGAGTACTATATCAGCATCCTTACAAACGATTGCACAACTGATTATTATGGCATGTTAGTAATTGTTCTAGAGAACTACAAATCAAAGAACCTATAGACCCGATGCCAACGCAGGAGCAATCATGCGAACTAAAGCAATTGAGCAAAGCAAAGATCAACTAAGTTGCCTTGATGATGACATTCTAAGTTGCATATACATCAATCATCTGCATTGAATACGTGTGCACAGAGGGAAATCTGTGTTGTCACACTCGCAGTAGACCAATCAGAAACTACAATTGGAAACAACTCACAGCTAATATAGGAGAAGCAATCCACCGTTATCCAAACAAGTCATAAACAACAACAACAACAAAAAACAAGCATCTGAGGCAAAATACACGCTCTAGGAAAGCACTCAAACCCTTACATTCACATTCCTCAGACCAAACCTATGATTAAGCAATATGTGCAAAACCAACAACAGAGCCTCGGACCTAATATTTGCATAACACAATTCTCCACTTAAAATTCAACACACAGAATAATCTGATCTGATCTGCAAAAAGTGCAAACCAACTGCAAGGCTGGAGCAACCGGTCCTCTCGTCACATGCAACCCTATCATCTACCCAAACACATACTTCCAACGGCAAAAAGAATAGTATGAACTAGGATACAGCCATACTACTCACTTGATAGCTAAAAACACTTCTTTCTTAGTCTAAAAATCACAAATCTAACCATTAAACTCCATTGCTACAGAAAAATTCACTGGAAAGCTAACAACCACATTATCGGTCGCCTAAAAGGCTCCAAAACCCTACACTAACACGGCGTATCACCCCCCACACCACATTCGAATCGCGATCTGAACTAGAAACTCGAAGCCCCGCTGCAGCGCGTCGGCCAAATCAGATCTAGGCGCGGGAGGGGCAGATCGGATCTAGGTTAGGGGAGGCGCGACAAGGAACCGTACCAGTCCGCGAGGCCGACTTGGTCCTCGTAGATGGCGGCGGCGAGAGTGGTGAGAGAGGCGGCGGCGAGGAGCCCGAAGAGGACGAGGAGACCGCGCGGCGGCGCCGCCATCCCGCAGGAGATTCGGATTCGAGCTCCGATCTCACGGCGGCGTGGGCGTAGTGTCGTTTACTGCTCGGGGTGGGGGATGGGAGTCATCGAGGAGTTGGGAGTTGTTTCGGTGTTTAAGGGTGTGGTGTCAGAACGGAGGGCCCACTTGCAGGATGGCTCGGCCGGCTCGTTTCGGAGATCGCCGGGCACAAGCCGCGCACGGCACAACTGCACAAATGGCACAAATATCGGATTTTACCCTCTCACAGAATAGAAATAGGATGATTTGCCCTGCGGTTAAGTTGGTTCAATAAAATGCCATTGAACAAATGGTAACAGATCTTAAACCACAAAGTTTGTGTGCCAATTAGTCATTTGCCCTTTCGTATGTTAAATCAATTTCTAATCCCTTTTGTTGTCACAACGTTATTTGGTGTTTAGCTCGAGTAGTTGGAAGTTGCTTGGTGTTAAGGAGGTGTTAGGTGTGGCTTCAGCTCCTGATTTTCAGCCTCAGCTCTTATATATTCTCATTCGATCCACCTCTATGAGAATCTATAGTTGTCAGAGAAAGTATTTTGCTATAAGGTTGGCTCCGGATCCAAAAATAAGAGTATTATATACAAAATATCTATATTGCCCATGATTTTGACACTCGTATATTGTTTTGTAGATATTACTAGCTTATTTAACTGGCTTTTGTATATTGTTATTTCAAACACAATTTGCTTTTTATTATGGCATGCACATGAACTCGGCAAATTTCTACATTATCATTCGACATGAACACGAACTCGGCTATCCACTTGGCCAAATATTTTCAATCCCCCATGAAGGCACATAAAACCATAATCATAAGAATTGCAACATATTTTGCATCTATAAAGGAATCCACATGAATGAATCATTATTTGCGAACATCAATGGATCACAGGTTAGTGAACAAGTTCAAATACTAAGAAATTTCCCATGATTTTAGATAGTTCATAGGTATTTTAAGTGGCGGGCCTACAAAGGGTTAAGGGTGTTCAACCAAACACTCAAAACATTTATCAAAATACACATTATTTACTAGGTGTGTTAGATATAGACACACATATATCAATTTAAGCATTCTTCAATAATGATCATAAGATATCACAAAGTGAGTTCCATAAAAAATTTTCCTTAAAGTCCACTTTTTATAGCAACATTTGTGTATATACTTCTTTTATATATGAAAAAAGGTATAAAGAAATAATAAAGGGATCCAATTAAATTTTTTTCAATCAAGTCGCATTGGAGTATCTTATACTTGGTATTTAAGTATACTGAAAGTGATAAATAAGTATAATATGTTCGTTTAAGTGGTATATTGGAAGTAAGAGTACATACACTCCTAGGGGTACAAAACGAGCATCATATATATATATATACACACACGCGCGCGCGCATATACATATACATATATATAGACACACACACACAATGATAATTATACCAAATACATCATATTGTGATTTTTCTTATTTATTTTGTAATTTGTCTAAATTATTGAGATGTTGTCTCTAATACGAACAATTTGTATGCATGAATGAATTCGATGAACAAAGACATATCATTAACAGAACCATGTAACCAGTTATGAACAGGAATAAGTACGCATCAATATTGTTCACCATACATTCATCATACAAGGAAAAGCTCATATCAACACAACCATACAAATGCACTTGCCTTTTTCGCTATGACGTGCGGGGAGGAAAGGACGATGCTCCTAACTTCGGAACCCCTTCTCCTACACAAGAGAATCACTAACATAAGAATGCTTTAAAAAGTAGACTCTACTCACACCACCTGACCCGTCTTCCCAAAACGTAAGATTCGAATATTGGTTCTACTCAATTTACCCGACAGTCTACCGGAAGGTCACACTGGACAGTAGTACTAAAATCTTCATATCTTTTACTACGAAGCTTGGAAAGGAGTGATCTTGGACTCTCTGGAAACATAACGAAATTATATACAATAACCTAGTTGGCAAGGTTTTTATATTCGGTCATCTAATATATCTAAGGATCAGATGAAGTTTCTGCGCCTACAATCTGTCAATCAGAACTACTGCGGTAGAAGAAAATTCATATCTTTTGATTGGATCAACCAAAAATCAAGTTATCTACCAATATGAAAAGCTTAAAGGATTGCCTACAACTTTTATATTGGGTGAACTCTCTGATTCAGCATCTAACTAAATCATATTGGCTACACAACGTGACTGCTAATCATCGTCAGCCCTTCTGGATAGTCGCAAAGAAATCATCATACCTTCTATATCATAACTCCAAATTGAGTGATCTTTACGCCTATAGAAAGCTAAGAATGAGAACTATAACTCTCCAGGGACGACTAGTCTAGAAAACGCACCCAACCTACCCAAAAATGACGACCAATGTCGCTGTTCCAAACCGATCTACTAATGATAGCACCAAAATAAATCGATTAATCTACCAAGCGATCGGGGATCGAATTTACCCTTGTCGAACCGCTGGAGGTCGATGTATCGCTGCGTGAACACGCCCTTCCTCTCCTCTTCCTTCCTCCCCTTTCTTCCTTCTCCCTTTCTCCTCTTCCTTTCTTCTTCTTCCTTCCTCTCCTTCCTTTCTCCTCTTCTCCTTATCTTGGTAGAGCAACATGGAGAGGGGCTGCTACAGTGACGTGCTACAGTGGAGGCGTGCACTGTAGCTACTAGAGTTTCCCCCTCCTTTTATACGTGGCCAGCCCCTCATGGGCCTCCTGGGCCAAGGCCTAAGGCCAGGTTGCTGAAAAACTGCATAAACCTTCTTTTTCTTATGTCTAATTTATCTTTTGAGAGCTTTCTTTCTTATAATAAATCGGAGTATTACATTGGGAGTCCATAAGCAAAAGTTACAGACGCTTGATCACCGAGACAGTGGGTAGGTTGTTCGTTGAAATTGAGTTAAGTGCATCGGGTTTGCACATAGGTGCGATAGAATATTGTTTGATGATTATGTTGTCACATGTTTTGAGATGTATTATTGATTTTTGTCCAAGGAGTGTTGCTTCGAGTTTAGTGCTGCCTTTGCATCATCCTGACTTTCGTGGCTAAAAGTCAAGCGCATGGTAGAGCGGTAGACACCGTGATGAACCACGTAGGTCCTGATTTGGCCCGATCTTTCGATGAGACGATAAATTCGGTAGAAGTCGCTCAATTCTCACGATCCTGGCTATGAACTCGTAAGGCTCGAAACCACGCAATCGCTGAACTGCTCGACAAGTCGTTATCAACCGTGCATAAATACCCAGATGACTTAATCACGAAGATCAACTCCTGCATACACCGAAGAAACACGCAAGAACAAGGTAAAACACAATCTGGAATTGCAATTAGGATTGAAATTATATTGATAAGTGGGGTTCCAAAGAACAATGTGGTTGTTGATCTCGCTGAACAAAAGGACAAAGTATAAAATAGCATAGCTAAATTTCAATTCAACAAAACCCACCAAACCCTAAGGGTGACGGCCACTATGTAAAGGAGGAAGAGAGGGGCAGTGGCCTCGTGTATTGTTCACATATGAACAATACTATATGAATAGTGATAAACCCTATGTGTCCAGCCCGAATTACAAGGCATATGGCCCATTAGCATAGGTGGCGCAACACCAAGTTCTTTTACTCAAATATTGCTAAGTGTTGGCCTAAACAACTTGATATATAGTCTTCATACTAGATTCTGCTAAGCCTCAGTATAGAAATATCCATTCCTCGTATGATCATCTCCATGCTTGGTGCCGCCATCATCTCCATTTAGTTTGCCTCCCGATTCTTGATTCCTAAGTAAAATAATATCACATGCTTTAGGCAGCATCATAGAATTCATATAATATGGATGCACTCTGAGAAACGAAGTCACCTGATAATTTAGTTGGCGAGCACGTGCTCTAGTAATTAGTCCTTGCACATCAGAAGCAGTAGGGATAGTTGTATCAATGGAAGGTATGTCCTCATCATTCTCCCCTTCTTGAATTGGAGTCATCCTCGACTCAAGGTTATCTTCTGCTCCTAAGTATGGCTTCAAATCTGCAAAGTTAAATGTGGGACTAACCCCAAAATCTGCTGGCAAATCAAGTTTATATGCATTATCACTAATATTTTCTAACACTTTAAAAGGACCATCAGCTCTAGGCATCAATTTTGACTTCCTCGAGTCAGAAAACCTATCTTTGCGCAAATGCAATCAAACTAGATCCTCAGGTTCGAATATTATTTCTTTTTTACTCTGACTACCCGCAAGTTTATATTGTGCGTTCATTCACTCTATATTCTCTTTAGTTGTCCCATGCATCTTCAGAATCAATTCAACATGTTGTGTAGCATCAATGTTTACCTTTTTCGAAGATGGTAGAGGTAATAAATCAATAGAAGAGCGAGGAATAAATCCATAAACTACCTGAAAAGGGCACATCTTTGTGGTTGAATGATGCGAACGGCTGTAAGCAAACTCCACATAAGGTAAACATTCTTCCCGCATCTTCAAGTTCTTCTTCAAAACAACCCTCGACATAGTGGACAATATCTGGTTGACAACTTCAGTTTATCTATCTGTTTGGGGATGATATGTAGTAGAAAACAGCAACTTTGTTTCCAATTTAGCCCATAGTATCGTCCAAAAGTGACTAAAAAACTTCGTATCACGATCAGACACAATTGTATTGGGCACTCCATGAAGTCGAACAATTTCTCTGAAAAATATTTCAGCAATATTTATAGCATCATCGCTCCTATGACAAAGTATGAAATGCGCTATCTTCGAAAATCTATCCACAACAACAAAAATATTATCCCCCTCTTTGTTCCAGGCTTCCTAAAATAAAATCCATAGAAATATGTTTCCAAGGTACGCTAGGAACAAGAAGAGGCATATATAAACCATGTGGATTAAGACGTGACTTAGCTTTGTGGCATGTAGTGCAGCGAGATACATAGCGCTCAACATCGCACCTCAACTTAAGCTAATTGAAGTGATCGGTTAAAACATCCTCCATCTTCTTGACACCAAAATGTCGCATGAGTCCTCCTCCATGCGCCTCCTATAACAACAAAAGACGAACGGAGCTAGCTGGAATGCATAGCTTGTTAGCACGAAAAAAATCCATCATTCATAACAAATTTATTCTAGCTTTTGCCTTCTTTACAATTCTGAAAGATATATTTAAAATCATCATCATGCACATATTGCTCTTTAATTGTCTCTAACTCAAAAATTTTGAAATCAAGTTGAGATAACATGATATAAGGACGAGATAAAGCATTAGCAATAACATTATCCTTTCCTTTCTTGTGTTTAATAACCTATGGAAATAATTCAATGAACTCAATCCATTTAGCATGTCTACGGTTCAGATTTGATTGACTACGAATGTGTTTTAATGATTCATGATCAGAATGTAGAACAAATTCTTTAGACCATAAATAATGTTGCTATGTCTCTAATATCCGAACTAAAGCATATAATTCCTTATCATAAGTAGAATAATTCAGACTAGGCCCACTTAATTTCTCACTAAAATACGCAACAGGTTTACCTTCTTGAATAAGTACACCTCCAAGTCCAATTCCACTAGCATCACATTCAAGCTCAAAAGTCTTACCAAAATCAGGAAGTTGGAGAAGTGGTGCATGTGTAAGCTTATCTTTCAAAATCTGAAATGATTGTTCTTGTTTAGGGCCCCAGATAAAATGAACACCTTTCTTCGTAAGCTCATTCATTGGTGCGGCAATGGTGCTGAAATCTTTGACAGAGTGTTGATAAAAACCAGCAAGTCCGAGAAAACTCTGCACTTGTGTGACTATGTTAGGAGTCGACCAACTCTGTATAGCTTCGATCTTGGCTTGATCAACCTCAATACCCTGTGGAGTAACAATATAACCAAGAAACGATACTCGATCGGTGCAAAAGGCGCACTTCTCAAGGTTACCAAACAAACGTGTATAACATAGAGGATTAAAAACAACACACAGGTGTTCAAGATATTTCTTTAATATTTTGCTATAGATCAATATGTCATCAAAATATACCATCACAAATTGTCCAATGAAAGCATGCAAAGCTTCATTCATTAATCTCATGAAAGTATTAGGTGCATTAGTTAACCCAAAAGGCATCACCAACCACTCATATAATCCAAACTTAGTTTTAAATGTTGTTTTCCATTCATCGCCTAACTGCATGCGAATTTGGTGATACCCACTACGCAAATCAACTTGAGAAAACACAGTAGTACCACTTAATTAATTAAGCATATCATCTAGCCTAGGAATAGGATGCGATATTGAATAGTAATATTATTGATAGCTCTACAGTCAACACACGTACGCTATGATCCATCTTTCTTAGGTACCAAAATCACAGGGACAACATAGGGACTAAGGCTTTCGCATACGTACCCTTTGTCAAGCAAGTTTTGCACTTGATGTTGAATTTCCTTAGTCTTTTCAGGGTTGGTTTTATATGGCGCACGGTTGGGAAGCGAGGCTCCTGGAATTAAATTAATTTGATATTCAATCCCCCTAATTGGAGGTAGCCCTAGGGGTATGTCACTTGGAAACACATTAGCAAACTCCTGCAAAAATGTTAGCAATAGCAGGAGGCAAAGAAGGATGTATATCCTGAAAGGAAAATAAGGCTTCTTTGCACACTAAAGCATAGCAATCAGATTTGCTATCTTCCATCTCACAAATATCCAATTTAGTAGCTAGGAAAACAAAACATTTCAATTTAATTTCACCTTTCCTAGCACTAGGTGATTTCTTCTTTGGGTGCACAAGTTCTTTAGCTACAATTACTTTTGCCACTCTCCTTTTCTCTATTAGCTCTCTCTAATTCATCCTTTAAAATAGCTTCAGGATACATGGACAACAAAGTGATTTTCTTTTCATTAAACATGAGAGTATACTTATTAGTTCTACCATGATACACTATATCTCTATCATATTGCCAAGGCCTGCCTAATAACAAAGAACATGCTTGCATAGGTACTACATCGCAATCAGCATAATCATGATAAGAACCAATAGAAAAATGCACTCTCACAATGCGAGTTACCTTCAACTTGCCACAATTATTGAACCATAATGTAATATGGGCAAGAGTGTTGTTGTGTGGTCAATGCAAGTTTCTCAACCATGTCCATGCTCGCCAAATTGTTGCAACTTCCTCCATCAATGATCACTCGACATGAACGCTCTTTGATGACAAACTTTGTTTGGAACAGATTGTGGCGTTGATTCTACTCAGCACACTCTATTTGTGCACTAAGTACACGCTTCACCATAAGGCTTAAATACTTATCTGAAATTTTAGCACCGTATTGTTCCTCGTCGTGCTTAGATTCTTGGTCATCACCTGCGAGGTCAGTTGTAAGTATGGCATATTCTTCCTCAATGTTACTAGCTGAAGTATACTCATCATTATCATTTATCAAGAGAGTCCGCTTACTAGGGCAATCTCGCATCATGTGTCCATAGCACTTGTAGCGATGGCATTGTGTTTTTCGTCCTCTACCTGTTGAAGCAGCCGAAGATGAACTTTGTGCGGAGGTTTGTACCATGCTCTTGCTCGTTTCTGGTGCGCGTGATGGTGTAGTGGAAGTAGATGAACGCCGACTGTTGGAGGAGTTCGTAGGTGTAGGTGCTCGGCTGGAGGGAGTAAATGGTGTTCTTGATTGCCCTTGAGTTGTGCGATCTACAAAAGAACCTACAAAATTTTATTTGTTTCTAGATTGACATCCCTGTACCTCTCTCTCAGCTTTACAAGCAAGATGAAACAAACGAGTGATAGAATTTTATTCTTTATAGTCAAGTATGTCCTGAATTTCACGGTGCAAACCTTCAAAAAATCTAGCCATCTTAGCATCTTCAGTTTCTTCTAAACCACAACGCAACAAATCAGTTTGTAATTCTTGATAATAATCCTCTACAGAACTACTATATTATCCTAAGCGTTGCAATTTATTAAGCAAATCACGAGAATAATACGAAGGTACAAATCTATGCCTCATTGCTCTCTTCAAAGCATTCCATGTTCTAGGTATGTTCTGATTAGTACGACAATATTCGCTCCACCAAATAGACACAAAATCAGAAAACTCATTAGTAGCAAATTTTTGTTCTACGGTAAGCTCCCATGTGAGATAAGCATCAGGATCATATTTTCTAGTAAAAGGAGGCATAGTGAATTTAATTTTACCAAATGCATCATTATGGTCACGTACCTCACGTTGATTTCGTCCCATACCTTGACGATTTTGACAAAGCCGACGATGGTTGCGATTATTGTGAACATTGAATCCATCAATTTCCATATCAGCAGTGTAGTTGTTCACATCTTTTTCTTCCACCTCATCTACCTGAGAGCGGGAAGCAGGTGGTGTGAGGCTAGCAGGAGGCTCCTCCACTCTTGGCTCACCTTGGGCCGTGGCTTCAGCAAGTGGCTGACGTTCAACGAGCGCAACACGTGTGTGGAACACCGTGAGGTTCTTGTTGATCTTATCCAAGGCATTGTGTACGCTCTAACCGAGCGAGTGCTCCATGAGCCGCACGAGCTCTCTCGTGCGATGTGTGAGAGACCCCTCATCCGCATGCTCTAAGAATGGTCATTGTTGTTTTCTCCATGTGTAGATCCGCCTGAGCCTGCCATTGTTAGTAGAAAACAAAGAATAAATTATAGCGTATATGTTCCTATAGACTACTTGGTTTTGGAGTTTCACGACTCACTCTCTCACAACACCTTACCAAGTTCTTAAAAGCTCTTACAAATGCAGCAAGGAGGTGGTACAACCGGTGGTTAGTTCGTGATACTCTCACTTGTGAATAGCCCAACAATTGCGAGGAAACGGTACCTGCTGAGTTAGTAGGTAGTGGAGCTCGGAAGGCTATTATGTAGCAAATGAGTATCAAATGTTCAAATTAGTATGCAAAGTTGAAAAATAGTTCAAAGTACTAGTTATAAGTGCTGGTCCTAGTCTAAACTAAGCCTGTTAGTGCAACTCGTCAGAACGACTAGGAGCAACAACGGGAAGGCAAGCACAAGAACTATCAAAACAAGTGAGCAATGATGGACTATGCCAATCTAAACAAGGGAAAAAATAAGAAAGAAGCCAGCCCTGAATTTCTTTTTTTCTTCTCTTTCCTTTTTTTGCTCTCTTTTGTTGCCCTCTGTTTTTTTCACCTTGTGTGTCGCTATCTCTAAACTTTGATTTTTTTTTATCGCGTTGCCTAGTTAGATAAATCTTAGGTTTACTTCTGGCAACATGAAACAACATCTTTTAGCTCGTGGCGGTAGGGTGGCTAGTGGTCGCAACAACAAGATGGCCGAACGGTGGTAGAGCAAGTTGGTGCCGCTGTAGTGATTAGCATTGGTGGCAGGCACTATGGTGGTCAATCGATTGCCGCGGCAGTCATTTTGGTGGTTGTGGTAAAGATTGGTAGGCAGCGGCGATGCAGGAGGTGATGGGTGCCGCAAAGGCGGCAGCGCCAGATCTTTGCGGGGGTGATGAGTCTTTGCGACGATGAAGGTAATCTGGCATAGGGATCGTGGCAGTGGCGATCGATGAGTTGTCGTGGCAGCACTAAGGTGGCCGGAAAAAAATTGTTGTGGTAGAACTAGACGACTTGCCAGAGACTCCAAACTAGACTAATCTAGACAGAAACTAGAACAATGACTGGACGATGCAATGAAAATTCAACAACGTGAACTAACAGAAACAAATTGCAATGGCTCAAGAGGCTCAGTATGGATGATAGATGCAATATTGTTTTGGCAATTTTCTAGACTCTAGGTACGAAAAATAAATCTACTACTATAAAACTTGAAACTCTCACCGATCAACTGTAGCTCTGATACCACCTGATGCGACAATGGATGTCCTGATCTTTCGGTGAGAAGGATAACTCGATTTGGATGGAGACGACTTTCACGATTCGGCTACCAATCGCGCACGACCAATATGCCCGGTAATCGTTGAACCAACTCTGAAATCGTTATCGACCTTGCTAGAAGCACGATCGACCTGACCACGAAGGTCTATTCCTGCATGCAATCGAAGAACACGCAAGAACAAGATAATAAGTAATCTGAAATTGCAAATAGAATTAAAATATTTGATAAAATTGGGATTTTAAAGTGGTATTATGGTTAAATCAACACAAGCCAATTCACAAAGTTACAACGAAGCTAACTTTTAACTAAACAAAATCCAAGGAAACTAGAGGGATGCAGACTCCTTAAATAGGGTAGGGGGAGCCGCACATAGCTAAGAGATAATAGGATGGTACTATTTATAACACTGTTTATAGAGGTGGTATTGTTCACATGAATAGTATGTGCTCCCTTGGGTGGCCGGCCAGCGTATGAGCCAATTTCGGTACGATTACAAGGCCTAAATTGGTCTAAATAGGTGATGCAGAACCTTCTTTTAATGATTACAGCGTGCACAGGAAAAAATTAGAGGTGAAGATAGATTTATTGGAAAGAGGATGAGATAAGCTTTCAATCAAGTACAAGTAGACCTCAAACGGAGTCCGTATGTGAAAGTTATGCTCGTTTGAAGTCGAGGCTGTCTCCAGAGGCTGAATTAGATTTCAGAAGTTGTCCAACTTGATCTCTTGCTTCGCTTGTACAAAAAGTGATATGGTGCTGCACAAAGATACATTTTCATCATTAGGTAGCATGATATAGTTCATATAATATAAATGTACTCCTAAAAACGAGCTCACCTGATAATTTAAGTGAAGTGTACGAGCTTTTATAATTGGAATAGTAAGCATAGAAAATATGATTGTATCCATAGGGGCCATGTCCTCATCACACCGGTTTGTCAACCCTTGTCTTTACAATCGAATTGATATGAAAATTGTTCATGCTTTATCATGCTTACTTTAAATGCCATGATAATAATAATATGACATGATGATGACATGACTATGGGGATGACATGGTAATAATGATAATGGATAACATTGATAATTAATGATAATGGATAACATTGATGATTAATGAACATTACTGCATCATTTGCATTGCATCGAGCCAGGGTGGTGAGTATTGCCATGTATATAGCTAGTCCAGCGTGCTCTGGATAAAATCCTATAGAGGTAGGGACTCCACGGGCTGGAGGATAGACCCCACGGGATGGGGCAAGAGTGTCATCGATGGGTGAACATTCCGCTATATCGGTATCAGCTGATAAAGTTGCATTGAGCATTTACATCCATGAAAAGATAATGGTGATAATTGAGTACATGAGATATGAGAATGACATTTTGATATGCTTATGATATTGTTAATGATTCAATTGAGAGATCAACCGCTTGTTTATTGCTCTATTTTATACTTTCTGAGTCATGGACTCACCCTTACTTTGTTGTTGTTTTTAGTGATCGTTGATGGCGACATGCATGAGATGGAGTACATATGCATCACATGCAATAATTATCACACATACATTATCTATTCATAGTGCTTTCATTAAATCTAGTGACATTGATTATTCTGTAGAATTTATTCATGGACTTAGTCATTATCTAGTTTAAATTCTTGAGATGTTGAATTATTTATTATTAGTTCATTTATTATTAATTGTTGCCATCCTATGTACCGGGAGTATGGTCCCGGCGTTCCTTGGGTGCAGGTATCCCAAGTGTTTCTCGGGTGCATGTATATCGAGTGTTCTTGGCGCGTGTGACCAAGTTGTGAACTTTTATCCATATGCATTTATTGTATTTTATTTGGTTCTCTTGTATCCCGTGGATGGGTTTTGTTCCATACATACGTGCTGTAATTTTTGTTTAATTAAGGTTTAAATTGGTAACTAGAATAGTTGAGGTGACATTCTGGGCTCAGTGTTGGACCAAGGTGTTACAGTAATTCAGAGCAGCCAAACAACAAACCAAATGAATTGGATGTAATTTTCAGTCTCAAATCCGACATAGAGAACCCTATGCATCCAAGTGCATCACAATTAATTAAAAAAAATCTCCACTTTGGAGTACAACTTTCTGTCACAAGTATTGAATTTCATACACCAACCAGTTTACCTAAAAGCTTAAGCTTACAAGGAAAGACGAGCAATTCACATATACTTCAACACCCCCCTCACATGTAGGCTCCCTCAGGCCTAAGACGTGGAATTGAAGTGGGCTGCAATCATTATTTTTAATTACGCTAATCGGATCTTGAACTAAAGATCTCTTGGTTCTGATACCATATTGAGTTTTATGCTCCAACCAGTTCACCCAAAAGATTAAGATAATGAGAAAAGACGGGGGATTTACTTTTACTTCAATAACAACGAGCACCGAACATCCATCCATACTGATCTGGCTAGCTATATCAATTCAAATCCAAACATTCATCAATATAGAGAAGGCAGTCACAAAGAAAGAAAAAAACAAAAGGGAAGAACTGAGGAGGGGCCATGACGTGGATCTCGCCGCCGGTGAGGTGTTGGCCACCGACAGCCCCGGTGATGTTCACCGCTGCATCAACAAGGCTCATGCTGCCGAAGGCATCTTCACATGCTACACCTCGCGGCCCTCCTCCTTCGCACACACGCCTGACGCTGAAGCCAGGTAGAAGTCAGTGAGGCCACATGTGCGCCAGGTGTAAGGTCGAGGAGGCTGACTAACAGCCGAGTTTTATGCGAAAATGTAAAACAAATCGGTTTTGTACAAATTAAAACATAAAATGAGCTAGTCTCAAGTAAGTGCACTAACAACCTAAGTCTAAAACTAGGTTTGCAATCCTAAGGTGACAAGCACACAATTAATTCTACCAAAGTAAATTGCAACAATGTAAATAAGAACAAGGAGCAAACCAAACACGAGATGACACAACGATGTTTTCCCGTGGTGATCGGAGACTTGCCGGTCTTCCCTAGTCCATGTTGAGGTAAGCCCAAATGAATTGGACCAGCTCCACGAATTAAGCCAACACTTTGATTCCACTAGGGTTGCTCTTCCTCCACTCTGGAGATGGTGAGCACTAAACCACTCACAACGCCCAGATCTTCTCACAACCTTCTTTGAAAAGATCACCGGCTCAACTCCTCCAAGTCGTCTAGGTGTCAGCAAACACAAAGAGTAACAAGTCAGAGATGGCCACTTGAACAAATCAAGCGCCGAAGCTCGATGGATACTTAATCCACTACCTAATGCAACACATGCACTAGATTTTGCCTCTGCAAGATCACATGGTACAACACATGCACAAAGAGGATGAGAGGGCTTGCTCTTAGCTCAAGGGAGAAACAAATGGCACAAGCAACCTCCCACAACCAGCCACAAGGGGTATATATACCCCCACACAAGGAAACTAGCCATTGGGGGGAAAGTCCACTGAAAAACAGGGGATCCTTGTCTAACCGCCAACACATGGCCGGTGAGACCGACCTTGGTGCAACGACTATAAAAACTAGCAATTATACACTCAATCGGTCTAACTGCCCACATAAGGGCCGGTCAGACCGCTCCACACTTGGACCCAA
This sequence comes from Hsuehochloa calcarea, assembly GCA_036346395.1. Lineage (NCBI taxonomy): Eukaryota > Viridiplantae > Streptophyta > Magnoliopsida > Poales > Poaceae > Hsuehochloa > Hsuehochloa calcarea. The sequence continues at coordinate 31,381,214 of CM070602.1, forward strand.
AGACAACTCGGAGAAACCTCTGGAAAATGTTGATCGGACGGTCGACCAGAAATGGTTGGACCGCTCAACATAGGGCGGTCAGACTGGTACCCAACTGATCAGACCTCTCAACCACGGCGGTCAGACCACCAAAGGGCCGGACCGACACTAAGTGCGATCAAACCTTAAGTGATTGGTTAGATCGGCCAACACTTGGTGGTCAAATCGCCCAACACATGATGGTCAGATCGGTCACTAAACAAAACATAAGACAATTTTGCATACACTTCAACACAATTGCAAAACGCATTCGCCAATTGTTATGCCATGCAAAAATGGAATGAAAGCAAGATTCTTAAAAGTTGTAAAACACATTTGCTGACTTTTAGAATCATGTCACAAGGGTTAAGTACATGGACTCAAACCGTTTGCAAAACACATTCACAAATTAAAGTCACATGCTATATGGATTATGCATGGGCCTCAACTATTTACAAAACACATTCGCAAATACCGGCAACATGCCATAGAGAGTTAGAGCAAGCAAAATGAGCTATCAACATATGACATACTCAAGCTACTAGTCAATATCTCTCTTAATAGTACAACAACCTATACTAGCAATTCGGTCTCCAAACCAAACACCGAAACTGATAAAATGACTAAGAAACATGTCCTTAGCCTATGCTAGATACACCTTTGCCTTGCGCGTTCACTTGGAGCTTTTGGACGATGACTCACATCTTCTCTCCAAGACTTGAGCATCATCACATGACACCACTCACTTGATTTGATGACATTCAACACATTTAGCTATCAATTGTCTTCATCATCATGCTACTTAACCTATTTCACCAACTCATGGAAAATATTAGTCCACGTGATGATTGTCATTAATTACAAAAATATTTCATTAACACATAATGCGGGAGGCTAACGGAGAGGAGGAGGTGCACACCTGGGGAGAGATCGTCGGTGGACGACCACGGCCATGGCCTCTACCTCTTGCCATCTAAGAACATCACAACAAACAAAACCAAATATTTAACTTAACAGGAATAGAAGTGCGAAGCAGTTCATCATCAGAGTAATAAGTTTAAAACATCAATAGAAATGCGGAAGTAATGAATTACCCAAACCCTCCTACTGTGCACAGTGTGTCAATTTAATATTTTTGTATTACCCACGGACCTAAAGCCCGCTCTGATACCAACTGTAACACCATGACTATTCGGAAGTCAAGATGTCACTCAACCTTAATCAAAACACTAGGAAATAACATAATTTCACGAATAGCATTGATTATATAACAATAATTCATACGAAACTAATGATAAGTAATAATTCCAATTAAAGATAGGAAAACATTTAAAACATGAGAGGAAGATAACCGTAACCAAGTTGGCTTATTACAATTCAGCAATTATCAAATAGCTGTCATGAAACAGAAATAATCAATGAATTCTGATTTAAGATAAGTGGTGTGCATCGTGCTGGACTAAACCCTCCCAAGACTTGTCTTCCTCATCATTTACCTAAATTAAACAAACAAGCAAGGATGAGCCAAAGACTCAGCAAGTACTAAACATAATAAATCAAGCATAAGTGGACAAGCCAACTACAACCGAAATATGAATAATTCTCGGAACACATACATGAATGAATGGAATGAAAGAATGCAATGAAGGAATAGACTGCTCAACAGCTTATACCGGTATAACGAGTAATACACCCGTCGGTGTTCACTTAAGCCCGTACGTAACAAAGTCCGGGGACCCAAATACCGTATGAAGAACGTTTCATACGGGTGTCCAAGATTGCCCACATTGGAGTGGTAGGACTTACATGCCCATACTGGAATTGATGGGTCTTTTGATTTCCACTCCTGTGGTCACAACGAAAACATGGCATGAATAGAATGGATGACATAAAATGAACTTTTATCACATGAAAATGAACAATAATACTCAGCATATGAATATGAGTAGGAAGTATAGCATTACATCCACGTTCAATCATCAACATTCAATAGAATCAAACAAGATACTTGCCTTCCACGCTGTGACATGTTAGGAGGCAACAAAAGTGCTCCTCCACTCACCGCCTCACCGCCTACACAAACATATATTCGGAATAAGGATAACAAGATATGAGATAACTACAAGTGTCCTACCCTAACCCTCTAACTATCCAACACAATCAATGAGTTCAAACCGATAATCAAACTATTTAGCCAGTTTACAACTCTACTGGGCAGCAGTACGAGAAAAATCATAATTAAAGATCTGTAACTCGGAATGACGCGAAACCAGTGCTCAATGAATCTTAACGAACTAGGATACAAAATTCTAGTTAACAAGATTTACTAAATCTGCCAAAACAATCGAATAACCAGCAGTTGAAAACGTATGACAGACATATGTCCAGACAATCGATCAGTAGCAAAGAATAAGGCATAACTTTCACTCTACAGATCCGATGGAGGTGTTATTTATCAATATGAAAATATTATAAAAAATTCTACAATAACCTAGTTGGGTTGAGGTTCTGAATCTTACATTAAAAGGTCAAAATTAAGGAACAAATAGACAGTTCCTTCTCGTCAAACAGTCAGAACAGCGCACAAAGAATAATTCATAACTCCTAAACCGTAAGGTGGAATCTCATGATCTCGGCGGCTATGGAAAGATAAAAACCAGGGCTACAAAACTTTAGGAGACAAAAATATCAGATTCTTCTTCTTAGACGCCGAAACTGGGCGCACAATCTACCGGACCTGTTCTGGAATCTAGCAGACAGCATGTCGGTTTAATCCTAACCATCAACTCTTCCTCCAAACAGCAGCAAACAACGAATTAAACTCCTTGTTACCCTTGTAAAACCGTAGGAAGTCGTTGATCAACCTCCCGAAGTACTCCCGCCTTCTCCTTCTTCCTCTCTTCGATGGCCGGCCAAAAACGAAGACGACGATCGACCGGTGACGACGGCGGGAGGAGGCGGCTTCGGAGGAGATCTTGGGGAGTGTGAGGACCCCGTTTTATTAAGCTTGCAATGCTTAGTCACCAATTGACCCTATCATCACAAACAAAATAACCCGTGTCTTCGAGATATTTATACTTCCCGGAAATGCAGTATACACACCCCTTTACAAAATTCATGCATCAATTCCATTCATGACATAGAACCAAAGAAACACTTAACAAATCAAAAGATATACATAGTAGAGTTATTACAAAAGGGGGGCCGACCGGCCAAAAGACATACATTTAACTAATTAGACAGCGGAAGCGAAATGCCATAAGATGGCGATAAACAAAAGAGCCATGACGAGGATCTAATAATCCTCATTTTATCTTTTATCTATAATTCTTATTATGGGTAAATATGATGTCACATAGTCCCCAGAAGTACCCCTTATATTTATAAGGGGGAGACCTACCAAGTGATTGTAAGATCTTCTACAATCACCCCTATAGTCGTAAGTCTTACTACGACTATGTCATGGTCGTAAGTCCTTCTACGACCACTACCTGGTCGTAAGTCCTTCTACGACTATTGCCCAGTCGTAAGCTCTACTACGACTTATACCCAGTCGTAAGTCCTACTACGACCAAGTAAACCACGACCACCTTATAATCAAACCTACAAGCGAGTGGGTCCAATTGATTAAGGAATCCGAACGGTCCACACGCACTATTATTCCACGTAGTAATAGTGCTTAAATACCCCATTACCTCTGAAAGATAACTGCCAGACGGCGTGAAGAAGCCAATGCGCCAAGAATTATCGCCATCATCGCCCATTCTCGCTTAATTAGGCGCCTCTTCCGCAGGATAAAACGGCTACTCCTTCACGACTATATAAAGACATCAATCAGAGGGTGAAAGGGAGGGCGAAACAGAGCGAGTCAAGGAGAAACACAAGTACTATTCTCTGTAATAGTCCTAGTTTCTTGCTTGATCATCGAGAATACAGTCAATACCATACACACACAGGAGTAGGGTTATTATTCTCCCCGGAGAAGGCCTGAACCTGTCTAAACATCCCGTGTCAACCACTTTGCGTGATTTCATCTCTAGGAGACCCCCCGAATCAAATAATCTTTACGTAAGATCGGTTCTAATACACCGACAGTTGGCGCCGACCGTGGGGATCTTCCGGTAATCTCTTGTCAACATACTCTCTTTTTCCAATCTCATGCAACCATGGTAGGAGAATGGAACGAGGAGAACTGGTTTGACTTGGCAGATTACGCAGACGTCGACATGGATGCCGATTTCAACTACGAGCCGAGTGATGCATCCTCTGATGGTGATGTTACCTCCGGAGATCATTCTTCAGGAAACCATCCCATCGATGGAGTTGAGGGATCCTTATCCCCCACAACGATACGTCCAACAGAGGGACCAGTTCCCTCAAAGGACAAGGGTCAATCCGACCAGAACCGCACCCAGGAGGACTCACGACACGACGAGAGTTTTTCCTCTAAGTGTCCAAGTCCCCCTAAGGCGGTCCGACCTGGTGAGACAAGTTCTGCGAGCCACCATTCCAGGACTCCACCAACATCTGGTGATCCTCTCTCTCAGGGTAACTCCAGAGGGTGGGATCAAGCATGCTTTTCCTGCGAATTTGACCGTCTCTCCGCAGATCTCATTTCTTGTGGAGACGATTATAACCCGAGTTCCCCTACGGAGGGGATTGCTCCAAGTCGCCAGATGGTGTCTCTCGAGTACTCCTCAAGTGGGGAGGCCTCGAGCGCAAGTGAGAATCATCAACGGGAGGTCTTCGTCCTTCCCTCAAATCAGGGTCAGCCTCATGGAGGCCGAGATAAGAACACTCCCCGAAGGTCACGCACTGCGCCCCCTCGTGGTAATGGCAAGGGCATCACCGATGGCGGCCAGGACCAATACTCTGATGAGCGAGGAAATCCTCGACATTCTCGCACTCCATTGAGAAGGCCTCAAGGATCTGATGAGGAGAATTTGGAGGCCATCCGACGGAAGAAGATTGCAGCCCAGAAGAATCTGCCGGGGCGCATTCAACATCAGTCGAAGGAGGTACAAGAACTCCAGGACATCAACGACTTGCTCAAAAATCCCAATCAAGAGCTTGCTCGAACGCCAGGGTACGATCTCTTTGTTGAAGAGATTGCGCAAAGGCTTCGAACCGTGATGACAAGATTGGAAGTACCTCGTCGACATCATTCAGGTAGTCGTAGTAATGCGACTTCCTCAGCTACCAGTCAATCAAATATTTCACCACGAAAATCGACACGCCATAAGTCGATCGATCCCTACTCGAGAAATACATTTCGATTGGCTGATGATCAAGAAGCCCCTCGGAGAGGTGATCATTCACCACTTCGACAAGGAAATCCGCAACGGATGGAGTACGAGGAGTATTCCCCTCGTAGAACTGAGACCTACTACAGGACAGGTCAGCCGGTTGCTGGGTATCGTCGTATACGATCACCTGGTGACATTAACCCTTCTTTCCTGCAAAGAAGGCGTCAAGAAGTTATTACCGGATGCCGGGCATTTTCGCCGACCTTCAGCAGATTCATTGCCACCTCATTTTCGACCGGTGAACATGGAAGTTTGATGGATCTCAAAATCCCATCGAATTTCTTCGATCTATACAACAATTGTCCGAGCGGCGGGAGGAGGAGAGCATGTAATGGCAAATTACCTTCCGATCGTGCTTGAAGAATCGCCGATCGTGGTTATTAAACCAACCACTCAGTCGATCTACTCTTGGCAACACCTCTGCGATCTTCTACATGCGAATTTCCAAGGCACATACAACCGCCTCGAAAGGAAGGCGACTTGCACGGATAAAACAGAACAACAACGAGACTCTGCGTCAATTCATCAAACGCTTTAGTCAGGTTCGTAACTCAATTCCGGAAATTTCTGACTCATCTGTGATCAGGGCTTTTAAGCAAGGAGTCCGTAGTAGAAGGATAACAGAGGATATTTCTTTGAATCCTCCCAACATCATTGCTGAGAGCTCTTGAGATGGCCGATCGATATCTGATCGCTCCCGAGGCGGTCGAGTGGAACAACACTATTGATCGAGAAACGTACACTCCTCGAGAGCCAGGTGAAGTTGGTAAGGACAAGAAAGCAAAGAAGTCCAAGAAGAAAATAAAGAGTCAAAAACCACAAACCAGTGGTTTCAAGGAGGTCTTGACCGTGAAAGATAAAGAGCCCCGAACCACCAAGTCGTACCCTGATCAAGGCAAAGGTAAGCGCCCTAATCGTAGGAACGATAAACCAAGGTGGTGTCCTTTTCATAAAAAGGAAGGACATGACCTCGCAACCTGCCGAAGTTTTCCAAAGAAAGCTCGAGGACTACTACAACGGCAAAGAGCCACTCCCCACTCTCGAGCAAGTAGGGAATACGAGTGGCCAAAAGCCGTCGGATGATGAAGAGATGCCGTTCCAAGATCCGCAACATACCGTAAAGCATATCTACGGAGGATCATCGACATACGAGTCGAAACGACAACTCAAAGCTGCCGGATGAGAGGTAAACTCTATAGATGCTCCTCTTGTCAATAACCTCACCAAGTGGTCGGAAGTTACCATTTCTTTCGAGAAGGGTGATTGCCCGATCACTTGAATCGATCAGTCGATATCGATTGTGGTCGAACCCACCATCAACAAGCTGTCGGGTCAATCGAGTGTTGGTTGATGGTGGCGCCCATGAATATACTATTTACTAATGCCCGGACGAGATGCAAGTACCGGGACAAAGGTAAGACCGATGCGATACTCTTTTCATGGAATCGTGCAGGGGTCTTCGCCAAACCCATTGGCCAAGTTTCTCTTCCTTTAACATTTGGCTCACCAAGTAATTTCGAGACGAGAAAGTCTCCTTTGATGTGGTCGATTTCGATCGGCATATAACGCCATACTCGGACGACCAACTTTGGCAAAATTCTTAATGGCTACTCATTATGGGTATCAATGTCTTAAGATGCCAGTCCCAAAGGAGTGATCACAATTCATTGTGACAAGAAGATGGCGATAATCACGACCGTCGGTCCCTCGAGATGGTTGGTCAAATACCAACTCGAGACGAAAGTCGACCGACTAGCAAGTCGAAGCCTAAAGCTGCACCAAAGCCGAGCGACCAAGTCAAAGAGGTTCCTCTGGACGCAGAGAAACCCTCGAGGACTGTTCGTATCGGGGAGACTTCCGACCCCAAATAGGAAGACACCCTCATTACCTTCCTCCGAGCTAACGCAGATGTCTTCGCGTGGCAAGCATCCGACATGCCCGAGTCCCGGGAGGTAATCGAGCACGTGCTAGCTTTACGGCCGATAAAGTACCGTGAAACAAAAATTACGGAGATTTGCCCCTGATCGATGAGATGCTATTAAATCAGAATTGGATAAGCTACTTAAAGCAGGCTTTATAAGAGAAGTCAACCACCCAGAGTGGTTGGCTAACCCTGTAATGGTCAAAAAGTCAAACGGCAAATGGCGTATGTGCGTAGACTTTACTGATCTTAATAAAGCTTGTCCAAAAGATGATTTTCCTTTACCTCGTGATCGATCGGTTGGTTGATTCTATCTGCAGTTGTGAAATATTAAGTTTTTTAGATGCATATTCTGGATATCACCAGATCAATATGTGTCTGAACGATGAAGAAAAGACCGCATTCATTACACCATTTGGTACCTTTTGCTATGTCAAAATGCCATTTGGTCTAAAGAATGCTGGTGCTTCTTTTCAACGCTTAATGCAATCGACTTTTCATCTCAATTAGGCCAAATCTAGAAGCCTATGTTGATGATCTAGTCGTAAAAGCGTTAAGAAATTTAATCATATCACCGACCTACAAGAAACATTCGACAATCTCAGAAAGCACCGCTTAAAACTTAATCCCGAGAAGTGTGTGTTTGGAATTTCTTGGAAAATTGCTTGGATTCCTAGTATCCGAGCGAGGAATCAAGCAAATCTGAAAAATAAAGGCCATCCTAAAAATGCGCACTCCGACCACAAAAAAGGAAGTTCAGAAACTCACTGGGTGCATGGCGGCTTTAAGTCGTTTCATCGTGCGACTAGGAGAAAAGGACTACCTTTCTTTAAACTTCTCGGAGACATGAAGGTTTTGAGTGGTCAAACGAGGCAAACGCCTTCGAGGATGTCAAGAGGTACCTTTCGAGTGCTCTGCTACGGTTTCTCCAAAGCCGTAAGAGACGCTCTTAATTTACCTAGCCGCCACGCCACGAGCAACAAGCGCGATCTCGGTCGTAGAGCGTGAAAACGCACAACGACCGCTTTACTCGTCGTGAAGTTTTACACGGGCCTAAGGAGCGTTACCCTCGGGTCCAAAAACTTCTATATGCCCTCCTCATGTCTTGAGAAGCTGCAGCATTATTTTCAGCGCACAAAATAGTCATGTTGCCCGAGTTTCCTTTGGGAGCGATCCTCCATAATAAGGAAGCAATGGGGCGCATGACAAAATGGTCGGTCGAACTTGGGAGTTCGACCTCCGTTCGTGTCCCGAACGGCCATAAAATCCCGATCTTGGCGGACTTTGTCGCCGAATGGACAAATCTGAACTGCTTCAGGGATCCCTAATCTGATTCCCACGACCGATGGATGATGTACTTTGACGGGTCACTTACTTTAAGTGGCTCGAGGGTGAGGTGGTCTGGTATCTCCTACCGGAGAAACCTTAAAGTATGCCATACAATTAAACTTTCGTGCCACTAACAATGTGGCGAGTCGAAGGTTTGCTAGGCGGCATACGAGCTGCGAAGCACTCTCGATTAAATCGACTACTCGTGAGAGGAGACTCTCAACTAGTCGTGAATCAAGTCGGAAAGAGTACTGGTGCTCTAGCTCGACAATGTCTCGTACTTATCGAAGCACGTAAGCTAGAAAAGCATTTTTAGGTTTGAGGTACAATTCATCCCTCGAAAGGATAATTTCCTCACGCACCAACTTGCTCGGATGGCTTCTTCCCGATCTACGATGCAAAAGGAGTTTTCTTGGAGCAACTCCAAAGCCGTCTCGGTCGAAGAACCGAGACACCTCCTATTGAGATGGCCTCACTAGACTACGAGGATACTTGGATGACTCCCATCTACGAGTATCTTCACAAGGGTTCCAGACCAAGATGATCTTGAGGCGGATCGTTTATCCCAAAAGCCAAAATGTATACTTTGGTGAAGGAGTCCTCTACAAGCGAGGAACCCAAGGGATACTCATGCGATGCATTCCGCAAAACGAAGGAATAACACTCCTTCATGATATACACAAGTGGCATCTGTGGGGCGCATGCTTCCTCTGAGAACATTGGTCGGTAAAGCCTTTCGACAAGGTTTCTCTTGGCCTCTGACTCTGTCGATGCCAAAGAGGTGGTTAAAAAGTGTGTCAATGCTAATTTCATGGTAGACGCAGATACACCAACCACTCAAGCATTACGCAGACAATACCTCTTTCTTGGCCTTTTGCGACACAGGGTCTCGATATCCTAGGACCGTTTCCCAAAGCTCCGGAGGTTTGAATTCCTTTTGTGGCCATTGACACGTTCACAAAGTGGATCGGCCGAACATGTAATCTGGGATAACAGCAGGCGAGAAAAGGTTCATGATGAGATGCGTAATTAGCGATTTGGAGTTAAGTCGGATAATTACGCACAATAATAAACAATTACGCAAGTGCAAAATTTGAGAATTTTGCGGCGAGTTAGTACCAAGTTATGCTATGCTTCATTGCACATCCCCAAAGCAGCGGGCGGTCGAGCGTGCAAACGGCCAAATAATGCGAGGAATTAAAACCCGAGTCTTGACCCGACTTGTTAGCGCTCGGGGCTTGGGTACAAGAATTACCTTCCGTATTATGGGCAGTTCGTACGACCACTAGTCGAGCGACAGGAGAAACACCTTTCTTTCTAGTATTCGGAGCCGAAGCCATGCTTCCTCCGGAGCTAAAATTACGGTCGACACGAGTTGAAACCTTCAACAACTCCGACCAGGAACAACTTCGAGCAGATGATATTAACCTACTCGAAGAAAGGAGAAACATGGCCTTAATCCGTTCAGCAGTCTACCAACAAGCCCTACGCAGATACTATGATCGTAAGGTCCGACCTCGCAGCCTTGCTGTAGGTGACTTGGTGTTGAGGCTCTGCCAATCCAAGTCTAATCGGAATAAACTTTCTCCTAAGTGGGAAGGTCGTTACACAGTGGTCGAAGTTACTCGGCCAGGGTCGGTACGACTAGCAATGGAAGATGGACAGGTTCTCTCAAATTCTTGGAACATCGACCAGTGACGCAAATTCTATGTGTGACCAACCTCTTAGGCAATAAAGGTCCAGGTTCCTCCTACCTCTTTTGTCTTATTTTTGAGTAGTGCTTTTATAATCTTTCGACTATAATCCAAAAACACCCAGTTATCTTTACACTGGTCGAAAGGCAAGTAACATCATCTAGTCGAAGTCTCTCCTCTCTGCATGTGGTCCCGTCCACTAGAAGGAACTTCCTAGCATCGACTTGTTACTCACTTTTGTTGCCAATACAGAGAGCTCGGGTTATATCTAGACGAAATGCTCTCAAAGCCAACTCTTCCCATCTTAGTTTATTTTTTTAGTAATTTCGAAAAATATTCTAAGTAGAGCGCACTTTCTTATATTTTTTCGACCACCTTTGGTGTACTCGTTTCGTTTTAACTGGTCGAAGGAAGAGATACACCTAGTCGAAGTCTTTCCTCTCTGCACGTGGTCCTGCCCACTAGAAGGAACTTCCTAGCGTTGCTCAGTCTCCCACTTTTGCTACTGGAAAAAACTTATCGAGTCCACTAAAAAAGGGCGAACGAATTATTAAAGTCCTGGTTCGATTAAACTAGTCGGAGGTGGTAACATTACCTAGTCGAAGCCTTTCCTCTCTGCACGTGGTCACCCCACTAGAAGGAACTTCCTAGTGTCGAGCCGTTTCTACTCTTTCGACCAGTGCTTGACAACCATAACAAAAACTATAAGTTAAACAAACCTCTCTCTGTTTTCAGAAACCCCATTTCAAACACTATTTACTTAGATTGTCTAAACAAGCTAAGCAAATAGTCGGGGGCTAGGATAAAGTTATTAATTTGACTTCAATTCTTAGTCTTTCATCCGTTATTATCTTTTGAGTTACTAACTACTCGACAAGATGATTTTCAGGAAACAAGATAGCCTAGGATAAAGTTATTAATTTAACTTGATCCTTGGTTTTCATTCGTCTATTATCTTTTGAGTTACTAACTACTCGACAAGATGATTTTCGAAACAAGTTGGATCATATATTTCTCATCAACGAAGCTTGATCGCCTTACAAAGTAGTTACAAGATTATTCTAAAGGGGAGTGCCTAGTGCATTTCCTCATACCTTTTTGCCAACTGACTGCATTTCCTCAATCAGACGACTTGCCTCTGATTCAGGACAGTCGATCTAAGTCGGCTTCGATTGGTTGCACATTAAGGCGGTGGTCTTAAGCTTTAAGTTTCGCCAAAGCGTAAACTTCTGCGACTTATTGCCTCCCTTATTGATTCGGCTTGATTAGCCTTGAGTGGTCACCATTTCTTGCAAGTTTCCGACTTGTTCCCCAATGGTACTTATGTGAGCAGCTACAGTATCTTCTCGAGGAGTTTTCCCCTCAGAATGTAGCTCACCAAGTACATTATTCAGGAGTGTGATGTTGCCTTGAAGACTAGTCTTCATCGACTCCATCTCTGTTGGGGTACGAGTCGAAGCCTCGCGAAGTTTCTTGTTTTCGACCACTTGTTCTGAAAAGAATAAAACCGGTCAAACAAAAATAAACTTCTAGAGGAAGATAACACAAAGATAATTGTAGGTAAAAGCATTTCTTACCTACTAGTTGAGAATCCAATTTCTTGACCTCTTCTTCATGGGAAGCAATGGTTTCAGCGTGCTTTTTCTCCCATGATCTGATGTCCTCTGCATTCATCTTAGCAATGCGGACGGACTCATTGTAGATCAGAGTCTTCTCTTGGATTTCAGCCTCGAGGCTTCTCAATTCGGCAGCAATTTCTGAACAAGAAATTAGCATTAGAAAAGGGAAAATACTCGAAAAGGACAACAGGTAAAGAATTGCTTACCTGTTACTCGAGTTCTCAGACCCTCGAGTTCCTGATCCTTGTTCTTGGTAATGCGAGAAAACTCCTGAATGACCAAAGTCTTTTCTTCAACTTCAGTCCGGAGCTTCCTCATCTCATCTTCTTTTTCTGGGAAAGAAATGAGAGTTGGGTAAAGGTTAAAGATAAAAGCAGTCTTAAGTTCAGCACTTACTGTTTATTTTTTCCTGCAATCTTCTAGATGCAGAGATAGCTTCTCGAAGTCTATCCGAGAGGACTATTACTTCCTCCCTTAGCTTTCTCGACTCCTCTTTTTCATAATCGAGTGAGTCAGCTAAGGTCTTCGTGTCGCTTTTAGCCTCTGAGAGGACAAAAATGGAGATAAACATCGGTAGATTGGTTGCAAGTCCTTCTACAACCACCGATCTAGTCGTAAGTTTTTCTCGACTATGTCATGGTCGTAAGTCTTTCTCGACAACCACAGTCGTAAGTAGTCGTAAGCTCTTTCGACCGATGCTTTGTTATGAGTTTTTTCCATGACTACTCTCGTAAAACACTACACGAGTAGTCAAATCGAAAACGACTATGAATAACAGTAACTTACCATCTCTCTGCCTGTATGCAGAGTTCTTCTTTCTCTTGTCGTAGCTCTAAAAGTTGTCGATGATACTCACCGACAACGGCAATTTGCTCCAGAGCTTTCTGCAAAAAGAAGACAGTGAGAAGAAAAGGAAAGCCACATATATAAGTATTCTAAAAATACTTACATTCATAGTCCACCTAGCAAAGGTCGAATACACAAACTCCGGGTTCTGCAGCTTATCTACCCTCGCGACTTGATCCCACCACACCTTCTCAAGACGCTCATTGTCTAAGGTATTTCCTCTATTTGGAATATCCTTGGGATGGGGGACTCGGTCGCGAGATCTGAAAGCAGCAGACCCTATGACGGAAGCAGGTCCAAAGAAATCAGCACAGAAGTCGAAAGGTTCTTCATCCTCTCATTCTGTGGCTGCACTTTCTCTTTGGACACCGGAAGGGATGTCTGCCACGACTTCCTTTCCGGCACGGTGTGCAGAGTCATCATCACCTTGACCGGGGCTTTGCAATGCCTCTGTGGTCTCTCGACCTCGATGTCGCACCGCCCTCTCGATAGTCGTAGCTATGACTTGATGGTTGTAGCTCGACCTCAACGATGGAGAAACCACTTCGGGAACCACCTGGGTCAAGGGAGATCCTTCAACCACTTCCATTGTTACCCCTCCAGCAACTGAAGAAGTGACAATGGGCTTCTCAACGGAAGCATCCCTGGAGGCTGAAGGAGTCGGACTAAAAATAAAGAAAAGCAAATCAGGTTGTGAAAAGGAAAAAGGTAAATGTTGTTCTTACACTTTAGTACATTTCACATACCTCTGCACCCTGGTCTTAACCAGGAATTTAGGAGCAATCCTCCCAACGGAGGACTTCTTCTTCTCCACGACCACGTCTGGTCGAAGTTCAACAATTGGCCCAGCTACGACCACGTCTGGTCGTAGAGTTTGAATAGGAACCAGGGCTCTGGTCTCCTGGTTCTTTGGATGGCCGAGATCAGTCTCGACCATTCCAAGAGCAGCACTACCCTCGACTGTAGGTTGTGCTGGAGCAGCATCGTCCTTCATAAAAGACATAAAATCTTTCTAGATCTCCTTTTCCAGTTGCTTAACAAAACTAGGAGTGGCAGCAACCGCGGAAGATTCCTTGTCATAATAGAAGGGTACATTAGCCTTGCGAGGTTTGCGCTTAATAGATTCAGCTGCTTCAACCTCCTCGGCCCGATAAGCTGCGACCTCGGCTTGATTATGGCTACGGTACGCCGCGGTTTGTAGAAAGTGCAGTCGAAGACCGAGCTCGAGCTTGCTCCTCCCTTGTCGGCGAGATCATGCAAGTCGGCGTCTCTTAGATGGAGGAGCGAGCCTTTGTCTTTCGACAACCCAAATACCAATGGTCATTAGTGCGACTTCCTCGTCGTCTGACGATTTTCCATGCCTACTTTACGTAAAGCAAAGCGAGAAAAAGAAAAATTCTTGATCGATCGTAAGTTTTTCTCGACCGGTGCCAAGTCGTAAGTTTTTCTCGACACTTTCTTGATCGTAAGATATTCTCGATCACCACTAGTTGTAAGTTCTTCTACAACTATAAAGTCCTAAAGAAAAATCAACTTTTAATTACCTTTAGGCGCTCTATCTTTTCATCTGCGGGCAAAGCCGCAATGATTCGAGGAACCGCCACTCGGAGTGGCGGAGATTTCTCATAGATGAGTCTGACTCTAGCGTCAATCTCTGCCTGTGAGAGATCTGTGTAAACAGATAAGAATATTAGACAATGTAAAGAAAGACCAAACCGAAGGCTAAGTCGGAGGTTCACTTACCCTCGTCGTAGTCCCTGGTTGGGTCTCCTCTCCCCGAGTATCTCCACATAGGAGATGCTCGTTTCTTCAGAGGACTAATTCGGCGTGTGATGAAATCTTTCACCACATGCCATCCGGTCAGCCCTTCTTCTTTCAAGTCCTTGATGGCTTGAATATAGGGGGCAATCCGGCTGATATCTTCAGGAGTCGAATCCCATGAAGATTTCTTCTCGGCAGCCTTCCCCGCGAAGGAAAGGCTGTCTTCTGAGGTGACTTTCCAGTAAAACCACCTCTTTCTCTATCCCGGCCATGAAGACCGAGTAAAGCTCTGAATGTACTCCCTCGACTTCAAGTCGTGGAGCTTGAGCCATGACTTCCGGCGATTCCGGTTTGTCGAGCCATTCCATAATAATACTGGAAAAGCTCGAGGTCCGCCGGAATCCCCAAGTACACCTCGCACAGGTACACGAAGACACTCGGCATGGTAATGGAATTAGGACCTAGGTTCACTAATTCCACTCCAAAATGCTCAAGTACCATCGTAAGAAAGGGGTGAGCAGGCAGTCGGAGGCAGCACTCACAGTACGCTTGGGAGACGGGGATTTGCCCATTTTCCCCTGACGGCCAGTGCTGCCCAATAGCGGAATCCATTTCACTAGAGCCTTCACTGGAATCTTCTCGGCGTCGACCAAAACTTTGATCTTCGCTGCATCCATCTCCGACTCTTCCCATTCGGAAACTTTCTTGGCCATTTCTCTCAGAAACAAGAAGTTCTAGATTGGGTTAGCGGCGGAGAAGACGAAGTCAAGTCTGAGGCGGAGAAGGCGAAAACCTAAAGAACGATGAGAACGATTTGGGGAAAAAGTAAAAAACTCTAAGTCTAACTCCCGGTGAGTTTTATAACCGCACGATTGCCGCCTCTTCGGGAATCGTCTCATCGACAGGTCTGTGGGAGTTGTTTGCAATTCCCTAGACGGCCTGTTCGAGAAATTTAGGTGCGTATTGTCACCCCAAGCGAAATTACTTTCTTGACCAAGTCTTTCTGGTCGAAGGAAGTATCAATCGGAAGGGTTTTTTCTCCGATCCCCTACTACGACCACTTCACGATCGTAGGGTTTTTCTGACTTTTGATAGTCGTAAGCAATCTTCACGATTATGGCAGCCGGAACCGTCTCATCAACAGATCTGTGGGAGTCGTTTGCAATTCCTAGGCGGTGCATTCGGAAAAATTAGGTTCGTTTTGTCACCTCCAGCGAAATTACTTTCTTGACCAAGTCTTTACGGTGAAGGAAGTATCAATCGGAAGGTTTTTCTCCGATCGCCTACTACGACCACTTCACGATCGTAGGGGTTTTATGACCTTTTGATAGTCGTAAGCAACCTTCGACCAAGCAAATTTCTGGTCAAAGTAGCACTCAAATGTCGAAGAGTTTTCCTTGACCATTATTCTCTGACATTTTCATAGTCGTAAGTCCATTTGCAAATCCTTCACCAAGTAAGTTACTTTCACTTGAAGCTGGGGGGCTAGATGACGAGGATCTAATAATCCTCATTTTATCTTTTATCTATAATTCTTATTATGGGTAAATATGATGTCACATAGTCCCCAGAAGTACCCCTTATATTTATAAGGGGGAGGCCTACCAAGTGATTGTAAGATCTTCTACAATCACCCCCATAGTCGTAAGTCTTACTACGACTATGTCATGGTCGTAAGTCCTTCTACGACCACTACCTGGTCGTAAGTTCTTCTACGACCATTACCCAGTCGTAAGTCCTTCTACGACTATTGCCCAGTTGTAAGCTCTACTACGACTTATACCCAGTCGTAAGTCCTACTACGACCAAGTAAACCACGACCACCTTATAATCAAACCTACAAGCGAGTGGGTCCAATTGATTAAGGAATCCGAACGGTCCACACGCACTATTATTCCGCGTAGTAATAGTGCTTAAATACCCCATTACCTCGAAGATAATCGCGGACGGCGTGAAGAAGCCAATGCGCTGGTAATTCGCCATCATCGCCCATTCTCGGCTTAATTAGGCGCCTCTTCATGCGAGACAAAACGGCTACTCCTTCACGACTATATAAAGACATCAATCAGAGGGTGAAAGGGAGGGCGAAACAGAGCGAGTCAAGGAGAAACACAAGTAATGTTCTCTGTAATAGTCCTAGTTTCTTGCTTGATCATCGAGAATACAGTCAATACCATACACACACAGGAGTAGGGTTGTTATTCTCCCCGGAGAAGGCCTGAACCTGTCTAAACATCCCGTGTCAACCACTCTGCGTGATTTCATCTCTAGGAGACCCCCCGAATCAAATAATCTTTACGTAAGATCGGTTCTAATACACCGACAAGCCAATTAGTGTGTCTTTACCCACAAGGCAACCAACCAGACCGCCAAGCTAGTCGTCAAACCCGCAGCACATCTCACAAAAGTGAGGCCCTTGGGGCTCACCTTCTTCCTCTGCAACAAATAGTTAAGCAAAGCAAATGAGTACAAAAATTATACTCCGCAAGACTTACGTGTAGGGTAACAAGCCTATACATACGCTACTGCAAGCTTATTTAAGTAGAGTCTGTATGTTTCATTTTCAGCACAAAGCAATCTTTATTTGCAATAATGTAGTACCTTTAAAAGCAAGTTTACAATCTGTTTTTATTGTTGAAATAACAGTAAATGACAATATAATAACAATAAATAGATGACAACAATATCCTGGAAGTGACTAACCCAATAGTCACCACAACAATAGCATGAATTACCCATTCATACCGCCCATATCAAGTTTTAATTAAAGGTTGTAGTATAACTCTTGGAAGACCTCCCCAAGCGTGTCCATAACCTAGGACGAGGCTATTCGAATAGTTTTAACCCTGCAGGGGTGTACTAATATACCCACACGTGTGGATATCGTGAGGATATGTGCACGATCTCAGGATGATGAGTCAATTGGCAATGGCGTTATTGGTTTGCAAAATCTCGCGTTTTCGGGTTTGCTCCAAGGTTTGTCGAGCCCTTTGGCGGTCGACCGGTTGTCTTGGGCGGTCGATCATTGATGGAAGCGTCCGACCGCCATGGTGGCGGTCCGACCGTGATTTGAAATTGGGTTTTGAGTGGGCCAAAATAGGTTGTGTAGGCAAGTGAGGGGAGTCTCTGGATGTGGTCCCATAATTTTGGAGCTCCCAACAAAAGTTCTATTCGATTGAAATTTCGAAGGTTTGAATTTCTCGCTTGAATTTTGGCTAAGTCCTTTGGACCGGTCCGACCGCTGTTGGGGGCGGTCCGATCAAGATGAATCGGTCGGACCGGCCTGGTGGGCGGATCGGGCCGGCGATCACTGGAGGTGAGCCAAGTGTTGCATTGAGTTTGTTACGAGTGTGTTATTCTATGAACTTCAATGTTTTATTGATGTATATTGCATTGCGGGCGACGTGGGTCAAGTTGTGAAGAACTTGTTCCGGAAGCGGTTTGTTTGTCTATTGTTTGTGCGGATGGCTTGCGTGTCAGCGGCGTCAGCGGTGAGTGGATCGGGACTACGCTTGGAGAGCCGAGGTCGAGCGATCGTGGATCTGGGTGAGGTTGTGTGACTCAAGCATGGTGCGAGAATGGACAAGATGGATCGAATGGGTGGTTGAAGCAATTTGGTTGGATCGGCGGTGCGGATATCGGTGCGAGTCTCAGGAGGTTCCGATGGGATTCGGACAAGAGAGGCTTGGCGTCGATGAGAACCGCCGATCAACCTACACGTGGTGAAGCGGTGCGATTGCTTCAAGTGTTATTTGTGTGTGGGTCCCATGTGTAAGAGACCCAAAAGGGAAACCCTAGCTCTCTAGTATAAATAGGAAGGGAGAGGTGGAAAACCCAAGCAAGCATTCATTTAGCCCCTTCTTCCTTTTTCTAGGGTTTGGAGGAGAGGAGAGGAAAACTAGGGTTTGGAGTGTGCTCCTTGTTGAGCTCTTGCCCTCCTTGGTGGAGAGGCTTTGTAAGCATCTATTGTGGATGAACAATCTTGTGATGCTTAATTGAAAGATCAATTGCTCCTTTGTGTTCTTCTCTCTTTTGGATGGTTTTGGTGCTTCCTTGATTCAAAGGTTCATGCTTGGTCTCTTGGCCTACTTTATCTTGCTTTGATGTGTGGGATTACTCCTAGAGTCATCTAGATCATCAAACCCCACAAGCAAGTCTTGAATCAAGTTTTCTCATTTCTAGGGTTTGAGCACCTCTTTGTTAAAATCTCGAGAGATCGATTCTGCAAGTGGATCGACGGATCGTCGCTAGAAATAGGTCTCTAATATCATTAGGGAGGTGTGCTAGAAATTTGGTCAAGTTTTATTGGTTGAATCAAAAGTTGGATCAAATTTCGTTTTGGTTTTGGGTGGAGTTTTTCAAGATCTTGGACTCTACCGGTCCGACCAAACCTTACAACGGCGGTTCGACCGCCTGTGTATTCGAGCCGCAGGGTTGGCGGGTCGAACCGTATCCACCGGTCCGACCATTGTTAGTTCGGTCGGACCGCTCCTTGACCGTCGGTCAGGCCGCCTGTGGTAGCCGGTCGGACCTTGTGTCGATGAAGAACTTTGAGTTCTTTTCTCCTTTTGTGTCGTGTGCTTGAGGGATTATCAAATTCAACACAAGGCTTCCGTTGTGTGCTCACCGAACTTCTTAGCTCTCATAGCTAAAGGAGTAAAGTGCGTGTTAGTTTTGATTTAGGCGAGAAAGTTTTGAAAGCGCCTATTCACCCCCTAGTCGCCTTTCCGGTCCTACAAGTGGTATCGAGGCGGTTAGCTCTTTTCTATAGATCTTAACCGGTCTTTGGAGCCATGGCGATGACAAGTACTCAACCAAGCCACACATTTTTGAGGAGTTGACTTTGCATCTTTGGAAGGCTCGTATGCAGCGTATATCGAGGCTCAAGGGCACGCTATTTGGCTAAAGGTGAAAAACCCTTATGTCGTGCGGTACCGATGGCGATCGATCACTCGGATGTGGAGGCCAACAGAAGGCTCGAATTATTTGATCCAAGGCCTTAGTCGATCCGAGTTTGAGCGTGTTGCTCACTTGCGGTGCGCTCACGAGATCTGGCGGACACTTTGTGATTATCACGAAGGGTCCATCGCGATCAAGGAAGTGAGATGAACCGACTCAAAAGGTTTACTCGAAGATCGAACAAAGGCCCGTGAGTCTTTGGATGAGCTGTGGGAAGATTCTCTAAAATTCTTCATGATCTCCGCTACTGTTGACTTGATATTTTACGAGTGCGAAAATGCACGCGACTTACGGGTGCTCTTGATGTGAAGGTGCAGGGTATGAAGATCACTTCCATCAATGACAACATCATGTCATGAGTGAGCTTACCATGGATAAGCTCTACTCGAGGTTGAAGACGCATGAGATTGACTTTATCTCGCGTCTCCCAAGAACAGTCGATGGCTTTGGTGGTCGACAAATCCAAGGGTTGCTCTTCCGATTCTCTTGATTGTAGCTCATCGGCTTTTCATTATCGCTTTACATTCTTTGAGTGATGAGCAACTTGAGAAATTGCAGAGGATGACTTAGCTCTCCTTTCCACCAAATTCACAAGAGCGTACAACAAGGTGAGAAATAGGAGGAGGAGGGACCTATCACGTGCTTGAATGTGGTGAGCCAAACCACATTCGCTCCAAGTGCCCCTGGCTAAAGGGCAAGGAGGAGAAGGAGACAAGAAGACATCCCGGAGAGGATGCAAAACCCAAGAAGACAAACTATCGGAAGTTTGTCACCGGGTCCTTGCCGCTCTTGAGAATGTTAATATGAGCGATGTGGATTCGGAAGCGGAGGACGGCGAGTGATTCTCGTGGCAAGAAGAAGGCGCATGACTTCACCCCATGTGTTTCATGGCCAAGAACGACCACGACAAATGATTCCTCCAAAGATGAGGATCCTTTTAGTGATCTGATGAGGTATGCCCTTCTCTGCCGATATGAAAAGGGCTTTGGTGCTTCTTGAGCGTAAATTGCATAAGCAAGTAAAAATGATTAGGAAGCGTGGACATTATGATTGATAATTTGAATCTTGAAGTTGTTAGGCTTAAATCTATCAATCCTGCGATATTTGTGATTCTGCACTAGCTTGCTTAACGATTTGACAAGCTTGAAATCTGCTCATTCCTCTGTCACAAATCAACTAAAAGATGCTCTCGATGAACTAGAATCTTTCAAGTCTAGATCTCGCTTGTTTAGATGTCATTCCTCTTGATGTGACCGCCATGGAAGCTATCCCTTTAACTTGCTCTAATTGTGCCTTGCTAGAATTAAAATTGGATAGTTCCTTAAAAGAATTGCAAAAGTTTGATGCAGTCACACATGCTCTCATTGTAAGGATAATAGGATTAAGATGCAAGAGATGACGAAACATTGATTTACTCTAGAGTTGCATCTTGTGAAAATTGTCCCAAGCTTACAATTGAAATTGAAGCCTTAAACAAGACTACGGAAGAAAAGGCTAAAATTGAAAGATCCATGTCCTTTATCGCTTCTAAAAGGTTATTGATTCTAACTCTTGTGTTTTGAATCTTTGAAGTTGAAACCATGGTTAGTCGGATACAAGAGGCGTTTAGAGTCAAGTTTAAGGAGCGATTGAGTAGGATTCAGAATCCTATTGTGTGTCTTGTGAGGCCTTCAAAGTGGAAGTGGCCCTTCTTAAGAGTAAGCGCAATGAGGTAATCAAGTCTAGCAAGTGTGCTAGATGTGAGGAGTTAGTGAAGAGAATGATTACCTCAAGGTGACTCTTGAGAAATTTTCAAGTGGGAAAAAGAAACTCAACATGATTCTTGATCAATCCAAGGTGGCGTGAAAAATAGTGGTCTAGGTTTCAACCCCTAGAGCATTCCAAGAAAAACCCACCTAAGATTGCTAGAGTTGTGAAGAATGGTTTGTTTGAGCTAGAACCTCCTAAGCCATCAGGGTTGTTTTCAAATCCGGTGGTTTTGCTCAAACTCTTTCGGCAAGAAAGGTGCTTTCACTCATCTGTCTGAGACCCTCAAAGGTCCAAGACCATTGCACCTTCGCAAGAAAGAAGGCCATCTTGTTGAGTTACCTTAGGAGAGCAAAACTTGAGAGAAAAGAGAGGATGAGCGTCCTAAGATCCATTAGAGGAGTCCCTTCTCGGATGTAGTCTCTAGAGCTAGGCACTGTTTATCGTACCACACATAGGCCTAGATTTGTAGAGAACTTTGTAGACTCTTTTGGTGGGTCTAGGCGACATCTTTGGATTAGGACATCGTGAGGAGAGACAGGGTAGCACCTAGACAGGGGAGTATCGATCTTTTGGTAGATCGTTTGGAGAGGTCTAGGTGGTTCTCATGTGCATTCTTATGATTTTATTCTGATCATGTTTCAGCTATTTCTCTTTGTTCCCGGACATCGTGCTTCTCGATCTTTGGATTCCTCGTTCATTTATCACTAACTTGATCTTGAGGCACGGATGTTTTCGATTGTGCCTTTTAGGTCCGTGCGTGCGAGGAAGGAGGACAAGTGGCTTGTTGACTCGGGTGTTCTCGACATATGACCGGAGATTCTAGATGGTTCTCCTCCTCACACGTGCATCCGGCAATGAATTGATTACATTTGGGGATGCTTCTACCGGACCGTGGATTGCAAAGGCCATGTCGTGGCGTCAACGACAAGTTCATGCTAAAAGGCGTCGCTTTGGTGAGTAAGTCGAGGTATAATCTTCTATCTGCTTCTCACCGCTTGATGAGGGTCTAGAAGTGAGGTTTAAGAGAGGTGAGTGCAGAGTTCTAGATTCCTCGGTGAGCTTGTTTTGAGATCTCGTGTTTGAGAAGATTTTACTGCAAATTTGAGATTTCTTACGCTTCTAGTCCTAGGTGTCTTGTAGCCTCCGATTCTCATGACCTTGTTTTGTGGCATCGTAGACTTGGGCATATAGGTTTTGATCATTTGTCTAGAGTCGGTTGCAAGGACTTGATTAGAGGTTTGCCTAGGTGAAGGTCGTCGGAGATCTTGTGTGCTCACCACAGTAGACATGGTAAGATGGTGTCCGCTTCCCACCCACCTCTTACTTTGGTAATGGTGATGGACCGGGACAGACTTCTTCACTTAGATCTGATTGGTCCTTCTAGAGTTCATCCACCGGTGGGAAATGGTATGTCTTTGGTGGTTGTGGATGATTACTCCGGTATTCATGGGTTTATTTTCTTACTTCTAAGGACGAAGCATTTGGATTCTTTAAAGATTTGGTCCTTAGAATTCTTTGTTGATTTACCCGAGCTTTGAGAGCCATTAGGAGTGATAATGGGACAGAGTTCAAGAACTCTTCTTTTCTACCTTCTGCTGATAGGGAATTGAGCATCGTTTTCTTCTCCTAGAGTTCCTCGTGAGAATGGTGTTGTAGAAAGGAAGAACAGAACCCTTGTAGAGATGGCTCGGACCATGCTAGATGAGCATTCTACTCCTAGGAGATTTTGGGTGAGGCGATCTCTCTTGCTTGTTATATCTCCAATAGGGTTTTCTTGAGATCGTGGTTGGGAAGACATCTTATGAGCTTAGATTTGGTCATTCTCCAAAGGTCTCTCATTTCAAGATTTTTGGTTGCAAGTGCTTCATTCTTAAACATGGCAATCTTGATAAATTTGAGTCTAGATGTTTTGATGGCATATTTCTTGGATATCCCGCTCATTCTCGTGGCTATCGTGTTTTTAATGTTGATACTAACAAAATTGTTGAGACTTGCGAAGTCACTTTTGATGAGGCTAGTCACAGTACTAGACCCGATGCTTGGTACAGGTTTACAAACTCAAGAAAGCATCTTCGTCGATGATGATTACGAGGATGAAGACCCAAACCATCCTCCTGCTACCTCCGAGAGGGGTGGAGAGCACTGCTACTACTACTTGAGTGTCGGTGAGGCACGCCTCCTATCCCCACCGACGATCTGAGTGGCTCTGTTCCTACCTCCACAACTCATGAGGTAGAGGCCACGTCTGCACCAGGAGCACCACTTCGCATACAACGACAACATCCACCTGAGCAGATGATTGGGGATCTTCAAGAGCGAGTCACTCGCTCGTGTTTATATCTCCGATTCCCATGCACATTACTCGCTTTTGTTGCTTCTTTTGAACCCGAGATATCACCCATGCTTTATCGATGCCTCTTGGGTCAATGCCATGCATGAAGAGCTTGAAAATTTTGAAAGAAACAA
The DNA here is from genome assembly GCA_036346395.1 of Hsuehochloa calcarea. NCBI lineage: Eukaryota > Viridiplantae > Streptophyta > Magnoliopsida > Poales > Poaceae > Hsuehochloa > Hsuehochloa calcarea. The sequence goes on from CM070602.1 coordinate 31,404,882, forward strand.
AGTCTGTTTTTAGTTGAGCGACCTTCCGATTCTCATGTTATTGGAACAAAATGGGTGTTTAAAATAAGCAAAGTGAGGATGGATTGGTTGTTCGCAATAAAGCTAGACTTGTTGCTCAAGGTTATTCACAGGTAGAGGGCTTAGACTTTGAGGAGACCTTTGCTCCAGTAGCTAGATTGGAAGCCATTCGCATTCTTTTAGCATTTGCAACATCCAAGGGTTTCAAGCTTTTTCAAATGGATGTTAAAAGTGCCTTCTTGAATGGCTTCATAGAAGAAGAGGTCTTTGTCAAGCAACCTCACAGGTTTGAAAATCAAAATTCCCAAACCATGTTTTTAAACTCTCTAAAGCCCTGTATGGATTGAAACAAGCTCCTAGAGCTTGGTATGACAGGCTTAAGAGTTTCTTGCTTGAAAATGATTTCAAAATGGGAATGGTTGATAAAACCTTGTTCACTCTCAGGCATGGCAGTGATTTCTTGTTGGTTCAAATATATGTGGATGATATTATTTTCGGTGGTTCCTCTCATGCTTTGGTGTCTAGATTTTCAGATTCTATGAGCAGTGAATTCGAGATGAGCATGATGGGAGAGCTGACATTCTTCCTTGGTCTTCAAATCAAGCAATCGAAAGAAGGCACCTTCGTCCACGAGTAAGTATACAAAGGACCTTCTTGGCGCTTCAATATGGGAAGCGATAGGCCAATGTCTACTCCCATTGCAACAACCACCGTCTTTGGACCACGATGAGGATGGAGAGTCCGTGGACGGAAGAAGTACCGCATATGATTGGCTCCTCCTCTATCTTACATGTCGAGGCGGACATACAATTCGCCGTATGTGCGTGCGCTCGATTCGAGCTTCCTCGTGCTTCTCATCGTCAAGTCATGCGCATCTTGGTATCTTCAAGATACGCTTGATTTTGGACTCTGTATTCTTCTTCTTGGCTCTTTCAATTCGAGCATTTTCGATCTTGATTTCACGGGTGTAGAGTTGATAGGAAGAGTACTTGGCACTTGTCATTTCTTGGGCACATCTCTTGTTTCTTGGTCTTCTAAGCAGTCTTACATTGCCTGATCTGGTGGTCGAGTATGTAGCCGCCGCCCGATGGTCGCTCTCGTGTTCTTTGGATTTTATCCACTGCGGGACTATGGGTTGTCTTTGGGAAGTGTTCCTCTTTTACGTGACAACACTTCGCAATTAATATTGCCAAAACCCAAAGGCAACATTCGAGACTAAACACATTGACATTCGATTTCATTTTCCGAGAGACCATGTTGAGAAAGGTGATGTTGTGCTTCACTTTGTAGAGTCCGAGCAACGACTTGCGGATATTTTCACTAAGGCTCTTGACTCTTGGCGTTTCTTTGCTGCGAGGAGAGTTAGGGTTATTAGTCCTATTGGGCTGTTTTGAGGGGAAGTGGCTCTTTGCATTCATTGTATCATAATGCATGTTTCATTTCATTTGTCTTGCATTGTATACTAAAACTAATGGAGCTTTGATTATTATCCTGTATGACTTGTTTTCATATTTTATACCTTGTCATATCGAGTGATAGCCTGCTAGACCTCTTTTATGGCTCTTCGTGTTTGGCTCGACTTTTGCCTTGCTAGCTTTATATTCTTGAGAAATCTGAATCAAATCATGTCTTGTTGGATCTTGTGACTAGTTTTGCTCTAGTGATCCGCTTATGATTCTCGCCATGTCTTACAAGTTGAATTGAGTCTTGAACTTATTTTGAGATGGAAAATGAGCTTTTACCTTCTAAGTCAAGCAAAAGAAAAGAAAAATTTACGTGCGAAAAAACTGATCTCACCAATCCTCTTTCATGAGACGGCTTGCCATTGCACTAGGCATGAACTCAGGGGGAGTTTTGGATGACCTAGATCATTCTTTTAAGCTTATCGCTTGAGATGGTCGCGCAAGGCTTGAGATCTAGCACAGCAAAAAGGGAGAGAAAGAAAGAGAGATTTTGCCCAAAAAGGGCTAAGTGCTTGAGCTTTGCTTCAAAAGAATTTTCTTAATGCTCAAAATGCCTCAACTCTTGTTTTGAGTCTCTTTTTACTTAGAGACATGGCTTGATTCATTTTTGGTTGCTTTGAGTGAATCTATGATTTTGAGCAACTTGTCATGATTGCAATTCTGTTAATCTCAGATTTCTGCTATCTTGGTTTTAGCTTTGCGATTACGCTTTGCCATGATTGAATATAGCGTCTTCTCCTTATATGGCTTGGTATAATACTTGTACTGTCTACATGTATAATGGTCATTGCTCCTTTTTACTAAAGCTTAAAAATAAAGTCATTCCTTCATGCTCTTTCTTTTTCATGCATCTTGATGAATTCATTGTCAAAGGGGGAGAAAGATTGTGAAGAAAATCTTTGTTGGAGCTTTTGGTTTCATACATAAAGATTGGTTTCATACATAAAGAACACACATAAAAAAACCTTTTTGAACCTTTTGAAAATTTGTGATCATGGTGAGTTGAGCTTACGGGTTTATTGCCTTTTCTGATTTGATTTGAAATTGAAGAATACTCACAATGATCAAAGGTCAAATAGAACAATGTGCCTTTCATTTGGACCTAAGTGAGATTTTGGCTACTTTACGGAATTTGAATTCTTTTGTGCTTTCAATGCCTTATCTCACTTGCTTACACTATTCAAGCCCGACTTGGTCGGTTCCTAGGCTTTTGTTGCTTATGGATCAAGTTGTGCCTTTATGCAGCAACGGCGATTTTTACTTTTCATTTTGAAAAACCACATTTTCTTGAAAATTGCCAATGTGTTCATCAAGGGGAGATTGTGGATATCGTGAGGATATGTGCACGATCTCGGGATGATGAGTCAATTGGCAATGGCGTTATTGGTTTGCAAAATCTCGCGTTTCGGGTTTGCTCCAAGGTCGTCGAGCCACGCGGTCGACCGGTTGTCTTGGGCGGTCGATCGCCGTGGAAGCGATCCGGCCGACCATGGTGGCCGGTCCGACCGCTGATTTGAAATTGGGTTTTGGGTGGGCCAAAAATAGGTTGTGTAGGCAAGTGAGGGAGTCTCTGGATGTGGTCCCATAATTTTGGAGCTCGGTCAAAGTTCTATTCGATTGAAATTTCGGAAGGTTTGAATTTCTCGCTTGAATTTTGGCTAAGTCCTTTGGACCGTCCGACCGCCGTTGTGGGAGCGGTCCGATCGATGAATCGGTCGGACCGCCCACGTGGGGCGATCGGACCGGCGATCACTGGAGGTGAGCCAAGTGTTGCATTGAGTTTGTTACGAGTGTGTTATTCTATGAACTTCAATGTTTTATTGATGTATATTGCATTGCGGAACGGCGTGGGTCAAGTTGTGAAGAACTTGTTCGGAAGCGGTTTGTTTGTCTATTGTCGCGGATGGCTTGCGAGTCAGCGGCGTCAGCGGTGAGTGGATCGGGACTACGCTTGGAGAGCTGAGGTCCAGAACGATCAGGGATACCGGGTGAGGTTGTGTGACTCAAGCATGGTGCAGAATGGACAAGATGGATCGAATGGGTGGTTCGAAACAGCTGGTTGGATCAGGCGGTGCAGATATCGGTGCGAGTCTCTGGGAGGTTCCGATGGGATTCGGACAAGAGAGGCTTGGCGTCGATGAGAACCGCTGATCAACCTACACGTGGTGAAGCAGGCGATTGCTTCAAGTGTTATTTGTGTGTGGGTCCCATGTGTAAGAGACCCAAAAAGGGAAACCCTAGCTCTCTAGTATAAATAGGAAGGGGAGAGGTGGAAAACCCAAGCAAGCATTCATTTAGCCCCCTTCTTCCTTTTTCTAGGGTTTGGAGGAGAGGAGAGGAAAACTAGGGTTTGGAGTGTGCTCCTTGTTGAGCTCTTGCCCTCCTTGGTGGAGAGGCTTTGTAAGCATCTATTGTGGATGAACAATCTTGTGATGCTTAATTGAAAGATCAATTGCTCCCTTTGTGTTCTTCTCTCTTTTGGATGGTTTTGGTGCTTCCTTGATTCAAAGGTTCATGCTTGGTCTCTTGGCCTACTTTATCTTGCTTTGATGTGTGGGATTACTCCTAGAGTCATCTAGATCATCAAACCCCCACAAGCAAGTCTTGAATCAAGTTTTCTCATTTCTAGGGTTTGAGCACCTCTTTGTTAAAATCTCGAGAGATCGATTCTGAAGTGGATCGGACGGATCGTCGCTAGAAATAGGTCTCTAATATCATTAGGAGGTGTGCTAGAAATTTGGTCAAGTTTTATTGGTTGAATCAAAAGTTGGATCAAATTTCGTTTTGGTTTTGGGTGGAGTTTTTCAAGATCTTGGACTCTACCGTCCGACCAAACCTTACAACGGCGGTTCGACCGCCAGTGTATTCGAGATCACTGGGTTGGCGGGTCGAACCGCTGTCCACCGGTCCGACCGCTGGTTAGTTGCCGGTCAGACCGCTCCTTGACCGTCGGTCCGACCGCCCGTGGTAGCCGGTCAGACCGCCCGTGTCCAGTAAAGAACTTTGAGTTCTTTTCTCCTTTTGTGTCGTGTGCTTGAGGGGATTATCAAATTCAACACAAGGCTTCCGTTGTGTGCTCACTGAACTTCTTAGCTCTCATAGCTAAAGGAGTAAAGTACGTGTTGGTTTTGATTTAGGCGAGAAAGTTTTGAAAGCGCCTATTCACCCCCCCCCCTAGTCGCCTTTCCGGTCCTACAACACGTCAGACCGCCTTTTTGCCAAGCTATGAAGCGCACTTCCTTAGGTATGCCGGCACGGCGAAGTCCTACAAGACATTTCCAATGGATGATGCTAATTACGAGCCGCAACCCACGAAGAGAAAGATACATTAGCCAGCTTATAGCCGATCTACTAATGATTCCCTCCTATCACAACATAATGTTTTGTTGTTTAAACACCCACCAACCAGCTCATAATTAACACCTCCCAAAGTACTTAGTCAAGAGAGGTCCTATATCCCTCTCGCGTGGTTAGCACATAAAATTTCTTGGTTTAGTGTAACAAGATGTTCGATCCTTGTTGACTTAGGCACCATTCCATTCACACCAAAAGATCACACCAATATTCCAATATGCCCAAGTCCAAATCAATTCTCATTTTTAGTTTTTGACTTTACAAATTAACAAAGCACAAGTGTTGAACATAATGGAATAATAATTAGATTTGTGTGATCAAGATCATCGACTAAGTCGATGACCGCCCAAAACTACCGATAGCTAAGCATGTCTAAGCAATATTAACCCGTAATCTACTAAGTGACAAGAGCTCATCCAACGAACTCCAATCACAACAAATAACCTAGGCTCAGGTAGTAGAGGAATATCATTTAGCTACAGATTATGCAACTATAGGATCAACTAATCAAACCATAATTTAACAACAAAATAGCAATGCATACATACAAGTTGCAATCAATATATTAGACTTGAAAATACTAGGATTAACATGATCAAACTGCTTGCCTTACTGAAGTTGCTCGTTAAGTTACTGAGGATCACTCTCGTTAGCAATGTGCGCGTCGGAACCTAACGAAAGAAGTCGAAAGTACAATAAGAACGAATAATACCGAAAAGACCTAAAAATTCAAAGTCATCCAAAAATCATAAAAAATTCACAGAAGGTAGAGCATGATTTTAGGTGAATTTAGTAATAAGAATCAATTGATTTGGATTCTCTATGCAAAAGTTATGACAGTTTGAAAGTCAGTTTTCCAGAAAATCCAAATAAATTAGAATATGCATTTTTGAAGTTAATTGTATTTTTCAGTTAACAAATAAATTATTTCGAGATTTTAATTGTATTGAAATATTTTTCTTACCGATCCTATTCTAGCCGCAGTCACTTACAGGCAGGACCCGGGTCAAAAGTTGACTGGGTCAACTTTGACCTAGCCCCGCCGAGAAATGACGTCTTCTCCAGTTCCATCCCTCTGGCCTGCTCGACTACCGAGCTGAAGTCTCGCAGTCCTATCGCCCCCAGAATTTGGTGATACTCCTGGTTGAGGCCCCGTCGAAATCTCTTAGCCTTCTCTCGATCTTCATTCGCCACTACTGGGTACAAAGCGCACCAAATTATTGAACCCAGCATCATACTCGGATACTGTCATCTTCCCTTGCACAAAAGTGAGCAGCGATTGCTCCATCTTCTCAATGAAGGAGTCTGGATAGAACTTTTGCTCTGAGGTTCTCCACAAATAAATCCCAAGTGGCTGGCCCCTGAACGGGGGTCCTAGCAAACATCAAACCTTCCCACCATATGTCAGCCTGGCCTTTCAAATGAAAGGCTACGAACCACGCCTTTTGCGCAGAAGTCATCTCTAGAGCCCCAAACTATCTCTCCATGTACCTCAGCCAGTCAGGAGCCTGAACTGGAGTACCCGCTCCATCGAAGGTGTCCAGGCGAAGCGACATCCACTCACGGAGACTCATCCTAGTCTCGGGTGGAACTGCTGCAGCAACGGGTTCTGCCGCAGGGAATGCCGCCTGCAATTGCTGGCGGAGTTGCTGGTTCTCCCTCAAGAGATTCTTAATGAGGTCTGCTGACGCGGCCGAAGGCTCAGAGACCGGAGGCGTAGATGAGGCAATCTCCTCAGTGGCAGCACCAACCAACCCTTCAGACAAAGACGAAGAAACAGCCGGACCGCGTCCACGACCACGACCACGAGTCGGTGGACGACCACGGCCACGGCCTCTACCTCTTGCCATCTAAGAACATAACAACAAACAAAACCAATCATTTAACTTAATAGGAATAGAAGTGCGAAGCAGTTCATCATCAGAATAATAAGTGAAAACATCAATGGAAATGCGGAAGTAATGAATTACCCAAACCCTCCTACTGTGCACAGTGTGTCAATTTAATATTTTTGTTTTACCCACGGACCTAAAGCCCGCTCTGATACCAACTGTAACACCCTGACTATTCGGAAGTCAAGATGTCACTCAACCTTAATCAAAACACTAGGAACCAACAGAATTACACGAATAGCATTGATTATATAACAATAATTCATACCAAACTAATGATAAGTAATAATTCCAATTAAAGATAGGAAAATATTTAAAACATGAGAGGAAGATAACCGTAACCAAGTTGGCTTATTACAATTCAACAATTATCAAATAGCTGTCATGAAACGGAAAAAATCAATGAATTCTGATTAAAGATAAGTGGCGTGCATCGTGCTGGCCAAAACCCTCCTAAGACTTATCTTCCTCATCATTTACCTAAATTAAACAAACAAGCAAGGATGAGCCAAAGACTCAGTAAGTACTAAACATGATAAATCAAGCATAAGTGGACAAGCCAACTACAACCGAAATATGAACAATTCTCGGAACACATACATGAATGAATGGAATGAAAGAATGCATTGAAGGAATAGACTGCTCAACAGCTTATACCGGTATAACGAGTGATACACCCGTCGGTGTTCACTTAGCCCGTACGTAACAAAGTCCGGGGATCCAAATACCGTATGAAGAACGTTTCATACGGGTGTCCAAGATTGCCCACATTGGAGTGGTGGGACTTACATGCCCATACTGGAATTGATGGGTCTTTTGATTTCCACTCCCGTGGTCACAACGAAAACATGGCATGAATAGAATGGATGACATGAAATGAACTTTTATACATGAAAATGAAGAATAATACTCAGCATATGAATATGACTAACAAGTATAGCATTACATCCACGTTCAATCATCAATATTCAATAGAATCAAACAAGGTACTTACCATCCGCGATGTGACGTGTTAGGAGGCAATGAAAGTGCTCATCCACTCACCGCCTCACCGCCTACACAAACATATATTCGGAATAAGGATAACAAGGTATGACATAAATACAAGTGTCCTACCCTAACCCTCTAACTATTCAACACAATCAACGGGTTCAAACCGACAATCAAACTATTCAGCCAGCTTACAGCTCTACTGGGCAGTAGTACGAGAAAAATCATAATTAAAGATCTGTAACTCGGAATGACGCGAAACCAGTGCTCAATTAATCTTAACGAACTAGGCTACGAAACTATAGTTGACAAGATTCACTAAATCTGCCAAAACAATCGGCTAACCAGTAGTTGAAAACGTATGACAGACATCTGTCCAGACAATAGATTTGTAGCAAAGAACATACCATAACTTTCACTCTACAGATCCAATGGAGGTGTTCTTTATCAATATGGAAATATTATTAAAAATTCTATAATAACCTAGTTGGGTGGAGGTTCTGAATCTTACATGAAAAAGGTCAAAATTAAGGAACAAACAGACAGTTCTTTCTCATCAGACAGTCAGAACAGCGCGCAAAGAATAATTCATAACTCGTAAACCGTAAGTTGGAATCTCATGACCTCGGTGGCTATGGAAAGATAAAAACCAGGGCTACAAAACTATAGGAGACGAAAATATCATATTCTGCTTCTAAGATGCAGAAACTGGGCGCACAACCTACTGGACCTGTTCTGGAATCTAGCAGACAGCATGTCGGTTTAATCCTAACCGTCAACTCTTCCTCCAAACAGCAGGAAACAACGAATTAAACTCCTCGTTACCCTTCTAGAGCCGTAGGAAGACGTTGATCAACCTCCCAAAGTACTCCCCCTTCTCCTTCTTCCTCTCTTCGATGGCCGGCCAACAACGAAGACGACGATCGGTCGGTGACGACGGCGGGAGGAGGCGGCTTCGGAGGAGATCTTGGGGAGCAACGCCGGGGATCACCTGGAGTTAGCACCACAGGAGGGAGACGGCACCAAGGAGCAGCAAGGGCGCCGGTTGGAGGAGGAGGAGGGTGGCGGCTATGGGGGGGAGTGGGGGGAGTGGGGGGAGGCGGCTAGGGTTTGGGTCACCGGTTGGAGCTAGAGGAGGGTGGCGGCTATGGGGGGAGTGGAGGGAGTGGGGGGCTAGGGTTTGGGGTGCCCCCCTTGGCCGGCCTCCCCTAGGCCAGCCTCCCCTCTTGGGCCTATTGGGCCGCGACCCGTGGTCCAGGTTGTCGAGATATTGCTGAAACCCCCCCCCCCCTCTCAATAGGAAATTCCATTTTCTTTAATTGCCTTTTCATTCTCGGCTTATTTTCAATTCTCCTGATTCGATTCCGGGATATTACAGTGTCAGAAGGGTGGGCCCACTTTCAGGATAGCTCACTCGGCTTATTCTGGAGGTCACTGAGCACAAGTGGCTTACAAATATCATATTTGACTCTCTAAAAAAAACAATTGGTTTACAACTTTTGTATAGCGAGCTATGAATTAGACTCTTAGGTATGTCTATGACTAACATACATACATGACATGTAGCATACGTACATACCATTACAAAGGATTTGCTCCAAAAAAAAAACATTGGGTTCTCATTCAGTGACATGGGGCTATAATTACATAGGCTACTAAGTTTTGATTATTAGTTTTTCTAAACTGCATGCTAATCTAGACGGAAAAGTTGGCCTTACTAAGTACTTTTGAGTCTTCGTTGAGAGCTTTTAGTCAAACTTGTCCTCTTTCTGTTAAGAATATATGACGTTTTAAACATGGGCGGTACTAGATGGGCTTACTTGGTGTCCGGGTCTCTTAAAAAAATAGTAAATATTATTGTGTATATATTATGCGTGCACCCCCTAGTTCAAAAGCTGTGCACTCTGGTTCAGTCTAACCTCCAGTCTCCTACAGTTTTTTGCCACATAAATTATTATTTAGTATAGTGTTATTTGAAAATTATATATGCTGTTATATGTATGATGAAGTGATGAACTCTGGTAATTTTTGTTCTAGTTCTGCCCCTGGTTTTGAACATCGATATGATCTTTAAAATGCAACTTTGACAATTACTTTTTATGCAACCTTGATAATTACTTTTTATACGAATATGTTCATAAAAATAATATAAAGTATTATATCATGGAAAAATTCATTACTAATATATATATATATATATATATATATATATATATATATATATATTAGTGATCAAAATTAAGGAAGTCGGACTGCATGTTTATAAAATGTCATATATTACTGTATGGAGGGAGTAAGTCACAACTCGTAAGACTCCAATCCAAATAGCAATTGGGCCCGATGTAGTGATAAGTATGCTAAAACTTTCCAAAATATTTTGAAGTTCAAGATAAAACCACGGATTAAAGAGGAATGCAACATTTTGACTACTCACATACCTGTAAGAGTATGTACAATGTATGGAACCCTCAAGGGATACCCAGTTGGATATATGGGAGGGTTTAGCTTGGCACAAAATACGGGCAATGTTTAGTACCTGTTCGTGGGACTCACACCCAATATAAAAATCACTGTCACATTTCCTTCTTCTCTCTCTTCCCTGATCTCCCACGTGCCCGCGCGCTCTCTCGGCATTCGGTTCCGGCCACAATCCAAACAATATTCATTTTGCTAAATTTTGCCTATGCTAAATTCTAGCTTGATTCGGTAGGGTTATGAAACAAATAACTCGTATCTTACGTGACAGCAGCGACCCACTCGAATCCGGACATTGAGACGACTGCTGGCACCTACTCCATCCGGTCACAAAAGAATATCATTTTAAGGTACGTGGAGTCAAACTTTCTAAAATTTGACTATCGATATCTTTTTCAATATTTAGATTGAATATATGAAAATGGTATGCGTAGTTTTTTATCGAAAAAACTTTCATAGAAGTATAATTAGGTTTTATAAATCTATTATAATAAAAATTAGTTATGAAAGTTGTATTTTGGGACGTGTCGATGTCCAAAATGACATTCTTTTGTGACAAGAGGAAGTAATATTTACATATTTCCCACTCTCAGTGCACCATATTTTAAGATAAAACAATGCCAAAATTTACGTTTTTATTTACACTAACCCTGGACAAGAGATGTTTTTGCCGGAGCTTTGTTTTGCAGAAAATAGGTAGAAACTACGCCAAATCACGTGAAAAAGCCGAAGAACAGCAGCACAATGACTGCACCGCCATCGCGAGAAAAACACAGTGCTTCTGTTCATTGGTTGCCCTTTGTTCTTGGGGTCAAGAAAGTAACTTTTCAGTGTCTGTAAACTTGGTGAGAATAGCGCAGCATAGAGTGTTTATCTAACATGCACAGCACCTCCAAATCGGGAGTTCAATTTTCAAAAAAATAGTATAATAATTATTTAATCATCAAATAGGCATTTAACTACTTTAGGGTATTTAACATACATTTGCATAGGAAATTAAAGCATGCAATTTGATACTTTAAAAGAACATAATTTGCATAAAATGTAGGATCAACATGATCAAGGTATTGACTCGCCTGGGTTATTTTACCGTGGCCTTGATCTTAATTAAAGCCTGCTTGAACAGGGGTTCGAAATCTTGGTCGGTGTCTTTGCTTGGATCTTGATCCTGCTCGAGTCGTCGTTCTTCTGGACTTCGATTTCTAATTACGCAACAACGATCGAAAAACCAAATAAATCCAAAGAACTCCAAAAGACCAAATGAAACACAAGAGCCTCAATAAGATTAGAAGAGGACGAGCTTGAGAGAAGGGATTGGGCGACACGGGGATGTTTGACAGAGTCAAACGACCAGTTGAGCGAAAGGGGGAATGGCATAGAAATTCTGCCGGGAGGGAGGATTCAAAGGAGGGTGAGGTCGAAGGGCTTTTGCAGAGATACTCTACTGTGGATTTGGGAAGACTGCACAATTATACTTCTACAAGCGACAAAGCAACTTAACTACAGGTTCTACACCAAATCTAGGGTACCAGATCAACACACAATCCGATGGCAATTCAATACTAATCTCAGCTGCCAGATAATACACAACGATTCAATTACTAGCTACTCAACCTACTACCACAACCTACTGCCACAACAAAGCACATATTGTACTACCAACTATATAATTGCTAGATTACCAACCGGGATTTAATTGCCAGACCACAAATCATTGCTAAACAATACGGATTGATAAAGCAATCAATATAAACAAATCAATATTTCCAGCTTACACAAAATACATTTACTTCCAACAATCATTAACCTACTAATGAAACATTAACCAACAGCTAACAATTGATTAACAAAACCAATAGACAATACTGCTACTGAAGATCAAAGCTATCCCTAATAATTAGGATCACAATCAACAATTCAATTTACTACCAGCAAAACATCCTACTATCCTATTGCATAAATTCTCAATTGTCAGATCGATTGCAACCTCCACTACTACAGAAAATCTCATCACAAACGGTTCGTAACAATCATCACACACGATTTTTGAACCGTCTGAAATTTTATGTCTGTGATAACAGGCGGTTATCACAGAAGGTTGAAAAACCGTCTGTGACTTATCACAGACGGTTCCAACCACGGCAACTGCTCAGTGATTCACGTAGTATCACGCATAACCGTCTGTGATACTACGTAATCGCTGCATTCGGTTCGTGGTTGGAACCGTCTGTGATAAGTCTTTAGACCTAATTAATTTTTATCGTATTTTCACTAGCCTCGTGAATTGCTAGCCATGCCCTCTGAAAACTAGCGCGTAAACATATCACGATAATTGTTGACAACTCAAAGTGATCATTTAACTCAAAATCAATTACAAAAGAATGTTTCAAGTATATATTGTCGCTAGAGTTACAAATTGAATTACAACCAGTCAAAGTGAATTATAATATTGAATCAATTGTTTCGAGGTCGTTCATCGGTGTCGATGGCGTGAAACTCTTCGGTGGTATTAACTATGTCTGCCTTGATGAAGACGCATAGCTCCCCTCGAACGTGCGTGACATGGTCCATCTCGAGTGCATTTAACTCTATGTTCAAGCCACATAAGCTAGCGAGTAAAGTAGTAAGCATATATATTTAAATTTATAATTAGAAAATAATTATTACGAGATTGACAAACCTGGGGATCGTGCGTTCTAGAAGCAATCAATAGCTGCATATGATGGCATACGTAGAATGCGCATAGGTGATCTCGTTTTCTTTGGCAAGACCTTTGCAAAATAGAATTACATATATATATACAGTCAGTTCGAGATGCAATATTACGGAGTATGATATATGATTATTGTGCTGTAGTGCGTACCGGAAATCGCATTCTGTGAGTCAGTGTGGCGCTCGTTCCCTTGTATAAACCTCCCTCGGCAACATAGCCGATAAACGCCCTACATAATTCAAAAAAGTTACCTTGTCCATTTCAAACGAAGGAAGACTACAATAGAATTATGTGCGGAGGAAATGAACATACCTGTTGAGTATTCCTTTAAGAAGGGTGGAGTCGTGATTTTTGTTGAGTAGAGAATCAAGGTACAATACCATGTTCCTCTTTGGCACAAGAATTAGAAGAATCCAGTGAAACCAACTCATGTATGTCGCTATAGTCATAAACCTATGTTGAAACGTAATTTGTATAGCAAATATTGAAGCACTTACTTCTGGTTGTAGAGCACCATTATGTAGTCCTTGTCGTCCAGAGCAAGCAATCCCATTTTTATGTAATTCTCGACGTAGGATGCATCTTGGTTGATTGTTTTCTCAGAGACTACGTGTGGGTCGAGGAAACCCACCGGTTCTTTGATTCGACGGGCACATTTCATAATGTATCTGTACATAAGCAATGAGTTATGATATTTATCGGTATCACGTGAGTGTAGAAATTGATTGTACACACTTACAGTGTCCAGCATCGTAGAAGTGAGGTGTCGAGGGCAGTTAGGTTGTATAGGTCAAATAAGTCTTCGAGGCCCACGACGAAGTGGTCAGGCTCGTGGAGAAAATGCTCCCTCCCGTATCTAACGGTGATTCCAGTATGGCCCCCCTTTTCTCGGGTCTTGCGCAAGTACCAATCATGCAAAACTTGACAAGCTAGTCCTGAGCTCTTTATTTCTGCACGAGACCAGCGGACTTCGAGGAGTATTTCACGGGTTTGGGAGGTGCCTTAATGTTATTCGATTTCGATTTCTCCATAACGAGGCGGCTGAGGGACGTCTTCCCGTGAGACGCCTCAGGGACCGATATGGTGATACGCTTTTCTTGTCCCTTCGCCGTCTTCTCGACGGGAAGCGATGTGGCGGCCTTATGAAGCTTTGGTTGAGGCGGACTAATCGAGGGTCCTATTGGAGAGGCAGGGTCGTGTCGATATCGCGTCACTGAAGGGTCCAGTGCGACGTCCTTCTTGGGCCACTAAATAAAAGTGTGTGTGGCATCCCCTAGTGTTATGACTTCTTTGTTCGGGGGAATCTCCAACGGGATGGCTATGAAATTGTCATGTACCATGTCCACCTGCACCCTGGCATAACCTGCGCCACCGGGCACCGTCTTTGCTTGATCGCCTTCCTGGTATGGACACACCATACCCCGCCCAGCCTCAATAGGAATCGACCCAACCATCCTCACTTGGAGCTTGCAGGGCGTTGGCCCCTACAAAACTGTACACAATTAGCTACGCCGTCCTATAGATCTATCTTTGGAGCATTCCAGAGATATACATTACCTCGATGTCGTCGATCGGTAATTGCACGTCGTCATGTCCAGAATTATGTGTGGACGCGACGCTACTCCGATGTCGAGCAGGACTTGCTCCCAAATTAGCAGGGGCGTCTTGCGCCTGTATGAGTTGATTTACTTGGTTCTGCAAGTTTGTTATTTGTTCTTGAAATTGTTCAATAATCACATGTTCCAACCGAGCGTCGTGCTGGTCCTTGGATCTCTTCCTACTCCTATATGTGTCGGAGTTGTATGGGAATCCATCCCTCTAAGGTACGTAAACCCCAACGCCTTGTGTGCGACCCGGGTGCTCCTTGTTTCCCGGGGCGTGAGCGGACATCCTTCTCCTGTCTACTTGAAGGAACCTTGGGAAGATGCGGAAGTCAATGCTTCCTGCAAGAGGACATCATGTTATTGTAGACACCATGAAGTTATGGACTTATTAACAATTAAGTGGTTCGACAAATTTACCAGGCGTTGAGACACTGCCTCGTCTGCCGGGTTTGTGAAAGAGATCTTGCCCAAGACGTGGTCGATGCCCTCGCTCTAACGTGCTCGAGCGCTTCGTCGAGATCTCAAGAAAGCGGTCGGCAATGCCTCGTCCTCCGCCGCCCATTGCGTGGCTTTTCCGCGCACCAGTGCCGTGCCGAGTCCGTGGGGTGAGTGTTTTGTGCCTGAATAGCTCTGTGCGCCGTACTTTGCTCCTAAAATTCGGCCGTCGTCTTCATCTGCACGAATGCGTCCCATGTATCCCGTGACAAAAATTGATACGTCGTGAAGGGCGTCCGACCCGTGTTCACGTACTGCGTGACAAGCAGTCTCTTGTAGGTCCTTCACGTGTGGGACATCGCGAGCAGCGCGTGCCATCGCACACGTGCCTATTCTGCTTTAGGGAAAGTGAACGAGGCAGAAAGTTCAGTCCACAACTGGTCTCTCTGTACATCCGTCAGAGACTTCCAGGTTGGGGTGGTGATGGGGACCCGTTCCCTTGTAAGTACCCAGCGGTCCGAATCTCGCACCGCTTTCTTGGGACTCGGCGGGATCCTGACGTCACTGACCTTTGTGATCGTCATGCGGCCCGAGGGCAATTTGGAGATTCCTCTGCCTTCTCGCCTGCGTACCACCTTGATCGAAGATCCAGACGCATTTGGCGACGTCGCTGACGGCGGCGAAGACGGTGCCTCTGCCATCTATATAAGTTACGTACGCAATGATTACATAATCAAATAGAAGTTACCCATTGAACCTAAATATATGATACGTAGTAAATAAAATATATGAAATTGCACAAAAAAATGCAAAGGAGAAGGAAATATTGCAAACAAACAAACACACATACAGGGATGTAACGACACGACACATTCTTACCTCTCATCTTATGTGTTATTAAAGCATATTTCCAACATCATATAAATAACAAAAATGATATATATAAACATGTAATTTATTCATGTCAAATAAATAATATAATATGCTCAAAAGGTAGGACTCGAAAATATACAAAATTAGCATAATGCTCAAATTGAAATATTTGTTTATTTGCTCTTAGATATCGGGCTGCTCGAGATGAAATCTTGGCCTCCTAAATGTCAAAAGTTATTCTCTTATATAAAAAGTTATTCTATCAGCCAACAGAGAATTGAATTTGCTTAATAGTGCAATTAATTTCAGAATCCAAACTATAGCATTTCAGTCAACAGAGAAGTAAATGACTAACAGAGCTAAAGTATCACAAATCAGAGCATGGTCAGAGCATAGAAAATTACTAGCTTCACATGCCAGACTTTGAAAATTTAGTAATTCAAAGCTGGACACGAGGGACTAGAAACTTGGCTAGTGTCTCTATAGCCAATCTCAAGCTGAGACGACTATGGGAAAAAATAATAGCCTGCCAACTCAACTTGACAATACTAAGATCACCTTAGAGTACTTTGATAGTATGGAGGAATGGAGCCACTCACATCACTAGAATTTATTTTTAGAAAAATGTCAGAAAACATCTTCAAGAATTAATCTAGTTTCGGACCCTAAAGTGGAAGTGTCAGGCGAAAGTTAAATGGTGCAAGTTGGGGGATGAGAACACACAATTCTTCCATGTGACTTCATGTCTCAACCACAAAAGGAACAACATAGAGGTCCTTGTGGAGAATGGAATTGAGCATTACGACAATACCTCCAAATTGAAAATTGCGACAAATTATTTTAGAGATCTCCTCGGTATAGAAGGTCCTTGGTCTCCAACAATTAACCTTGTATATCTTTACCAACAAGATGAAAATCTGCATGCTCTCTCTGATTGCTTCACTTGGGAAGAGATAGCAAAGGCAATTTTACACTCCCTGAACAACAAAAGTCTAGGACCAGACGGATTCACCAATGAGTTTTACAAGAAATTCTTGAACATTATCAAGCTAGATCTCGTACACGTTTTTGCGGACTTGCATGCCAATAAACTAGACATGTCAGGGATAAATAACTCTTATGTCATTTTGATACCAAAAGCTGAGATGCCGATGCAGATTAAGGATTTCAGACCCATTTCCCTACTACATGCATGTACACTACATGTAGCAAAGCAAGGAGAGAAGAACCGTAGGGTGGCGCCGGATCGGGGGAGGCGGCGTTGGGTGGTGCCGGATCGAGGGAGGCGGCGTTGGGTGGCGTCGAAACGGGGGAGGCGGCGTTGGGTGTCGCCGGATCGAGGGAGGCGGCATTGGGTGGCATCGGAACGGGGGAGGCGGCGTTGGGTGGCGCCGGATCGGGGGAGGCGGTGTTGGGCGATTCTGGGAAGAACTAGGGCAAGTGTTAAGAACTAGGGCAAGTGCCGGACCACTTATATAGACTAACATCACAGACGGTTCTTTAATAGAACCTTCTGTGATAACTATAACATCCACTACTACAAAACATGCCATACTAGACACCCCATCACGCATTTTCCTTTGGAACCGCTGCAGATAAATTATCCTGAGCGGTTCTTCGTTAACCATCTGTGATATATAAGTATCACAGACGGTTCGTATAAAGAACCGTCTATGATAATGTACTCATCACAGACGGTTCGTATAACGAACCGCCTGTGATACATGACTATCACAGACGGTTATTTAAAAGAGTCGTCTGTGATATACAAGCATTATAAGTAGATGCTCCCGACAGTCCCCCTTTCCATTAATTCCATTTGAGCCGCCGCCACCCTGCTGCTGCTGCTGCCTCCTCCCCCATTTTGAGCTGTTACCCCTGCCTCCTCCTCTCCCATTTTGAGCTGTTACCCCTGCCTCCTCCTCCCCCGGCCCATTGCGGCACCTCTGCTGCCTCCTCCCACATTGCGCCACCTTGGAGAGAAGGGTCACGATCGATCTGTAACCCTTTATTTTTACTCTAGACTAATCACTAATGTGTAACGATCTGTAACCTTTTATATTTGCTATAGACTAATCACTAATGTGTTTGGTCATTATGAAGGGTACTTGCGGATTATTAATATATAATTTAACACTAATTAATTTGTTACGTGCGTACACGTGTAGATGGACCGAAACTGGATGTACATTGAGAACCGTGTGAGTAAAGAGTATATTAATGGCGTGTTTGCTTTTAGAAGAGCCACGAAAGCGTGATATGTTGAAGAAGGGATAAAATTTATGTAATTGTCCATGCATTGATTATGTAATATGAAAATGTTTAACAACCCGTAGATCGAAGCTCACTTAATACGAAGGGGTTTCAAAAAGGATATACATGTTGGGCAATCACGGTGAAGAGCAGATTATACCGAAGTCAAGAATGACGACATCGCCGAGGAAGTCAACGATATGCAGGGTATGGAATGTGCTTTTGATGAGGATAGGTCGCATGATGACAATCTGGATCAGATGCTACGCGATGCAGAAGGCAACTACGGTGAGAGAGAGTTTTGTAAATTCGAGGGCTTAATGGAGGACTCAGGGAAACCTTTGTTCCTCGGCCGCAGCCGGAATACACAAGGTTGTCAACCGTGCTTGAACTCATCAAATTGAAGGCAAGCAATGGTTGGTCCGACAAGAATTTTACTGGCGTTGTTAGGTCTCTTAGTCGACATCCTTCCGGAGGGAAACGTGTTGCCCAGCATGACCTACCAAGCTAAGAAGGTTATTTGTCCATTGGGAATGGAAGTAGAAAGAATACATGCATGTCCGAACGATTGTATCCTCTACCGTAATGAGTATGCAGACATGCATGCATGTCCGGTGTGCAGAGCATCCCGATACAAGCGTAAGAATACTGCTAAGGCGAAGCAAGGACCTCTGCTAAGATGTTGTGGTATCTCGCCGATCCCACGCTTGAAGCGTTTATTTGCGAACCGAAAGGAGACAATATTGATGCGTTGGCACTCGGAGGAGCGTAAGAAAGATGGGAAGCTCAGACACCCTGCTGATTCTGCCCAGTGGAGAAACTTCGATCGGAGCTTCGAAGAGTTCGGTGCAGAACCGAGGAACATAAGGTTAGGGTTGAGTACGGACGGAATGAATCCTTTCAAGAACATGAGCAAATGAGCATAGCACTGCCCGTGAATCTATGTATGTACAATCTTCCTCCTTGGCTGTGTATGAAGCGGAAATACATTTTGATGTCACTACTTATCCAAGGGCCGAAGCAACCTGGGAACGATATTGATGTGTACCTAGCACCATTGCTGGAAGATCTTTTGAAACTTTGGAACGAAGGGGTACAAGTATGGGATGCGTACAAACGAGAGAACTTCACTTTACGCGCCATGTTATTCTACACCATCAATGATTTTCCTGCCCTTGGTAACCTATCAGGGTTCAGTACAAAAGGAGCCAAAGCATGTCCGCACTGCTTAGATGGTACTGAGAGTGTATGGCAGAACAACTAATGCAAAACTGTGTATATGCGTCACCGTAGGTTCCTTCCCAGGATTCACCCATACCGCAAGATGAATAAACAATTCGACAGAAATAAGGAGGACGGTTCAGCTCCAAGGGCTTTTAGAGGGAAAGAGGTCTATGATATGGTTAAGGATATCAATGTTGTGCTTGGAAAGGGACGTAAATTAAGGATCCCTCAGAAAAACATCTGGAAGAAGCGGTCAATTTTTTGGGACTTGCCTTATTGGAAGCACTTAGAAGTTCGCCACTGCATCGACGTCATGCACGTGGAGAAGAATGTATGTGATAGCTTGATTGGTCTCTTACTGAACATTACTGGCAAAACAAAAGACGGTGTTAACACACGGCGTGACTTGGTTGATATGAACATAAGAACCGAGTTAGCACCGAAAGAGACCGATAAAGGACGAACGTACCTTCCCCCAGCTTGCTACACTTTGTCCAAGGCCGAGAGAAATGAACTGTGTCAAAGTTTGCATGGTGTGAAAGTTCCGTCCTATTACTCTCGCCAATATTAAGAAACTTGTTTCCATGAAAGATTTGAAATTAATTGGTATGAAGTCTCATGATTGTCATGTCTTGATGACACAGATGCTTCTGTTGTAATTAGGAGTATCTTGCCAAACAAGGTCCGAGTGGCAATCTTTAGGTCGTGTTATTTCTTTAACTCAATTACTCGTAAGGTCATCGATCTCGAAGACTCGGCGCTCTGCAGCCGAGGTGGTCACGACTCTATGTCATCTTGAGATGTATTTCCCTCGTCTTTTTGATATCATGGTCCATCTCATTGTTCACCTTGTGAAAGAGATAAAGATATACTGACCCCGTGTTCCTACGCCATATGTACCCTTCGAGAGATTCATGGAATTGTGAAGTCCTACGACGGAATCGATCTCGGCGGAGGGCGGATCATCGAAGGTTATGCAACCGAAGAGGTCATTGAGTTCTGCGTGGACTACATGGCTCAGGTGGAACCGATAGGCGTGCCTCTATCTCGTCACGAGGGGAGACTGGAGGGTATCGGGACCATCGGGAGGAAAGCAATCACTCCCGATCTATATACATACGCTGAGCCCATTTCACGGTCTTGCAACACATGACCCAAGTTTCCCGTCGTCGGCGAGCACAAAGACATGGTACGCCAATGTAATCCAGACTGCCGGTCGGAGGTTTGGATAACGAGAAAACACAACCGTCGCTTCAACAAATGGTTAAAGATGCGATTCACTGGGAGGCCATCAAGTGATGAAACGCTGCTACGGTTGGCCAAAGGACCAAAATTTACAATTGTGACATGGCAAGGATACGACATAAATGGGTACACGTTTTATACGGCAGCTCAGGATAGGAAGAGCATACCCAAAACAATGGTGTCCGTGATAGATGCATTTCACGAGGGGTTCAATACCGCAGGGGCACGCGGGTTGAACTCGTACTATGGGTTCGTAGAGGAGATTTGGGAGCTTGACTATGTACTTTTCCAGATCCCCCTGTTTCCGCATGGCGTGAAGGTCGACAAGTACGGCGTCACTACTGTGGACCTCAAACGTGTCGGATACAAGGATCGAACCATTCGCATCTCGCTAAGCAAGTTGTTCAAGTTTTTATGTAACTAACCCGAAGAAATAAGAACCGCCACATAGTTATTCATGGGAAAAGAAGGATTTTCGGAGTTGAGAATGTCGTGGATGAGGAAGAGTACAATCAATTTGACGAGTTGCCTCCTTTCGGAGATGGCATCGATCGAGGAAGAACCCGATGAGGAAGCTAGCTATATGCTGCGTCGATCATCATGAAGGACTATATTTCAATTAAGCATGTATATATTCCATTGTAATTAATTTGATGTTAACATGGAAACGCACATGTTATGGACCATGCTTCATCGGTCAATTTGCCTCGATCGATTAAGTGTGAGACCCCTGTTTATCGACTTGTAATACAAAAGATATGAGCAAAACACCTCATTTGGAGCTATAATACAGTGAATCAAGCACCTCATGAGATGAACAACCCAATTGGATTCATCTCATTTGGAGCTATGATGCACTTTCTACAATTTTTCAAAGCCTTGAAATGAGCAAAAGTAAAATGCATAAGTAAACTTTTCTGGAAATAGTAACATTATAAAAACTAATTTTCACAGTAAGCTCATTAATAGAGGAATCCAACAAAATTGGATTCACTCAAAAATAGTTTACAGCGAAAAGTTATGCATTTTTGAATTTAATTGCATTTTTCAGTTAACAAATAATCCTTCTCGGGAAAATCCAAAATTAAATCGACGTGGATGAACTTGGATCGTTGATCTTGGATCCAACGGCCCAAATCCACGGGACAACACGCGCACGCGGCTCACAAACCCCACCGTTGGATTTAGATCCAACGGTCCACGTGGATGGCAACGTTCGGACGGTCCGAACGTTCACACGAATCTGGGCCGTTGCTCTAGCGATGGATGGTTCACAACGAGAGTGCTTTAGGACGGTCCGAACGTTCACGCGAATCTGGGCCATCCATCTAAAGATCGACGGTTCTACATATGTGTGTGTCTGTTCACATCACATACGGTTCTATAACAGAACCGTATGTGATACTTAATATCACAGACGGTTCTATTAATGAACCGTCTATGATATCGTTCAGTTATGGAACCGTCTGTGATATTAAAATTATGGTTTCTCTGCCTAAGTCATCACAGACGGTTCCATAACAGAACCGTTTGTGATAGTTAACATCACAGACGGTTTGTTTATGGAACCGTCTGTGATGTATTATCACAGACGGTTCTATCATAGAACCGTCTGTGATATCCAGCTATATAAGTCTGTACTATCATCGAACGGTTGTGCACAATCTGCCTTAGTCTTTTTCCACCCTTCTCTGCCGTGAGAGCCGAGGGTTTACCAGCGCCGCCTCCCTTTGTCCTTGCCTCCAACCAGCGCCGCCTCCCTTCGTCCCTGCCTCCGACCAGCGCCGCCTCCTTCATCCCTGCCTCCGTCCAGCGTCGCCTCCCTTCAGACTGCCTGCCGTCGGGCCGCCCCGCCTCTCCGAGCACCGGTGAGTTTTCCAGCGCCGCCTCCCTTCTCTACCGTGAGAGCCCGAGGGTTTACCTCGGTGCCGCCCCGCCCCTGCCGAGCACCCGGTGAGTTTCCCCGCTCTTCCCCCCTTCTCTTCCGTGAGAGCCCGAGGGTTTACCT
Source organism: Hsuehochloa calcarea (assembly GCA_036346395.1). Lineage (NCBI taxonomy): Eukaryota > Viridiplantae > Streptophyta > Magnoliopsida > Poales > Poaceae > Hsuehochloa > Hsuehochloa calcarea. The sequence continues at coordinate 31,427,429 of CM070602.1, forward strand.
CGGTGCCGCCCCCGCCCCTGCCGAGCACCCAAGGGTTTATGTCGTATTTTTACCCCTTTAGATGTTTTACTCTGCTGTGCTTTTGTTTGAAATAGGGTGAGGCTCTATGTGCTTGCTCGGCCAAGGGGATGAACCGGCAAAAATGTGGTACATTGTTAGCTTACAAAATTTTGTTAAATATTGGCCATCTGTGCTCAAAGTTGTTGCTATAATATATATGTAAGTTTGAAGTTAATGGATATGAACTACACAAAGTTCCACATAGTGGATTGTCTCCAATCTATGGCTCAGTTGGAGCTTAATATGATCCGAACTACGATCCCATTCTTTGTGTAACTTGAGAGCATCATTTGAAATGGGCAAAACCAAAGTAGTTTGGCTAAGCTCGGCTCATTCTCGAAATGGATCATGAGTTCGATTGGATTGAGTTTTACACGCATATAATTGATCAATCCATATGTAGGTGAGTCATTTGTGTCGCAGCTTATATGAACACGCTTGGATGAGGTGACATCCTCTATACTCGAAAGGTCAAAATGAAGTCTTGTACCAACAAAGATGCTCTAGTATTGGTTTTATTTGTTTTTACAGAGGAGTGCAAGTGAAAAAAGCTATGACGCCTTCTTCGTGGATTGGTTAGTTCAAGTCACTGCGTGTTGGGGCATTAGTTGGATACACCTAATGATGTCTACCGAGGGTTTGGGATTTATTGGGATGTGCATTTGAGGATTTGACCGCAATTACGGCAATTGCCGAAAGTGGGTGCTGAATTGTAATAATGCCGAATGATGAAAACCTATGGAAATAAGACGGTGCCGATTTACTAGGTTGGCTTAGGTATCATGGGTATTCCGGTGCCGACTAATCCGGGTTAGCCTAGGTGACTTGAAAAACCAAGATGCCGGTTAACCTAGGTTGGTGTGGGTAGTCTCGATACTTAGGGTGCCGACTAATCTAGGTAAACCTGGGAACCGTGATGATTCTTATGGTACACTGACGGCAATTTATTTTATTTTACTCTGATTATTGCTTCTCTTTGTTTCTTTATGGTATGACACTACTACAAAATAGGGCTGAGATGGCAAATGTTGATTCTATTTGTTTATATTTTTTGTGCAATTTCTCATATATTATATACTATGTAATCATTGCGTACGTAACTTATATAGATAGCAAGTGTTTAGATGGCAGAGGCACTGCCTTCGCGCACGTCGGCCGACGCCACCAAATGCGCCTGGATCTCCGATCAAGGTGGTACGCAGTGAGAAGGCGAGGAATCTCCAAATTGCCCTCGACCGCATGACGATCACAGAGGTCGCTGACGCCGATCCCGCCGAGTCCCAAGAAAGCAAACCGCGAGATTCCGACCGTCTGCGGGGTACTTGCAAGGAACGGGTCCCCATCACCACCCCAGCCTGGAAGTCTCTGACGGATGTACAGAAAGATCAATTGTGGAATGAACTTTCTGCCTCGTTCACTTTCCATGAAGCAGACCAGGCACGTGTGCGATGGCACGCGCTGCTGGCGATGTCCCACGCGTGGAGGACCTTCAAGAGCCTGCTTGTCACGTAGTACGTGAACACAGGCCGGACGCCCTTCACAACGTATCAATTTTTGTCGCGGGATACATGGGACGCCTTCGTGCGTATGAAGACGATCGCGAATTTCAGGAGCAAAGTGTAGCGCACAGAGCTATCCAGGCACAAAACACTCACCCCCACAGACTCAGCACCGCTGGGTATGCGGGTAAAGCCACGTAGTGGGCGGCGGAGGACGAGACTGCTGCACGACCGTTTGCTGAAATCTCAGACGAGCGCGCTCGAGCCTGGTCAAGAGCGAGGGCATCAGCCACGTCTTCGGGCAGCATCTCTTTCACAAACTCAGCAGACGAGGTAGTGTCTCAACGCCTGGTAAATTTCTCGAACCACTTAATTGTTAATAAGTCCATAACTTCATGGTGTCTACAATAACATGATGTTCTCTTGCAGGAAGCATTGACTTCCGCATGTTCCCAAGGTTCCTTCGAAGTAGACAGGGAGAAGGATGTACTGTCTACGGCCCTAGGAAACAAGGAGCACCCGGGTCGCACGCGAGGTGTTGTGGTTTACGTACCTTGGAGGGATGGATTCCCACACAACTCCGACATGTATAGGAGTAGGAAGAGATCCAAGGACCAGCACGACGCTCGGTTGGAACATGTGATTATTGCAAAATTTCAAGAACAAATAACAAACTTGCAGAACCAAGTAAATCAACTTATATAGGCGCAAGTCGCCCCTGTTATATTGGGAGCAAGTCCTGCTCGACATCGGAGTAGCGTCGCGTCCACACATAATTCTGGACATGACGACGTGCAATTACCGATCGACGGCATCGAGGTAATGTACATCTCTGGAATGCTCCAAAGATAGACCTATAGGATGCCTTAGCTAATTGTGTACCCTTTTGTAGGAGCCGACGCCGCAAGCTCCAAATGAGGATAGTAGGTCGATTCCTATTGAGGTCAAGGGTATGGTGTATCCATACCAGAAGGGCAAGGATCTGACGGCAGCCCACCGGGCGCGAGGTTACGCCAGGTGCAGTGGACATGGTCCATGACAATTTCATGGCCATCCTACCGAGATTCCCGAACGAAGAAATCATAACACTAGGGGATGCCACACACACTTTTATCCAAAGGCCCAAGAAGGACATCGACCGACCCTTCAAAGGACGCTGACATCGAGAGGACCTCGCCTCTCCAATAGGACCTCGATGAGTCCGCCTCAACCAAAGCTTCAAGGCCGCCACATCGGTTCCGCCGAGAAGACGGCGAAGGACAAGAAAAGCGTGTCACCATATCGGTCCTCGAGGCGTCTCACGGAAGACGCCCTCACCGCCTCGTTAAGGAGAAATCGAATTGAAGAACATTAAGGCACCTCCCAAACCCACAAATACTCACTCGGAAGTCCGCTGGTCTCCGTGCCGAACTAAAGAGCTCAGAGTAGCTTGTCAAGCTTTGCATGATTGGTACTTGCGCAAGACCCGAGAGAGGGGGTCATATTGGAATCACCGTCGATACGGAGGGAGCATTTTCTCCACGAGCACCGCCACCGTCGTGGGCTTCAAGACTTATTGACCTATACAACCTAATCTGGCCGACGCCTCACTTCTACGATGTCGACATCGTAATTGTGTGCAATCAATTTCTACACTCATGTGATACCGATAAATATCATAACTCATTGCTTATGTACGATACATTATGAAACGTGCCCATCGAATCAAAGAACCTGGGTTTCCTCGACCCACACGTGGTCTCCGAGCAAACAATCAACCAAGACGATCCTACGCCGAATTACATAAAAATGGGATCGCTTGCTCGACGACAGGGACTACATAATGGTGCCCTACAACCGTAAGTAAGTGCTTCAATATTTGCTATACAAATTACGCTTCAAAATAGCTTTATGACTATAGCGACATACACGAGTAGGTTCCATCGGATTCTTCCGATTCTTGTGCCAAAGAGGAACATGGTATTGTACCTTGATTCTCTACTCAACAAAAATCACGACTTCACCATTCTTAAAGGAATACTCGATGTATGTTCATTTCCTCCGCACATAACTCTATTGTAGTCTTCCTTCGCTTGAAATGGACAAGGATAACTTTTTGAATCATGTAGGGCTCATCATCGGCTATGTTGCCGAGGGAGGTTTATACAAGGGAACGAGCGCCACACCGACTCACGGGATGCGATTTTCTACGCAGCTACAACACAATAATCATATATCATACTCCGTAATATTGCGTCTCGAATCGATCAGTATATATATGTAATTCTATTTTTGCAAAGGTCGCCAAAGAAAAACGAGATCACCTATGCGCATTCTACGATGCCATCATATGCACTATTGATTGCTTCTAGGACTAACGATCCCGTGTTTGTCAATCTCGTAATAATTATCTCCTAATTATAAATTTAAATATATATGCTTACTACTTTACTCTCCTTAGCGGCAGTGGTTTGAACATAGAGTTAAATGCACTCGAGATGGACCAGTCATGCACATTCGAGGGGAGCTCGTGGCTTCATCAAGGCGGATATAGTTAACACCAACGGAGAGTTTCACGCCAGACACCGATGAACGACCTCGAAACAATTGATTCAATATTGTAATTCACTTTGATGGTTGTAATTCAATTTGTAACTCTAGCGACAATATATACTTGAAACGTTCTTTTGTAATTGATTTTGAGTTAAATGATCACTTTGAGTTGTCAACAATTATCTCGTGACATGTTTCGCTTGCTAGTTTTCGAGGGCATGGCTAGCAATTCCGAGGCTAGCTGAAAATACGATAAAAATTAATTAGGTTTATGGACTTATCACGAGCGGTTCCAACCACGAACCGCTCGTGATACTCTGAGAATCACGCATTTTCGTGGTTGGAACCGTGCGATATCTGAATAATCACGAGCGGTTTGTAGTAGGAACCGCCTGCGATTATGAATTATCACGACGGTTCAGACCACGAACCGCCTCAGGATAATGAATAATCACGAGCGGTTCCCAACTACAAACCGCTCATGATTATTCAATATCGCTGCACGGTTCCAACCATGAACCGCCTATGATTCTTAGTATCACGCAGCGGTTCGTGGTTGGAACCGTCTATGATAAGACTTGTCACGAGCGCTTTTTGAACCGTGTGATAACCACCGTTATCTCGGACATAAAATTTCGAGCGGTTCAAAAACCGTGCGTGATGACTATTACGAACCGCCTGCGTGATGACCTTTTACGTAGTAGTGATCACGACGGTTCTTTAATAGAACTGCTCAGAATTATTTATCACAGACGGTTCTATTAAAGAACCGCTCTGTGATAACCCAAACATCACGACGATTCTTTAATGGAGCCGTCGTGATGTGAGTAATCAATCCAGCCGTTGATATCCAAATCGGACGATTCAAGTGAACGGGCGATCGGCCGTCCGATCGGCCACTCAATCGAGCCGTTGATATCCAAATCGGACGATTCAAGTGAAAGGGCGATCGGCCGGTCCGATCGGCCACTCAATGCAGGCCGTGATCTCCAAATCGGACGGCTCGGATCCAGGAGCGGGAAGGCTCGAGTGGTCCGAATGGGTACGAGATCTGGACCGGAGGATCTCCATCGGACGGCTCACACATGACGCGGTTAGGCGGTTTAGCTGAACCGCGAGACTCGGGTCGGAGCCTGACTCGGGTTCGAGCCCGAGGAATAGTGATTCAGATTTTGAATTGAAAGGTCGAGATGATTTAGGAATTTCCAGGTAGCTCCACGCCCAAAAATTCTAAAATTTTCTTGAGTGATCGACTTCGCAATTTCTCATGCGATTGCATTGCCCGCTAGAAAATTCACAAGTCACGGACAGGGGTTTGACCAGTGGAGACAAGAGGTTTGACTCAAATTTCTTAAGAAATAGCAAATAATTTCTAAAATTATGAAATTTCTCGGGAGGTTACCCAGATGATCAAGAATTTAGGAAAAATATTTTCCGAGGATGATCACAAGGTTTGACTAGAAGACCTTGAATTGCAACACTTCGAGTCAATAACCTTAATTGAATTTGAAGTCCACATTTCAAGGAGATAAATTATAGAGAATTCAAATGACAACAAGGATGCATCCAAAAGTTTTAATTTATCTTCATTTTTATACATTTCAAACACAACTAATTGCTTGGCCCGATCAGCAAATCGGTCGATCACTAAGGGTGGCTTGGTCAACCGCTGGACACATGGCGCTTGACCGATTTAGCACCGGTCGAACCACTGAGCCACGTATAATGCACTTTTAACTTTGCTCAAATGACAAAACACATTTGCCCATTTGTGTGCATTTCCAACAAGGTTTCAAAGATAGTATTCTCAACAAATTGATAACTCTAACAAGTCCGCATTAACATCAACATTAGAGATGACAAGTCCATAACACATGTTAACTTCAAATTACAATGGAATACATGCTTAATTGAAATATAGTCCTTCACGATGATCGACGCGCATATAGCTAGCTTCCTCACTGGATTCTTCCTCCAGTATGATGCCGTCTCCGAAAGGAGGTAACTCGTCAAATTGATTGTACTCTTCCTCATCCACGATATTATCAACTCCGACAATCCTTCTTTTCCCATGAAGAACTACATGGCGGTTCTTATTTGCTGGGCCCGTTACATAAAACACTTGAAAAACTTGCTTAGCGAGTACGAATGTTTCGTCCTTATATCCGACACGTTTGAGGTCCACAGTAGTGACGTCGTACTTATCGACCTTCACGCCTTGCGGAAGTTTAACCCAATGACATCGAAACAGGGGATCTTGAAAAGTACATAGTCGAGCTCCCAGATCTCCTCTATGAACCCATAGTACGAGTTCAGCCCGCGTGCCCCCACGGTATTGAACCCCTTGTGAAATGCATCTATGCGGACACCGTTGTTCTGGACTGTGCTCTTCCTATCCTGAGCTGCCGTATAAAAGGTGTACCCATTCATGTCGTATCCTTGCCATGTTACAATTGTAAATTTTGGTCCTTTGGCCAACCATAGCAGCGTTTCATCACTTGATGACCTCCAAGTGAATCGCATCTTTAACTATTCGCTGAACTGACGGTTGTGCTCTCTCGTTATCCAAACTTCCGACCGGCTCAATTCGCTGGCGCATCATGTCTTTGTGCTCGCCGATGTACGGGACACTTGGGTCATGTGTTGCAAGACCGTGAAATGGGCTCACGCAGATGTATCTAGATCGGAGTGATTGCTTTCTCCCGATGGTCCCGATACCTCCAGCCTCCCTCGTGACGAGATAGAGGCACACCTATCGGTTCCCACCGAGCCATGTAGTCGACGCTGAACTCAATGACCTTTTCGGTTGCATAACCTTCGATGATATCGCCCTCCGTAGAGATCGATTCCGTGACGTAGGACTTCGTAATTCCATGTATCTCTCGAAAGGGTACATATGACGAGGGAACACAGGGCCGCATATCTTTATCTCTTTCACAAGGTGAACAATGAGATGGACCATGATATCAAAAAATAACAGAGGGAAATACATCTCAAGATGACATAGAGTCGTCACTACCTCGGCCTGCAGAGCGTCGAGTCCTTCGGGATCGATGACCTTCTAAGCAATTGAGTTAAAGAAATAACACAGCCTAAAGATTGCCACTCGTACCTTGTTTGGCAAGATACTCCTAATTGCAACAGGAAGCATCTGTGTCATCAGCACATGACAATCATGAGACTTCATATCAATTAATTTCAAATCTTTCATGGAAACAAGTTTCTTAATATTGGCGGAGTAACCGGACGGAACTTTCACACCAAGCAAGCTTTGACACAGTTCATTTCTCTCGCCCTTGGACAAAGTGTAGCAAGCTGGGGGAAGGTAATGGGAATGGGGTCCCGATCTTCCAACAGGTTCTGGATATGTTTGATTTAGTGGAGGCGCGACACAAATCGATTCGGCTTCCGAACAACACGTTCCGAACCCCGCAATCGCAGCACCACGTCTCCTCAGGTTATCAACCGTGCGAAGCCCGGTTGACCTCGCCAAGAAGGCAAATCCTCGCATGCAAATCGAAGAACACAAGCAAGAACAAGGAAGAACACAACGGAATTGCAGATGTATTGTTTTAGCACTCAAAAATTGGGGTCTCACAAACCGATGAACGGCGAAACAGTTCAATACAGAATTAATCTAAGCAAAACCCCCCTAATGGTGGGGGTGGCGGCTGGATATAGAGGACTGAGGGGCGTGCAAAACCCCTGGACGCGCCCTAATGAGCTCCAACACGATACAAAGCCGAACGGCCCAAAAGACGGTGGCGCAGCACCCTGATAGATTCTAAAGGCCCACTTGTTTCGACGATTCCCGTTGACTCAGAAGGTATTTTGACATGGGACTAGAGCCATTGGAAAGGTCGTCTTCTCAGCTTTCCATACATATGTGGAATGTCCAAAACGGAGCCCAGATGCGATCTAGGCGTCCGTTTTAGTGCGGCCTGGTCCTGGACTCCGAATTGGATTCGAAGTCGGCTTGAGTTGGGCCTCCAACATGATTCGACCGCCCTTGCTGGACTTGTGTCGAACCCGGGAACGAAGGATCCCGAATTCTCTGTGTTCATACACTAGTCCAGGATTTCTAGTGTACACAGTCACAAAAATGTTATCACAAACATATCCAAATGTATATTTAATAAGCATAGAGTTTATTACAACCGGGCCGAGGCCAAATAAAACATTGCTTAAGCAAATAATAATGGTAAGCCACACGATACGCCACAGTAATCGTCTGAGGTCGCCGCCTAATCGCCCCGCCTCACCTTCCGGATAGCGCCTTCTCCCGAATAATAATATTCAGCAAGAGTGAGCACTACAACTGTGCTCGCAAATTACACCCAATACAGAATTTAGAATGCATGCATAAGTTATTCAAAGGAAGGTTATAGGGTTTATTTGCGTAAATCAGCCTTTTTAGTTTAAATATTTATACTAAGTTTCAAGGCATATTTTTATTCCATAGCTAAATTCAAATTTTTGAAGTTCATCATTTTATAGTGGATAACCTCCATATGAAACATGGTGAAGGATACCCTCCTATCACAAGGCTACCCGCCCAAATTTACCACAAGGATTAACCATCCTCAAATCATGTCCAAAGTTATTTTAAAACCAAAAACAAATCTAACTTAGAGTGGCTTTGCTCAGCATGTCCATGACCGTGGACACGGCTATTCGAATAGATTTACACTCTGCAGAGGTGGTACAACTTTACCCACACGAGATAATTTGCCCGTTATGTCGGCCAATACACGCTTCCTTAGGCGTGTGACTGGGCAATTATCACAAGGCGTTTCCAATGCACTACCTCAATACCAATGTGCCCGCTAAGGTTTCACTTCCATTAGGCTAACCACCGCCGGAAGCCCTCTTGCGCCAAGTGGAATAAAGTCTAACCGACACCCACACAACAAAAATGGCATAAACAATACCGAGGTAATACAAATTATTAAGCCCGGTTCTCCCATACGTAACATGTGGTAGTACGGTGGAGCTTTTGCAAGATGCGCTCAAAGGCCGGTCCTTAATCTACTTGGGCAACTTTCAATAAAACCCGGTCTCGGCCCCAACTGCACAGTTCTGCATAAACTCGCACTCCACCAACGGTCCATGTTTGCCCAAGTACAAACCATTTTCTTTATTTTTATAATTTTCAAAGACATTTGTAAAGTCCACCATGACAAAGCAATGTCATAGGCTTTTTATCAATTTATGAAATTTTGGCAAAATTCTCCCAAAGTCAAATATTTTATGGTCTAAGCATTTGCTATGCATATATTTATTTTTAAATTCATTTGACTAAGGTTACAAGGAATTGATAATACAACAATCAAATTTGGCTATACAAAGGAATTGGAATAATTAAATATTTAAAACAGAATTTAAAATAATTAAATACAATTATGCATGCAATAATAATTTAAAACAGAATTAAATAATTTTAAATATTGGGGCAAAATGGTCAATCGTGTAACTTGCCTTGTTCAAATTCCTGTATTCTACTTCTTCAATAGGGTCAAGCTCTCCTGAGTCGCCAAAATCTATACGCGAGAATAATCCAAATTCAAACAGATTCAAATGAACACAAATAAATTCAAATGAAAATTCAAATTAACTCCAAATTAAATAATTTTGGTTTAGTTAGCTAGATCTTGATTTTATACAAATTTAGAAATTTGAATCACCTAAATCGGAGTTTGTATGAAGAAATACGAGCTCTCGAAGTTTAAAACCTAAATTAAATCCTAAAATCGAATTTCCGAATTTTCGAATTAAATTTCTAAAGGAAATTATCTTTATTGCGCCACCGACGCCAGCAGATCGCACCGAGATCGACAAGTGGGCCCGCACAAACATGGATCGAGTCCACGGCGCTTTCGAGTCCACGGTGGACTCGGCCACAAAGACAATGTGAAGGAGCGGCCGCCGCTGCAGCGCTGCGCGCCGCCGGGCGCCCACGTGGCCGCCACGCACGCCGTAGGGGTGAGGTGGCGCTGAACCGAGGGTGCAAGCGCACGGCGACGCGGCGAGCTCCGGTGAGGTGCGCGAAATGTTCGTGAGGTGATGCCGAGCGCGATGCGCTACCCGGCGACGCGAGGCGTGGCGGAAGATGGTCGGCGACGGCGAGGCGGCGGTGGTGGTTCGGCGTTGGCGGCGAAGGAGCTCCGGCGACGCCCGAGGGTGCGGAGGTGCGCACCAGTCCGCGGTGGCCGAGGCGGCTTGGTGCGGCCGAGGCGGCGGAGGTTCACGGCGGCGCGCTTAGAGGCAATGGAGCACAGCCTACCGGCGAGAGAGAGAGACCAAATCACGGCGATTGGGGCGAGGGAGGCGAGGGGAGCTGGGCCAAAAGCTTGAGGGAGTAGAGGCGCACCCGGTGCTCCCTTTTATAGGGCGAGGGCGAGGGCGAGGCCGGGAGATGGAGATCGTGGGCAGGTGGCAACGGCCGCTTATGAGGTGAGGGCGGCGCATGAAGTTATGGAAGGGGTAATGGCCGAGACGAAAGCGGGTGAACTACCGAACCGAATGCGATGAATGCGAGGAAAGAGAGGGAGGGAATCACGGGCTTGATGAGCTCCAGGCGAGCGGTAATGGCGGCGAGAGCGAAGGCGCGCGGGGGAGAAGAAGGGGCCGGGGAAGAAGACGCCTGTGGGGCCCACCTGTCGGCGAGACAGAGAGAGAGAGAAGAATGCGGTGGATTGATGTTGGCCGTCCGATTTGATCGGACGGCCACAAGCATTTCGCGCTGGGAGAAAGTGGGTCGAGACGCGCACATGGTTGGGCTTCGCCCAAGATCAGAAAGGTAGAATTTTAAATTCTTTTCAATTGATTTAATTCCGTAAATTCAAATAGGCTTTAGAAAATAGTAAATGAAGTCCAAAATTTTGAGAAAATTCACGTAAATTCTATGAGGCATTCTCGACTTAAATAAATTAATTCCAACTTTTAGTTGGTAATAGATTTTGCATATAAATTCTTTTAGCCTTAATATACTTTAGGAAAAGTTTTTAAAATTCCAAAATCCACAAAAATTAATAAAGTCTTATTTTTAATCTGAAATTGAAATTTTGGGTCATACAAACCTACCTCCTTAAAGGGAATCTCGACCCTAGATTCGGACTTGGTCAAGAAAAAGGTAGGGATACTCGGCTCTCAAAACTTCTTCTCGCTCCTGTAGCTTCTTCTTCCAATGATTGCTCCATCGAACCTTACAAGAACGAATGACTTTGCTTCGTGACGCTGCTCGCCACATCGAGAATGTTGATTGGTTGTTCCACATAGGTGAGATCTTCCCAAGATCGATGCTCTCGAGCTGTGTTTCTTCCGCTGGTACTCGAGACATTTCTTTAATCGATACATGGAAGACATTGTGAATAAATGACAGAGATGCCGGTAGTTCCAATCGATAAGCAACTTCACCTCTTTTGCCAAAATCTTATAGGGTCCGACAAATCAAAAGCGAGTTTTCCTTTAGTCTCAAATCTCTTCACTCCTGAGTTGAGTTACCCCGAGATAGACAAAATCTCCCATCTCAAGGATAGTTCTCTCCGACGATTATCTCCAGATAACTCTTTGTCGGGTTTGAGCTATTTTCAGACGCTCTCTTATTGCTTTTACCTTACTTTCACTTTCTTTTATCAATTCGTCCAAAGAATTGGTGTTCTCCAACTTGATCCCAAAGGAGAGGGGTTCTACACTTTTTACCATACAATGCTTCAAATGGCGACATCCGTAGGCTAGCTTGAAAGTCGTTGTTGTAGGAAAATTCTGATAGGGCAAATTCTTATCCCACCTTCTTCCATAATCTATAGCACAAGCTCAAGCATGTCTTCTAGGACCTGATTTACACGCTCGGTCCGCCATCCGCTTGGGGATGATATGTCGTGGTCCGGTTGAGTCCGGTTCCCAAAGCTTCATGTAGACTCGCCAAAATTTTGAAGTGAACTACGAACCTCCGCTGCACACAATTTTCTTGGGTATACCATGTAGACAGACGATCCTGGCCATGTACAATTCTCGCTAACTTATTGCTTCGTAAGTGGTCTTGATCGAATAAATGAGCCACTTTTGTTAATCGGTCAATTATTACCCAAATGGAATCACAACTCGATTGGGTCCTAGGTAGTCCGTGATAAAATCCATACCAATCTCCTCCCATTTCCACTCGAATTGGTAATGGTTGTAATAATCCGCAGTTCTCGATGTTCTCGCCTTAACACGACATACATCACAACGCAACAAACTCGCGATTTCGCTTCATACTAACCCACCAATACTTTTCCTTCAGATCCGGTACATCTTGGTACTCCCGGATGGATAGAGTAAGGTGATTCATGAGCTTCTTTCGTAATCGCTTGTCCGGTTTCATGATGTTTAGGTACACGATGCGGTTGCCAAACCATACTGCGGCCCCGCTCGCCTTCGTAAAAATCTCGGGCTTTGCCTCTTCTCATGTTCTTCATGATTTCTTTGATGTCTTCGCCTTCTAGCCGCTTTTCTCGATCCGACTTTGTATGGTTGGTTGACTTCCACCGTGTTGATACAACCTTTGACCGACAATTTCCGCATTCGGATGCTTTTGTTCTTCATACAACTCGTTGATTTTCTTGAACTAACACCGTGTTGCGATGCCTTCCTACTCGTGAGCATCCGCTACCACGCTGGCTTTACCCGGTGATAATGAATTCCAAGGTCATAATCTTTATCACTCTAACCATCTTCTTTGCCTCGAGATTAAGATCCGATCGGGTGAAGATATATTTCACTCTTATGATCTGTGAAAATCTCACAGAGTTACCAATGAGATAATGCCACCAGATTTTCAAAGCATGCACAATTGCCGCTAATTCTAGATCATGAGTTGGATAATTTCCTTCATGTGGCCTTAACTGACGAGATGCATAAGCCACGACCTTTCCTTCTCAGACAAGACACATCCTAGCCCTGGCAGATGCGCCACGTAAAACTTCAAAATCCTTACGATATCCGTAAGACTAGCACCGTGCGAGACTAGTCTTTTCTTCAGCTCTTGAAAACTATGTTCACAAGCACTTGTCCATTCAAATTTCTTTTCCTTCTTCAGAAGTTGAGTCATGGGTTTGGCGATCTTGGAGAAACTTTCAATGAATCTGCGGTAATACCCAGCTAATCCAAGAAAACTTCTCACTTCTGTGACAGACTTGGGTTGCTTCCAATCCATTACAGCTTCAACCTTTGAGGGGTCTACTGCAACTCCTCCTGCTGACACAATGTGTCCAAGAAAAGCCACTTGACTGAGCCAAAATTCACTTTTGCTGAGTTTGGCATAAAGTTGGTGTTCTCGGAGTTTGTCCAAAATAATTCTGAGATGTTTTTCATGCTCTTCCATATCTCTTGAGTAGATGAGAATATCATCTATGAATACCACCACAAACTTATCCAAGAATTCCATGAACACTTTGTTCATCATATTCATGAAATAAGCAGGGGCATTTGTTAGTCCAAATGACATCACTGTGAACTCGCATGACCCATATCCGTGGTGAAGGTCGCCTTCTAATATCTTCCGTCCGATTTTTAACTGATGGTAGCCTGACCTCAAATCAATCTTGGAGAAAACACTGGCTCCTTTAAGTTGATCAAACAGATCATCTATCCTAGGTAACGGTACTTGTTTTTGATTGTTACCTCGTTGAGTGATCTATAGTCCACACACATTCTCATACTATTGTCTTTCTTTTGACAAATAGTACCGAGCTCCCCAAGGCGATGAACTCGGTTGAATGTATCCTTTACTCAGTAGTTCTTCGACCGCTTCTTCAACTCGCTAGATCGCTTGCTTGATTCTCGTAGGGTCGCTTCAAATTGGGCGCCCCACGACTAAGTCAATTAAGAACATTATATCCCTGTCCGTGGCATACTGTAAGTCCTCCTAAAAACATCTCGATATTCTTGTACCACGGTATATCTTCCATTTCACTTCCTTTAAATCGGTCAAGATAGGACTTCTTTCCGTAGAAGTCTTGGGTTGGAACTCTACCAAATCCCTTGTTCATTGGCGAGGTTGATAGATCTACTAGCACAATCTATCCTCGCCTGATTTTTGGCAAGCCACCCATTCCAAGAATTACGCCCAATCTTGCGAACGCAAGACTATTAAGTTTGCCGAGAAAGTTACTCCAGAGATTTCAAAGGTAAGATTTGACATAATAAACTAGCCTCATTTCGAGCCCGGGAATGGATTAACATGGGCTTAACTAAGGGGAGGTAGATAACCCATACTTTTCCACAAACTTATTTGACACAAAAGAATGCGAAGCTCTAATCAAATAAAATCGATGTCGGTATTGAGTTGACAAGGAACGTACTAAGAACAACATCCGTGTCGCATAGATTCCTCTCGGTGACGTGATTCACACGCCCTTCATGAACTGACCACCGGTCTTGAGGGACCGCCGAGACCAAACTCCGGAGTTGGCTTGACGGGGTGGCGATCTGCGCTTCTTGGGACACTTATTGGCATAGTGACCCAACTCGCTGCGCTGAAAGCAAGTGATTCTCGCCGTGGAAATAGCCGCTTCACTGAACCGACCTCCGATGAACTACTACGAATCCGGAAGTATTTGGGCGCGACCGAGCCGAACTCTCTGTGTAGTAGTCCGAATCTCCCACGCCGAGGTAGCTTGGGTAGTCCTCCGAGTTAAACTTCGAGCCGCCATCCTCCGCTTGCGATTCTCCATTTCGATGTTTGCCTTCCGGCGATGGCCTTATTTACCAACCTGAAAGTCGGTAAAATCTCGAGAAATCAAACGAACAGAGAGTTCGCTGCTCAACCCTTCCGTAAATCGCTCTTGCCTCGCCTTCGCCTCTGCTACATCCTCGGGGCATAGCGAGCAAGTTGGTTAAACCTATGCGTATACTCGCCGACCGAACTGCTTCCTTGGCGGCGAGCGAAACTCCTTCTTTTCAAAGTAATCATGCCGATGGAATGTGAGATCGGCGGAAAGCTTGCATGAACTCATCCCAAGTGATTTCTGGGCATTAGCATGGGACATGCCGGTTATCCCACCATTCGATGCGGGACCAATCAATCGATGAGAGGCAAACAAAACTCTCTCACGATCCGCATTGAGCAATATCCACTTCTTACCAATAGCCCTAAGCCAATCATCTGGCCCATGGGTTCCGTGCTACTAGAAAATGTTGGCGACGATCCTCATGAACTCGACAAAGTCACTCTTGCGGGAGGTGGAGGAGCATGATAGGTCACGACGCTTGAGTATTCTCGTTTCTTTGTGAAGGGATGGCTAGCAACTCAATCGATGAGTCCGATTGGCCATCATTTGGCGCCAATCAGAGCTTCAGCTTGGAGGAGGTGGTGGTCATTGAACTGGTTTTCTTGATAATCGGCATTCTCATTTCCTTGCCCTCTAGCACCGACACTTCCGCAAGTGTGGTCACCATCCGATGAACTCTTCACAGATTAGACAAGAGAGACAGAATTATAAGAGTATAGATCTAAAATAGCCCAAATTCAACAAACACAAGACAAGAACATTTCGCAAAATAATTAATTTTTATTTTATTAATTCATTATGGCTACTACAAAGGTTTGGTAGCTCATAATTCGCAACTAAAGGAAAAATTTAAGGTCAAATCTATGGTGTTATTGGGGTATAACTGCTCACTAGAACTAGCCTCGCCTTCCTTGTAGGAGGCCGCTCTTTTCTCAGCTTTCAACTTTTCTTCTCGATCTTGTAATTTCACTTGCATGAGAGACACCATCTAGTGTATTCCGTAGGCATAATCCATGGCTCGCCGATCCACCGATGAGTGAGATCGGGCAGTCTTCATCTCTAGTTGAGCGGAAAGCACCGCCATATCGGGTTGGGATGTGCATTGGGTAATAGTGGAACCCAAAGGCCGTTGAGGCGGTGATCGAGATGTAGCGAAGTCCGCGGTTGCTTCCTGGTCATCCTCGATGCCTTCGCGAAGGTGTCTCGTCGCATTGGGGCATCAAGATGTGGAAGTCTGTGTTCGGCGATAGATTGGAGTAGATGATCACCTCTACTCTCCACCGCTCTCGATTTCCCACCTTATACTTGTATCCTTGATACGCCGGTCTTTCTTCAAAGTCCAAGTGTCGCATCATCTTCCGTAGAATGGCGCCCAATGACCAAAGAAGACTCCATGGGAAATGGCATTCTAACTTCACCATCTACAATTTTTGAAAAGGAGATGAGTTAGTAAATAATTTTTCAAGAGAAAAGTTGAGGAATGACTCGAAAGACCAAGTTATTTTTAATTTTCAAAATAAATCCTTAAGGGTTTGATTTCCTTCTAGGTCACGACCTACAATCGATATGGCTCGATACCACTTTTGTCGAACCCGGAACGAAGGATCCCGAATTCTCCGTGTTCATACACTAGTCCAGATTTCCAGTGTACACAATACAAAAATGTTATCACAAACATATCCAAAGTGTATATTTAATAAGCATAGAGTTTATTACAACCGGGCCGAGGCCAAATAAAACATTGCGGAAGCAAATAATAATGGTAAGCCACACGATACGCCACAGTAATCGCCCGAGGTCGCCGCCTAATCGCCCCGCCTCCTCACCTTCCGATAGCAGCTTCTCCGAATAATAATATTCAAGAAGAGTGAGCACTACAACCGTGCTCGCAAATTACACCCAATACGTAATTTAGAATGCATGCATAAGTTATTCAAAGGAAGGTTATAGGGTTTATTTATGTAAATCACCTTTTAGTTTAAATATTTATACTAAGTTTCAAGGCATATTTTTATTCCATAGCTAAATTCAAATTTTTGAAGTTCATCATTTTATAGTGGATAACCTCCATATGAAACATGGTGAAGGATACCCTCCTATCACAAGGCTACCCGCCCAAATTTACCACAAGGATTAACCATCCTCAAATCATGTCCAAAGTTATTTTAAAACCAAAACAAATCTAACTTAGAGTGGCTTTGCTCAAGATGTCCATGACCGTGGACACGGCTATTCAATAGATTTACACTCGCAGAGGTGGTACAACTTTACCCACACGAGATAATTTGCCCGTTATGTCGGCCAATACACGCTTCATTAGGCGTGTGACTGGGCAATTATCACAAGGCGTTTCCAATGCACTACCTCAATACCAATGTGCCCGCTAAGGTTTCACTTCCATTAGGCTAACCACCTGCCGGAAGCCCCCTCTTGCGCCAAGTGGGAATAAAGTCTAACCGACACCCACACAACAAAAATGGCATAAACAATACTGAGGTAATACAAATTATTAAGCCCGGTTCTCCCATACGTAACATGTGGTAGTACGGTGGAGCTTTTGCAAGATGCGCTCAAAGGCCGGTCCTTAATCTACTTGGGCAACTTTCAATAAAAACCACAGGTCTCGGCCCTAACTGACAGGCAGGTGCATAAACTCCGCACTCCACCAACGGTCCATGTTTGCCCAAGTACAAACCATTTTCTTTTATTTTTATAATTTTCAAAGACATTTGCAAAAGTCCACCATGACAAAGCAATGTCATAGGCTTTTTATCAATTTATGAAATTTTGGCAAAATTCTCCCAAAGTCAAATATTTTATGGTCTAAGCATTTGCTATGCATATATTTATTTTTAAATTCATTTGACTAAGGTTACAAGGAATTGATAATACAACAATCAAATTTGGCTATACAAAGGAATTGGAATAATTAAATATTTAAAACAGGAATTTAAAATAATTAAATACAATTATGCATGCAATAATAATTTAAAACAGGAATTAAATAATTTTAAATATTGGGGGCAAAATGGTCAATCGTGTAACTTGCCTTGTTCAAATTCCTGGTATTCTACTTCTTCAATAGGGTCAAGCTCTCCGGAGTCGTCAAAATCTATACGCGAGAATAATCCAAATTCAAACAGAATTCAAATGAACACAAATAAATTCAAATGAAAATTCAAATTAACTCCAAATTAAATAATTTTGGTTTAGTTAGCTAGATCTTGATTTTATACAAATTTAGAAATTTGAATCACCTAAATCGGAGTTTGTATGAAGAAATACGAGCTCCTGGAAGTTTAAAACCTAAATTAAATCCTAAAATCAGAATTTCCGAATTTTCCGAATTAAATTTCTAAAGGAAATTATCTTTATTGCGCCAGCTGACGTCAGCAGTACTGTGCACCGAGACTGACAAGTGGGCCCGCACAGTCATGGACTGAGTCCACGGCGCTTTCCGAGTCCACGGTGGACTCGGCCACAACACAGTGTGAAGGAGCGGCCAGATCGGGCGCGCGCGCGCGTCGCCGGGCGCGCCACGCACGCACGCCACGCACGCGTAGGGGTGAGGTGGCGCCGAACCGAGGGTGCAGCCCACGGCGACGCCGCGCGAGCCCGGTGAGGTGCGCGAAATGTTCAGAGGTGATGCCGAGTGCGATGCGCCACCGGCGACGCGAGGGCGTGGCGGAAGATGGTCGGCGGCGAGGCGGCGGTGTGGTTCTGGCCGTTGGCGGCGAAGGAGCTCCGCGACGCCCGAGGGTGCGGAGGTGCGCACCAGTCCGCGGTGATCCGAGGCGGCTTGTGGTGCGGCCGAGGCGGCGGAGGTTCACCGGCGGCGCTAGAGGCAATGGAGCACACCGCGGCGGCGAGAGAGAGACCAAATCACGCGATTGGGGCGAGGGAGGCGAGGAGCCGGGCAAAAGCTTGAGGGAGTAGAGGCGCACCGGTGCTCCCTTTTATAGGGCGAGGGCGAGGGCGTGGCGGGAGATGGAGATCGTGGCGAGGTGGCAACGGCCGCTTATGAGGTGAGGGCGGCGTTACATAAATGAAGTTATGGAAGGGGTAATGGCCGAGACGAGTGCGGGGTGAACTACCAATCGAATGCGATGAATGCGAGGAAAGAGAGGAGGGAATCACGGCTTGATGAGCTCCAGCGAGCAGAATGGCGGCGAGAGCGACGGGCGCGCGGGGGAGAAGAAGGGGGCGGGGAAGAAGACGCCTGTGGGGCCCACCTGTCGGCGAGACAGAGAGAGAGAGAAGAATGCGGGTGGATTGATGTCGGCCGTCCGATTTCGATCGGACGGCCCGCGTTACTCGCGCGCGGGGAGAAAGTGGGCCGAGACGCGCACAGTGCTGGGCTTCGGCCCAGTACTGTAGCAGAGAATTTTAAATTCTTTTTCAATTGATTTAATTCCAGAAATTCAAATAGGCTTTAGAAAATAGTAAATGAAGTCCAAAAATTTTGAGAAAATTCACAGAAATTCTATGAGGCATTCTGGACTTAAATAAATTAATTCCAACTTTTAGTTGGTAATAGATTTTGCATATAAATTCTTTTAGCCTTAATATACTTTAGGGAAAAGTTTTTAAAAATTCCAGAAAATCCACAAAAATTAATAAAGTCTTATTTTTAACTGAAATTGAAATTTTGGGCCGTTACAACTTGTGCGCCTCGTAGCCCTTCTCCAAGTACTTCCAGGTCCTCTCCATGGTTCCTAATCATAATTAAATCATTAGGTAGCAATCGATTCTCAAATGAACAAAAAGAAGTACTTAGGAACGAGCTCACCTGTAAATTCAATTGTCGGGCGCGAGCTCTAGTGATTGGTCCTTGAATGTCAAGTGGAGGATTGTTGTGTGTATCCGAAGAAGTGATGTCCTCATCATCCTCCCCCTCTTGATGCGGAGTTGTCCTCAACTCAGCCTCATCTCCTTCTCCCAAGCATGGCTTCAAATCTGAAATGTTAAAGTGGGACTAACCCCAAACTCGGAAGGCAACTCAAGTTTATATGCATTATCATTTATCTTCTCAACTATCTTAAAAGGACCAGCAGCTCTAGGCATCAATTTTGACTTTCTTAACTCAGGAAATCTATCCTTTCTCAAGTGCAACCAAACAAAATCACCCGGTTCAAGTTTAACTTCCTTTCCACCTTTACTACCAGTAATCCTATATTTTTCATTCATCTTTTCAATGTTGAAAATCAGCACGCTCCTTAGCATCATTATGAACTCTCTCACTAGTAGGCAAAGGTAAAATATCAAGAGGGGCACGGGGATTGAATCCATATACTACCTGAAAAGGACTTACATTGGTGGTGGAGTGTTCCGCTCGATTATATGCGAACTCAACATGCTGCAAATACTCTTCCCACAGCTTCAAATTATTCACAAAACAATTTCTCAAAGATGGTAGACAATGTGCGGTTCACCACCTCGGTTTGGCCATCACCAGTGGGTGACATGTTGTAGAGAACAACAACTTTGTACCCAACTTGTTCCATAGAGTACGCCAAAAGTGACTCAAGAACTTGGCATCACGATCTGAAACAATAGTAGAAGGCATACCATGCAAACGAACTATCTCTTTGAAAAAGATGTCAGCAATATGAATGGCATCATCGGTTTTATTACATGGTATAAAATGAGCAATCTTAGAAAAACAATCCACAACAACAAAAATGCTATCCCTCCCCCTCTTAGTCCCGGGCAATCCTAAAACAAAATCCATAGAAATATCTGCCCACGGAATAGAAGGAACAGAAGAGGCATATACAAACCATGTGGATTCAAGCGAGACTTAGCTTTTGACATGTAGTGCAATGAGCCACAAACCGCTCAACATCTCGCCTCATTTTTGGCCAAAAGAAGTGTGTGGCGTAACGCCCTCCGCCTTCTTAGCACCAAAATGTCCCATCAAACCGCCTCCATGCGCCTCCTGCAACAACAAAAGACGAACGGATCCAACTGGAATGCATAGGCGGTTAGCTCTAAACAAGAACCCATCATTGATCACGAACTTATTCCATGCTTGTCCCTCTTTACAATGCAACAACGCATCCTTAAAATCAGCATCTAAAGCATATTGTCCTTTAATGGTTTGAAGACCAAAAATGTGACAACAAGTTGAGACAACATGGTATAGCGTCGAGACAAAGCATCAGCAATCACATTATCCTTCCTTTTCTCGTGTTTAATGACATAAGGAAAAGATTCAATAAATTCAACCCACTTAGCATGTCTACGATTCAAATTGGTTTGACTACGAATATGCTTAAGTGATTCATGATCAGAATGAATGACAAATTCTTTAGGCCATAAATAGTGTTGCCATGTCTCTAAAGAACGAACAAGAGCATACAATTCTTTATCATACGTGGAATAATTAAGAGCAGGACCATTCAATTTTTCACTAAAGTAGGCAACAGTGTTTGCCTTCTTGCATCAAAACACCACCAATACCAATTCCGCTTAGCATCACATTCCAAATTTCAAAAGTCTTACCAAAATCCGTGGTTGGAGCAGTGGTGAGTGTGTAAGCTTGTCCTTCAAAAGATTAAAGGACTCCTCTTGTGATGGCCCCCAATGAAACACGACTCCCTTCTTTGTCAACTCAATCAACGGTGTCGCAATGGTGCTGAATTCCTTGAGAAAGCGGCGATAAAACCCTGCAAGGCCAAGAAAACTCCGCACTTGGGAGACCGTCGTGGGCGTGGGCCAACTCCATATCGCCTCCACTTTGGCTCTATCAACCTCAATTCCCTGTGGAGTCACAACATAGCCAAGAAAAGAGATTCGATCCATGCAAAAGGTGCACTTCTCAAGGTTACCAAACAAATGTGCATCTCTCAAAGCATTAAAAACAGCACGTAAGTGATTCAAATGTTCATCCATGGACTTGCTATAAATCAAGATATCATCAAAGTAAACGACCACAAATTTGCCAATGAAAGGACGTAAAACCTCGTTCATTAATCTCATGAAAGTGCTAGGTGCATTAGTTAAACCAAAAGGCATGACTAACCACTCATACAAGCCGAACTTAGTTTTAAAAGCAGTTTTTCATTCATCGCCAAGTTTCATTCTTATTTGGTGGTATCCACTACGCAAGTCAATCTTTGTGAAAATTATAGCACCACACAACTCATCAAGCATGTCGTCTAGCCTGGGAATAGGATGACGATACCTCATAGTAATGTTGTTAATGGCTCTACAATCTACACACATACGCCAAGAATCATCTTTTTTGGGTACCAAAAGAACAGGAACAGCACAAGGACTAAGGCTCTCACGTACGTACCCACGGTCCAAAAGTTCTTGGACTTGTCGCTGAATCTCCTTAGTCTCTTCGGGATTGGTCCTGTACGCCGCACGGTTTGGCAAACTCTCTCCAGGGATCAAGTCAATCTGGTGCTCAATCCCTCGAATGGGTGGAAGTCCTGGAGGTATCTCATCAGGGAAAACATCTCTAAAATCCTGCAAAAGGTTAGTGACAGGAGCAGGCAAAGTGCAAGACATATTATCAAGAGAAAATAAAGCATCTTTGCACACAAAAGCATAGCATGTATCATTAATATCATCAATTCTAGCAAGGTCTGATTTTGTGGCAAGCATAACAGAATGTTTTTCAAATTTATCATGTTCCGTTGGATCATTAGCAGCAGCAGCTCGCTCCCTATCGGCCTCTATAATCTCAGCTGGGGTCAAAGGCAATAAAGTAACTTTATTTCCTTTATGCATAAAAGTGTATTTGTTACTACTATCATGGTGTAAAGCATCATTATCAAATTCCCAAGGTCGACCCAATAAAAGAGAGCATGCTTGCATGAGAACCACATCACAATCAACATGATCAGCATAACCACCAATGGAAAAATGGACTCGGCATGTTTGTGTTACCTTAGCTTTTCCAGAGTCATTTAACCACCGAATATGGTATGGATGTGGATGCGGTCGCGTGTCAAGCCAAGCTTCTTGACCAAATCAGAACTCACCAAGTTGTTGCAGCTTCCTCCATCAATGATGACACGTGCGCGCTGGTTCTTGATTGCAAAGAAAGTCTGAAACAAATTATGGCGTTGAAGCTTATCGGGTTGTTGTACCTGTGTGCTGAGGACTCGCTGCACAATGATGCTCCGTAGCGTCGCTGTGGACGCCCCACCAAGGAACAGGTCGTCATGACCACCACCATTGTCGTCCGAGGTAGCAGCAACGTCATCATCCTCCTCGACATCCGAAGTGCTGATGTAGCCTCCATCTTCCATGGCGATGTATGCCCGTTGGCTAGGGCAATTCCTCTGCACATGACCAAGTCCATGGCAGCGGTGGCATCGAATGTCGGAGGAGCGCCCGTGGAAGCCACTAAGAAGAACTCTTGGTCGAGCTCGCAAAGAATTTTTGTAGAATCTGCAGGCGTGTCGTGGAAGGTGGCTTCGGTGGCGCCGCAGCAATCTTGTTCATCGGTGGTGGAGGAGAACGAAACTCAAGAAGACTTGGGAAGTCCCGCGATGTAGTCGTCGCGGCGTGTAGGAGGGTCGTCCGCTGCTTGCCGTCGGCGATTCCTTGCGCCCTCGCAATTCTTTTTCGCAAGCATAGCAAGTCGAACAAGCGGTTGTGATGAGTAAAATCTTTATAATCAACAATGTCCCAATTTCACGTCAGAACCCCGTAGAAACGACAAATCTTATCCTCTGCTTCCTCAACAACCCCACAACGCACCATACCCTTTGAAGCTCAAAGATAATAGTCCCGAATGTAACTATCACCTTGTTCTAAGCGCTGTAATTTTTTTTTCTCAAATCACGTTTATATGAGGGAGGAACAAAACGATTACACATAGCTTCTTTTAACCGCTCCCATGTATCAAAGTTGTGTTTATGGTACCCAGCTCACCCACCGATAATAGCAAAGTCCTTAAACTCACTAGTAGCTTGTCTAACTCTATGTTGTTCAGGAACCAAGTGAGAATTAAACTTCTGCTCTACCGTCATCTCCCAATCAAGATATATTGCAGCATCATAAAGGCCAGAAAAAGATGGGATGGTAAACTTGACTTTAGCAAAAGGGTCATCGTTACCATGACGGTTCTGGTTATTACCTCCCATACTATGTCTGTTTTGCTGAAGACGCCGACGTAGTCGTGCATCTTGTGTCTCCCGCTGATCAATGTTGCCAACCGCATCATGCACTGTGTCATCATTATGATGATGGCCGTCATTGACCGATGGCAGGCGTGCCTCCAATGTGTCCATCTGACCAGTGAGGTCAGCCATCCGCCGCTCCACCCGCTCAATGCCTTCTGTGGTGTTCAACTGGGCAATGGCGGCGACGATGGTGTCCATTCGCGCACCGAGATCAGTGAATGAAGCATTTTATTTGTCGAGCGCAGCTTGTAGCTGGCCGCGACTAACACACTCGTTGAAATCGACCGGTGTCCCGTCCCCTTCGGCCCCTGCCATGGTTAGTGGAAACACAGGGAAAACAAAATGATTATCCCTATCAACTACAAAGGAGGACAGTGGGAACCCGCAAAGGAAGTGGCTTACCAAGCTCTTACAAGTGTTCTTACCATCGCAAACAGTAGGTGGTACAACCGGTGGCTGGTTCGTGATACCTGGAACGTGGTGCTGCGATTGCAAGGGTCAAAAGCTGTGCTATCCGGAAGTAGGTATATGGAGCTTGGAAGGCCAAATATGTTAGTGGAACACAAATCAATAACAGATAGTAATGCTGAGTAAATGTCCAACACACTGGTCCTAGTTGCTGGTCTAAATGTGTCCTATAGCAGGTATGATATGATGAACAAGGAGTCAAGACCAGAATAGTAAAGCAAAGACAGCAACAAAGATGGCCAGGCAAAGACAACAACAAGGATGGCCAGGTAAAGACAGCACAAATCAATATCTGTCACCTAAAAACTGTGCTCTCTGTTTTTTTTAGGCACGGAGTGCTCTCAGGTGCCTTTGCTCTCAGGCAAAACCAGGTGCCGAATTTTTTTCTTTTTGGTTTCTTCTTTTTTTTTCTGTTATTTTTTTTCACAAAGCGGAGCACAGAAATAGGAACCACACAAAGTTTCACCTCAATCTGATGTAAGGTGTGGCCTACAGAAAATGATGAATGTGTTGTAAATTCGGTGATGAAAGTTCAGAGCTCGAGAACTGCACTTTCCAGGCCGAATTTGGGCAAAATAAATTCGCCGAACCCAACACAGTTGGGGAGTTTCTGATGCAAAATTTAATTTCACCCAATTTCAAAAAAAAATTCGTCTGATTTCGAGTTCATATGCGAAAGTTACGGCCGTTTGAAGGAGGGCCTCCGAGTTATGGTTGCTGTGGAGGCCGAAACGAAATCGGGTGGAAGAAATTGGTGAAAATTGGGGGCGGAAGCTCGGGAAGAGGTGGGGGATGGTGCTGGGTGATCACGAGACTCAATGGGGAAAGGTGCTGGGTGATCACGAGACGCGATGGATGACTCAAAAACAGAGGGTGGGAGAAACAAAAGTTGACGGCTAGGGTTTGTATGAGAGGTAGCGGAAGCAAGACAACCCGAAATAAAACACGATCTAAACCAGCAGCACAACTTGACTAAGGACACAAGCTCAACACTACGGACTCTGAAATCAAATTGTGCAAAAGGTTAAACGGGATCTGGGACACGGAACAACATATGACTACAATTTTTTTGTAGGGCTTTTTCTTGGACTCTAGGATGAAACCGAAAACAACAAGGGTAGGGTAAACTCGAACCTGAAGGAACACCTGAACCTCTGATACCACTTAATGGGAATGGGGTCCCGATCTTCCAACAGGTTCTGGATATGTTCGATTTAGTGGAGGCGCGACACAAATCGATTCGGCTTCCGAACAACACGTTCTGAACCCCGCAATCGCAGCACCACGTCTCCTCAGGTTATCAACCGTGCGCAGCCCGGTTGACCTCGTCAAGAAGGCTAATCCTCACCTGCGAATCGAAGAACACAAGCAAGAACACAACGGAATTGCAGATGTATTGTTTTAGCACTCGAAAGTTGGGGTCTCACAAACCGATGAACGACGAAACTGTTCAAGACAGAATTAATCTAAGCAAACCCCCCCTAATGGTGGGGGTGGTGGCTGGATATAGAGGACTGAGGGGCATGCAAAACCCCTGGACGCGCCCTAATGGGCTTCAACACGATACAAAGCCGAACGGCCCAAAAGACGGTGGCGCAGCACCCTGATAGATTCTAAATGCCCACTTGTTTCGACGATTCCCGTTGACTCAGAAGGTATTTTGACATGGGACTAGAGCCATTGGAAAGGTCGTCTTCTCAGCTTTCCATACATATGTGGAACGTCCAAAACGGAGCTCGGATGCGATCTGGGCGTCCGTTTTAGTGCGGCCTGGTCCTGGACTCCGAATTGGATTCGAAGTCGTCTTGAGTTGGGCCTCCAACATGATTCGACCGCCCTTGCTGGACTTGTGCGCCTCGTAGCCCTTCTCCAAGTACTTCTAGGTCCTCTCCATGGTTCCTAATCATAATTAAATCATTAGGTAGCAATCGATTCTCAAATGAACAAAAAGAAGTACTTAGGAACGAGCTCACCTGTAAATTCAATTGTCGCGTGCGAGCTCTAGTGATTGGTCCTTGAATGTCAAGTGGAGGATTGTTGTGTGTATCCGAAGAAGTGATGTCCTCATCAGAAGGTACGTTCGTCCTTTATCGGTCTCTTTCGGTGCTAACTCGGTTCTTATGTTCATATCAACCAAGTCACGCCGTGCGTTAACACCGTCTTTTGTTTTGTCACTAATGTTCAGTAAGAGACCAATCAAGCTATCACATACATTCTTCTCCACGTGCATGACATCGATGCAGTGGCGAACTTCTAAGTGCTCCGAATAAGGCAAGTCCCAAAAAATTGACCGCTTCTTCTAGATATTTTTCTGAGGGATTCTTAATTTACGTCCCTTTCCAAGCACAACATCGATATCCTTAACCATATCATAGACCTCTTTCCCTATAAAAGCCCTTGGAGCTGAACCGTCCTCCTTATTTCTGTCGAATTGTTTCTTCATCTTGCGGTATGGGTGAATCCTTGGAAGGAACCTACGGTGACGCATATACACAGTTTTGCGCGAGTTGTTCAGCCATACACTCTCGGTACCATCTAACCAGTGCGGACAGGCTTTGGCTCCTTTTGTACTGAACCCCGACAGGTTACCAAGGGCAGGAAAATCATTGATGGTGCGAGAATAACATGGCGCGTAAAGTGAAGTTCTCTCGCTTTATGCGCATCCCATACTTGTACCCCTTCGCTCCAAAGTGTCACAAGATCTTCCAAAGAATGGTGCTATGTACACATCAATATCGCTCCTAGGTTGCTTCACTGGATAAGTAGTGACATGAAAATGTATTTCCGCTTCATACACGTACCAAGGAGGAAGGTTGTACATACATAGATTCACGGGCAAAGCTATGTCGCTCATGTTACCGAAAGGATTCATTCCGTCCGTACTCAACCCTAACCTTATGTTCCTCGATTCCGCACCGAACTCTTCAAGTCTCGATCGAAGTTTCTCCACTTGGCGTAATCAGCAGGTGTCCGAGCTTCCCATCTTTCTTACGCTCCGAAGTGCCAACGCATCAATCTTGCCTCCTTTCGTTCGCAAATAAACGCTTCAAACGTGGGATCACAGCATATACCACAACATCTTAGCAGAGGTCCTTACTTCGCCTTAGTAGTATTCTTACGCTTGTATCGGATGCTTTGCACACGGACATACATGCATGTCCGCATACTCTTTACTAGAGGATACAATCGTTCGGACATGCACGTATTCTTTCTACTTCCATTCCCAATGGACAAATAACCTTCTTAGCTTGGTAGGTCGTGCTGGGCAACACGTTTCCCTCCGGAAGGAAGTCAGCTAAGAGACCTAACAACACCGTAAAACTCTTGTCGGACCAACCATTGCTTGCCTTCAATTTTAGCAGTTCAAACACGGTTGACAACCTTGTGTATTCCGCTCATGACCAGTGGAACAAAGGTTTCCGAGTCCTCCATTAAGCCCTCGAATTTACAAAACTCTCTCTCACCGTAGTTCCCTTCTGCATCGCGTAGCATCTGATCCAGATTGTCATCATGCGACCTATCCTCATCAAAAGCACATTCCATACCCTGCATATCGTTGACTTCCTCGACGATATCGTCATTAATGACTTACGGTATAATCTGCTCTTCACCGTGACTGCTCCAACATGTATATCATTTTTTGAAACCCCTTCGTATTAAGTGAGCTTCGATCTGCGTCGGGTTGTTAAACATTTTCATATTATCGCAATCAATGCATGGACAGTACATAAATTTTATCCCCTTCTTCAACATATCCTGCTCGGCGGCTCTTCTAAAAGCAAACACGCCATTGATATACTCTTCATTCACACGGTTCTCAATGTACATCCAGTTTCGGTCCATCTACACGTATACGCACGTAACAAATTAATTAGTGTTAAATTATATTAATAAACCGCAAGTACCCTTAATAATGACCAAACACATTAGTGATTAGTCTCGAGCAAATATAAAGGTTACAGATCATTACACATTAGTGATTAGTCTAGAGTAAAAATAAAGGGTTACAGATCGTTACCCTTCTCTCCAAGGTGGCGCAATGTGGGAGGAGACAGGAGTGGTGCCGCAATGGGGGAGGAGGAGGTAGGGGTAACAGCTCAAAACGGAATGGGCAGCAATGTGCATGGAAGGAGGCAGCAGCAGTAGGGTGGCGCAACGGGGGAGGAGGCAGCAGCAGCAGTAGGGTGGCCAATGGGGAGGAGGCAGCAGCAGCAGCAGGGTGGCGGCGCCTCAAATGGAATGGAAAGGGGGTCTATCGGGAGCATATATTTATAGTGCTTGTATATCAAGAACCGTCTGTGATAAATAAGTATCACAGACGGTTCGTATAAAGAACCGTCTGTGATACTTATTTATCACAGACGGTTAACGAAGAACCGTTTGTGATAATTTTATCACAGAGGAACCGTCGGTGATGGGGTGTCTAGTATAACATGTTTTGTAGTAGTGCTGATTGCTACCGCTATGATCTGGGGAAGTAACTACGAATCAAACATTGACAATTGAAACAGATGGATAACAAATGATTGCAATTTCTATAGCACAAAAACTCAATTGATAGATTAACACAAACTCAGCTATCGGTTTAACACAGACTTTCAAATGACAGAGTGCACACAGAGATTCAATTGCAAGCCACACAAACAAGGATGCTAGCTCTTCTGCCATTCAACACTGAACTGGAGAAACAAGAATTATAGTCAACATCCAA
This sequence comes from Hsuehochloa calcarea, assembly GCA_036346395.1. Classification (NCBI taxonomy): domain Eukaryota; kingdom Viridiplantae; phylum Streptophyta; class Magnoliopsida; order Poales; family Poaceae; genus Hsuehochloa; species Hsuehochloa calcarea. The sequence continues at coordinate 31,456,614 of CM070602.1, forward strand.
CAATAATTCATTGCCAACAATAATTGTTCTGACATTCCAAATGACAGATGTTAAACACAGATTTCATCAGCTAATACACAATCTGTTACCACTGCCATCGTCACTGATTGGGTGAAGCAACAATCATAGACAACAACTCAACAGTCAATACTGCCAGCAATACTATTATATGAAGCAATTAACCGTCAGTCAATAACTCAATGGTCAATCAATGCTGGCCTGAAGAACAAAGTTTCGGCACATATTTTCACCAGCTGACAACATATTGATATTGATGAGCATACATTCATAATCACAACTCAGTGCTTAACAATGAATGGAAGTACTGACAGAAATTAAGGGCAAGGCACCAGATTGTATTGCTGTCAAGATCTTTTGGCTGAGGAGGAGGGGGGGGGGCTCGGCCAGAGGCAGAGAGGGCACACACAAGGAGGGAAGCAGGGAGCAGGGGCTCGGGCAATGGCTACCAGCGGCGAGTGGAGGCCAGAGGGGACGGCGGGGATACCCAAAATGGGTTGCTGGGCAAGCGAGGGAGCTGAGGGAGGGGGGTGGTGCGGCCGGGGCGACGCTGAGCAGGGAGCTGGTGACGACCGGGGCTGACGGGCTTGGCGGCCATCAGTGGCGACGGCGACCGGAGGGGAGTACCAGGGGAGGCAAGCATAAGTACCAAGGAGAGGAGGGGTGCTTACTGAGTTGTTGGTGGAGGCGGTGGAGCTCGGGAGGTGGCCATCGATGGAAGCCGTGGCGGCGCGGGGAGGGAGCACGGTGGCTGCGATCTAGGGAAGCGGGGTGCTGCGGCCGGCTGTCGGGGAAGGCAGAGGGCGTCGCCACGGCGCTCCAAGCGCCGGCGACTGGCCTGAGGCGGTGATGGAGGCGGCCGACGTTACAGGGGAGGGGACTTCGGCCGGAGGGGGAGGAGAGAAATAGAAATCGGCTCTTGGAGGAACTTACCAGGGGGGAGAAGGAGAGGGGTAGGGAGCACGGGAGAAGGCGCCAGGCTATAAATAACCGGGGAGAAGGGGGAGTCGGTGGAGCTGGCGGAGGCGATGACGTTGATGGTGGCATGGGCGACGGCATGGGCCCGGCATGGCGCTGCGAAGTCAGTGGAGCAGACGGCATGGCGGTAGGATGACGGGATGGCGCCGTAGGCCAAGGTAGGCGACGGTCCGGGCGATGCAGCCGCTGACTTGGGGCGAGGCATGGCTTAGTCCGGGTGGAGTCGTGTAGCGAGGACGAAGGGCGACGTCACAGCGGCAGGTGGTGGAGGAGACGGCTGGTGGGGGCGACTCGGCAGGTCATGGCGTTGCAGGCGGGGCAGTTGGAGGTGGGGGAGGTGCGGCATGGGAGGTGGGGCAGCACTGTAGAGGTTGGGGCGGTGCATCTGGGGAGAAGATGGGCCGAGCAAGAGAAGGCCGAGGGGGGGGGGAGGGGAGACGGCGAGGCCAGGCCGGGCGGAGAAGGTGATGGAGGCCGGCGAAGGCGGCACGATCTTAGGGAAGGGCGGGGAAGGGCGGAGAGGCCGAGGGAAGGAGAAGAAATCGGCTCGGAGTGGGGGGAGACGGCGCACACGGGAGAAGGGGAGGGGGCGTTGCGGGCTGAGGAAGAGAAGGGGTGAGGGGAGACGATGCGGCCGAGGGGGGGGGGATGAGGCAGAAGGCGGGTGGGCCGGGCTGGCGGAGGAAAAGCAGGCCGGGGAACTGGGCTGGGGAAAAGATGAGCGGGCCAGGCTCGAGAAAAGAGAAGTTGGGCCGGGGAAATGGGGAAAAGGCCGGGCCGGCGGGGGAATTTTGGCCCGAGAGGGGTAGAAAGAAAAGGGGGGAAATCTAGTGGGCTGAGTACTGAGTTGGTCCAACAAAATAAAATGAGGTAAGATATTGGGAGGGTCCAAAATCTGAAATAGCTGAATTTGAATTGAATTTTGAATTTGGATTCGAAAGTATGTTTAAAACACAAACCCGAGGTTAGAGGAAGCTTGGAGTTTTCAGAAATTTAAGCGACAAAACAAAGAATGATGAAAACCGAATACCAACGGTAGGCACTATTTGCCGTCTGAAAACGGATGTCACAGTGACCTCCGAGAAAATGTAAAATAACAAAACTAGGTTTTGAGGAGTTAGAAAGCGGAAACACATAATACATTTTTCTTGTAAACCAGGCAGCTGGCGACAATGTTTGCACGGCATGTGGCGAGAGCGAGATGAGCTGACGATACGGCCAAAGTGAGTGTTACCAGCAGGGAGTGTTACCAGCAGGGCTGGGCGTGATGGTAACAAGTGTGGAATCTAGAGCGTCAAGGCCGGCGACAGGTGCAACCATGCATGGGTCTGCGCGACGACGACGACGAGATCAAGTGCATCTCCAGGCACGTTGGTGGCAAGCCATATGCTTGCAGGGGATCTCTCTAGGCACGATGATGGCAGCGGGCAACAAAGCTTCATTCACATGTGGCGATGAGCTAGCTGCTGTACATCCCTCAGTGCTGCAGCAAGCTAGGCTTCGGGCAATGGCGATGACCAATCGACGCACCTTCAATTCGGGTGTGGCAGCTAGCAGCGCGCGGCGGGATCCATGCCTGCGGTCCTCCGCTCAACATGCGAAAGTGCCTGGATCGTCATGGCCGGTTATGATGCCGGCCGGCGAGTCTTTGCACAATGTGGGGACACGCGCCGTGACTACCGATCGACAATAATGTTCAAACGAGGAAGAAAAAGACCAATAGCTTCGATCGCATGCCCATCTCGATCGTCCCAGTTTTATTTCCTAATCCAGAATATGATTTTCGGCTCAGTCCTTGTTTGTTTCGATGGGCCGTCCTACATGGAAAATTTGAGAGTCAATCTAAATGTTCTGGGACAGATCTAGTGCAGCAATCATTTAGCTGCAATTATGCAAAACCACTAAGGTTTTCAGCATTAATCCACATGAAAATTTATGAGTTCTCAGATTTATGTTGGAAGAAAAAAAAAGGAGAGAAATCCCTTACAAAATAAAGTTAAGGTCCCATTTGAAACGCATGAATTTCATAGGAAATTAACAGTTCAATTTTCACATGAATCAGGAATTTTTTCCTGTGCTCCAAACGGGGCCTAAAGGAAAATGGAAACCAGAAAACTTTTTATGTTTCTCCTAACATGTTTTGAGTTTAAACTAGAAATTTCAAAGATTGATGCAATGCAATACTATATAGACTATCTCCTAATCTTTAATTTGTAGAATTTTTTGTATTGATTTTGGTCTAAAAATGGATTTCAATGATTGTACCTAAACGACGGCTCGTCCTAGTTATGTCTCCTATCAAGTTTTTTTATATAAGAATATATAATATCCTATCACGCGTATTGAGGTTGAATACCAAGTTCAAAAAAAAAAATTATGGCCAGTATATGTTTTGGTTGATTTTGGAAAACACTCCACCTCGAGATTCCTTTTTTTGACAAGGATAACCCAGCTTTTATATAAAGCAAATAAAGGTTCTTACAACTTACAAAAGAGACGAAAGGTAATACACTGGGAATACCAACTTACAAGATGAGGACCAAGCAACAAGAACAATATCCAAAAGAGGCTAATACAGACTTGATACAGAATCTGACTTACAAAAGATTTTGATCCATTCTTCAAAAGTCACCAAAAGTAGTTCAGTTTACTTGGTCAACCCTTTGATGAGGATCCGCCAATGTTGCAAGACATAAATTTAAAAACACTTCCTAGGATGCTTAAAAAAATTCTTCCCAATCGCCATTTTGTTCGTAAATTGCCATATAGGATCCATGCCAGTGCTGCAAAACTAAACAAAGCAACATTACAATTATTAACCCCCTTCTTATCCAAACAATTAAGTTGGAAATTATCTAAAGATTTTGGAATGCTCTCCCACTTAACATCTCTTTCACACCAACAAATTTTGCTAAAACACAAGAGAACAGAATATGGTCAATGTTTTCTTTAACATCAGAAAGAATGCAATTCTCATCCCTTTTCCACCCCTTTCTTTTAAGCTGATCAGTAGTTTGAACTATGTCAAGACAACTTTGCCATAGGAAAATCTTAACTTTTAAAGGAATCTTACTTTTTCATAGTTTTTTGTAAATTCCCGCAAATAACTCCCCCAAAAACCACATGTCTGTACATGGACTTGACTGAAAACACCCCTGATTTCTGAAGACACCAAAATACTTTATCCTCATCCCCATTCCTATCAATCTCCATAATACAGTTTTTCAGAAGATTCCATTGAATTAGCTCTTGTTCCCAAAATTTCTAAGGAAATTAATCTTCCATTCATTATCAATGAAATAGCTAGCAACACTAGCAGTAGGAGATTTACATAAACTAAAAAGTTTGTCAAATTGATCTTTCAAAGGGTAATTACCAATCCAAACATTCCTCTAGAAAGATATGTTACAACCATTACCACTCTGAAGTTTTGCACCCCAATTAAACATTTATTTCACTTTATGCAGTGATTTCCAGAATTGGGAACCATTCAAAGGATGAGCATCTCTGAAAGACCCTAGCGAAGTACTTAGCTTTAATTATTCTAAACCAAAGCTCATTAGTAGCTGTATAAATTTTCTAAATACATTTAGCTAAAAGACAATCATTCATACACCTAGTATTAATAACCCCTAGACCTCCAACGTATTTAGGTCTGCACACAGCCCCCAATTCACCATATATATGATACTTAAACTTGTCCCTAGCCCCTTTCCAGAAAAATCTGGCTCTAATAGATGAAATATCAAAAATTAAAATGTGAGATCAAAAGGAAAATAACTCAATTTCCTCATGAGCATCGAAAACAAATTCCCGTGCATATATCAATGTCAATTATAAAACAATGATACCTCGTTATATCCCGTATTTAAATAAGCAGCTGGGGTTCATCTAAATATATATCAGCCTTTATAATCATGTTTGTATATATAGTGATATCTGTTTTGTGACACTGAACATACTGATGTGTGTTGGCAAAACAAGACAAATAATTGAGCAACAGTGCATCCATAATTTCATACATTAATAACTCCTCCCTCAGTTCCTAGCTTGTAAATCCTCATGCGGAAATGCATGCAACCTGTAGACACTGAAGACACAAAATAACCTATAGAAAACCTTATACACGGAAGTTGTTTTCTAAAATTTATTGTACACAACGTAGGTACCAAAATTGGTTTGAAGTGAGCACATATTTCATAATGCAAAAGAGCCTCTTTCAACTTCCAAACTCAAAACTCTGGAGCATGTCTTTCTTATTGAGAAGCTTCTGTCATAAAATTCAATCAACTCGAGTTCTTTACTTCACAGCTCTTGTTGTTTCAAGTAGGAGAAAGAAGTAGCACACATTTAGTGACGAACAAACAACCCAAATTAAATAGCAACAATGAAATTAAACAGCAAAGAAACCAAAGTAGGACGCCTGAAGGTAGGTATATATAATGAATGGAAAATCGCGAAAAGAAAAATATATCTGTCCTAAAATGGGCAAGAAGATCAAACTGCCACACCATGTACCACAAGAAACATTTTAATAGGCATATATATAAACATAAGAAACACTGACAAGATCAAAAGATCACCAATTAATTAAGCACAATGTATATATCCCATAAACCATATACATGATTGCGTTATGTGTACGAGTTTTACTACCATATATGCGAATATGCGATCAATGCCTGGGACGATGCCCGAGCCTGAGCTCCAAGTCCAGCTCCTTCTCCGGTTCACCTGCCTGCTGCTCCGACCCTTCCGGCGAGCGCGAGCCGTCCCCGCCGCGCCCCTGGTACCCGAGGCCCAGGTGCAAGTCATGATCACGAGCGTCCGCACCGAACAGGCTCAGCTCTGTCGTGCTAGCGCTGCTAGGGCTCATGTCCACTCCGGCCGCAGCCCCCGTGCTGCGGTAGTACATGGCGAAGCTGCTGCTGGTCATGTGCGACGTCGTGGCCGGCAGCGCCGCCGGGGAATACGCCAAGTGGTGGTACTGATTATAGAACTCGACGTTCCGGGACACCGACGTTATGCCGGTGGGCGTGTCGCGGCCGGGCTTCGCGCGGTCGCGGCGGTGGATGTTCATGTGCCCACCGAGCGCCTGCGCCGTGGTGAACCCGCGCTTGCAGAAGACGCACTCATAGTAAGGCCGGGTGGTCACAGCCGGCGCCGGCGGTGACACGGCCGCCGCCGCCGCGTCGTCTTCCCCAGCCCCCGCTGCAACCTCCAGTCCTGGCGAGCTAACGGCCCCTTCGCTTGACGCCGCCTTGGATTCCTTGTTGCTGCCACTCTCCATGTGCTACGATGATCTACGAGCCTGCTGAAGGGTTTGGGGATCGATTGGGTAAACGAAGGTTTGACGAAGAGATGGCAAAGTCTGTGCACAGGGGGCTGTATAACAGGTTATTAAGAGTGGGGTGACAGGGAATCAGGGACAATGACAAAGGGGGCAGCATTGGTGTTGCCAGCAGTATTCTGAATAAAAGATGGTACACGGTTTCGACAAGCTAGTTTTTGGTCCTTTTGGAGGGCGTCTGCTCGGCCGGCCTTGGTGCCTAGCAGATGCATGCCTCGCTAGCTATCCCTAGCTTACTGTCATACTGTGCCCTACCTAACTCTCGCAGTGAAAATGTGCAACTTAACACAGGTGCTTCACATTGAAGTATCCAATTGTCGAATATAATATCAGGCTTTCGCGCTCATTAGTACGGGCAGGTTGGTTTTGATGCATAGGATATCCTCAAGGGTGGTGATTTGATCAGCAATATCCCCGGCCGTAATAATATTCAGGGTCTGTCTATGCATCGTTCGAACATTTTTTTAGCCCAAAATCAGTCTGACTTTTTTTTACCACTGGATGGAGATCCAAAGGCCCAAGTCACTAAAGATCTCTAGTACTATATGAAGCCATCCCCAAGAACATAACCCTAATCCACCAGCCGCCGCCCCTAGCTCCACACCCAGCGCAAGCAAGGCCCACCGTCATGCGCCCCCCACCCTGCAACACTGTCGACCCTCCACTGCCATAGCCCGCCTCCATCTCCCCCGCCCGGACCCTTCTTCCTTGCCTCACCACCGCCTCCCTCAGCCTCCTAATTGTTCGTCGTTCTCGTTGCCCGACTGTCACCTACTGCTCTATTCGGACCTGTGGCCGGCGACGCTACCGCTGTCTCGTCACCCCTCCCTCCCTCTATAGCCGGGCCCAGTGAACACGGACCCTAATTTGGTGAACCTCGCCCTAACTGGTAGTCGCTATTGCTGCTGGAGAAGACAAACCCACCGACCAGACGTAGTAATTAAACTTTATGCAGTATCATATATGATTATATGTTCATTCGAGAAAACACCAGTTTATAGCTATTACTATTGATTTTCCTTCAAGTATTATATATATATATATATATATATATATTCATGGGTTTATAAGATCTTTTCGGACACAATGAGTCCAGTAGATAGTTAATGGTACATATGGGTGTGCCGCACAGTGTAATGAATCTTGAGGGTTTTGTTTTTAAAGAACATAACAAGCGTGTTACATGGATATTGCGTCCATTTTAGTGTAAAAGCTTCTGAAAAGCACTCTCCAAATTCTTTTACACTGCGTCAAGGGAACAATATCATTAATAAAATCATATGTGATGTGATGTTTTTCTAGTAGGGGAAGCCCACAGTTGATGTATTTCCATTCAAGTCCTCTCAGGAGCACACATGGCATCAGTTCCTGTCACATCCTCTTTGCACACAAACAAAAAGTTGGCTGCCTGCAGCTGCTACTTCTGGTGTCGCTGTCATCCACGGACGTATCCTTGACGCGGCCCTGCCTAGGATACAACTAATTTAATTAATTAGTATGATACAAACTAATGCTTTTCTAACGCCTGATTACTATGCATGTATCGGCAGATGTGATGAAAGGTTTCAGAGTTCAGACAGCTGCTCGTGTCTGATGTCCAGCCTGCTAGTTAGACTTGCTGTGACGTTTCTTCTCGTAACAAATTTTTTCATGGTGTCATTCATTTGCTTGGCTTATTTCGTCGTCCAGCACTTGGACGGACCGAGGGAACCGCTTGCAGTTGCCGCTATATTTTATTTATGAGTGACTGGAAATTTGATCTTGTGTTCGCTGGATGATGCATGCACCTGTGATCCAGGAACTTTTGGTCCCTGTCGCAGTCAGTGCAGACTGAGCTGGAATTGACGAAAGGATAGTTTTCCACTTACATTAGACGATCTATCAATCTAATGTAATGTGTGTCATGCATGACCGAAGATATTACTGAGACGCATGACCTGTGAGTTAAACACTATACGTACCCTGAATAAGGATTGAAATCTCGGCCGGTAACTGAGTTTCTCGGCTGGGCATGGTTACCCCATGTTGGTGGTCAGATGGGTCGTGCCAGTATGACACAAAGACACGTGCCATGCTTAGACCGCACCCATGGTACAATGTGCTGATCCGGCACGACACAAAGCCGGCATGGCCTGTTTGGCCTGCGAGAGGAAGCTAGCCGGCGACGAGGGAGGGAGGAGCCGAGGAGGAGAGGAGGAGGGCGGGGCCGGCGGGGAGGAAGGAGACAGGGCGGCGAAGGGCGCACGGGCGCGGCGACAAGGAGGAGGAGGACGGGGCAGCGCCAGCGGCCGGTGCGGAGGGAGGAGAAGGCGGTGGGGCGCATGGGCGGAGGAATTCGGAGAAGGTGGCGGGAAGCAAAGGGGCACACGCGTGTGCGCATCCATGAGGAGTAGAGGAGGAGGAGGAGAGGAAGAGGAGGGTGGGGTGTTGCCGGTGGGGGTGCGGCAGGAGCGTGGGCTGCGACATGGCAGCGTGGGGCTCGGGGCAGGGATGGGGAGCCGGGGGAGGGAGGCTAGTGGCCTGGTGGGCCGCGTGGCACGATGGGCTGTGCCTGGCACGGAATGACCCAGTGGAATTATGCCCGTTGGGGCCTTTTTCGCGTGGTGGGTTGTACCTGGCACAGCATGGCACGACCTGTTTAGATTTTGTTTTTGAAAATCTAACCTTTTTTTATCGTTTGGGGCTTCAAAAATAGCAAAAAAAATTAAAAAAATCCAAAAATTTTTCTATAAAGAGCCACCATACCCCCCTCATTTAGCACCCTTCCATTCCTCAATCTCTTTTTGAAATTCTGTTTTACAAATTCAAAATTTTGTGAGATAATTTGGCAAAATTCAAAAGAATTATGCCAAAATTGGGAAAATTCAATTTTCAGTATCAAGTCAGCAAAAGAGGTACAATACTATTTTTGTATATTTTTTATTATTTGTTATGCTAAGATGAAAGTAATAATGGTGTTAGTCTCAATTTTACAGTTTTCGTTATGGAAAACTATAATAGCTTTGCTCTTGGTGATTACGGACTTTCACCGAAGGAGGTTGCATCCATGAAGACTACAGCTACCTCAAACCAACCGCAATTGTTAGCGGATGGGTAAGATGGATTTCCGTCATCAGGTTCCACGGCAACATTGTTAGCGGATGGGTAAGATGGATTTCCGTCATCAGGTTCCACGACAACATCTTCATCGGCGACCACCAGACCAAAGAGGTCGAGGCCGTCTACATCGGGAGTGTGGGAGAATTTCAACAGGACAATCAAGCCAGACACACAAGGAATCAGGTACCATATGCTGTTTGTAGAATTTGTCATCAAGAATTGTCTGCAAAGTCTACAGTAGGGACATGGCACTTGGAAAGACATGCTACAAGATGTAAGGCCAAGCAAGGATTGGTGATGAGGCAGACGTAGCTAGGGATGGCAATTGTGCCCGATTACCTGTGTACCTGTGGGTGAATACCATAATGGAGGTGGGTATGGACGTCTTTCTTTGCCCACGGGTATAAAAACGGGCACAATAACTTACCCATCGGGTAAACGGACGCGGGTATGGGTAAGCTCCACCTGTGCCCGCTTCGCCTGTTTACCCGTCATATACACTGACAGGTGGGACCATAGACATCCTCACTATAAAAACACAAAAACCCTAACTTCCCATCCGCCTCCCACGCCAGCACGCCCACAGCCCACTTCAGCCGCCTCCTCTCCCTCCCACCCTGGCACCCTCCCTCTCACAGCCGTCTCGCCTCCCACACCCACAGGCCATAGCCAACTTTCGTCTTCAGTCTTCACTTCAGCAGTTCAGCGTCGCCTCCTCTCCCTCCCACTCTCCCTCTCGCAGACTCTGTCCGTCAGACCTCCTTCGTCTGCCAGACCGCCTCCGAAGCACTGACTCCCCCTCCTCCCGGTCGTCCTCCTCCCGGCTGTCGTCCTCCCGGCCAGCCGCCCTCCTCCCGGCCGTCCCCCCGATCTAGATCTCCTCCCGGCCAGCCGTCCTCCTCCCGGTCGTCGTCCTCCCGTCCAGCCGGCCTCATCCCGGCCGTCCCCCCGATCCAGATCTCCTCCCAACTAGCCGGCCTCCTCCCGGCCGTCCTCATCCCGCCCAGCCACCCTCCTCCCGGCCGTCCACCTCCCGGCCAGCCGCTGCCCCCCTCCTCCTCCTTCGGAACGTCGGTCGCCTCCTCCCGCTCGCCTCCTACAGATCTCCTCCCGGCCAGCCACTGCCCCCTCCTCCTCCTTCGGAACGCCAGTCGCCTCCTCCCGCTCGCCTCCTCCAGATCTCCTCCCGGCCAGCCGTTGCCCCCTCCTCCTCCTTCGGAACGTCGGTCGCCTCCTCCCGCTCGCCTCCTCTAGATCTCCTCCCGACCAGCCGGCCTCCTCCTGAACTCAGGTGCGTGAAGTTTTTGTTCCTACTGATGCAGTGATGCTCTCCAGTTCTTGATGCTTCATTAGCTATGTTTGCATAAGAGGGCTAAACCATGAACTCACTACATGCATGCAGGATGCAAAGCTAGCTAGCTTCTTGCAGACTGAGATGTCTTTGTTATTGCAGCCATGAACTCACTACGTGCATGCAGGATGCAAAGCTAGCTAGCTTCTTGCAGACTGAGATGTCTTTGTTATTGCAGCCGTAGCTATTTTTAGTAGTGGTGGTGGTGGCGCTTGCAGTTGATGGGAGTTGAGACTGCCAACCTCAACCCGACCATCTTATTTCACTGGCATTGTGAAAGGTGCTAGCTAGCTATAGCTCCAACTCCTACACGTACTGTTCCAGCAAATTGTGCGATCCACACTTAGATCAGAGAGTGCCTTTGGCTGCCTGGGTGTGTTTGCCTATTAAGCCGGCGCCCTGATTTCCAGGTTGTTCAATTATCATATATATTGTCATGGAACATAAGTAGATACTCTGAATGATCTCAAAATATTGCGAAAATCAGTTTGGCATTTCAGGCTGAAACACAGTTGTGTTTGTGTAAGACAAAGGTGTAATGACTACAAATATATGAAAAGGATCAGGTTGATTATATTTGATAGGTTGATAGCCAGCCTTTCTCTCTATGCCAATTGCTTTAACTCTTCCTAAGAAGACAACAAGGAGATAATAGTTCATATCAGTATTTGTTAACAAAAACAACATTGAGTTTCTAGTTACAAATTTCATAATTGCACATTACACAGGGTAAAGGTGTGTTTCTCTATAATGGATTTGTACCTCAGTAGGAGCACTCTGATCTAAGCAACCATGCTCATTCATGGTCATGTATTGCCGGATGATCTATGAAAAGGACCAGGTTGATTATATTTGAATGGTAACGTTGACTTGATGATTGATCAAATTCTATCATTAACCGTATGTAAAGATGCTATTGGATACCACCAATGCAATTGATTTTTTTATTTAATCCTTTTTATTGTTAACATTAGATTTGTCATGTATTGCCGGATGTCATCCTTTTCTTTTTCTTGCCACCTACATCTGTTTCTCCTATTTTTGTTATGATGCCGGAAAGAGGACTACCAATTCATAATATTTGTAATTATGTGAAGTGTTAGAGGCTTGTGTGAAAAGTACAGTCCAATTCATAATTCTTATGTGTTTATCACATGCTTTATATTCATATCATTTCACTAGCTTGATGAACTCACAATTTTCACCAATTCTAACTCTTAGATGGCGACTCCGGGGAGTAGTAGCCAACATGGGCAATCTTCTCAAGGCTCAATACTCCGTGATCAGCAAGTACGATCTGAAGCTGAACCTCAAGTTGAAGAACAACATGCTGAAGATGCAGATGCACAAGAGCAAGAGTCTCGTGGCACAAAGAGGAAACTCACTTCACCAGTTTGGAACGAATTTACAAGACTGAAAGTGATGGGTGTTTGGAAGACAAAGTGCATTTGGTGCAGCAAGTACCTTTCGGCAGAAACGAAGAATGGTACTAAACATCTGCATGAGCATATGAAGGTTTGCATCTATCGAAAGAGGCAAGGGAAGGTACAAACCAGTTTGAGGTATGATCTTATGAACATGGGCAAGTAACTGTAGAGAACTATGTCTTTGATCAAGAAGTTGCTAGGAAAGCTCTCTATTCCATGATTATTCTCCATGAGTACCCACTATCCATTGTTGATCACCATGGCTTTCGTAAATTTGTTAGTGCACTGCAACCTTTATTTAAAATGGTCTCTCGAAATACTATTAGAAAGAATATCTTGGATCATTATGATTTAGAGAGGAAGAGAGCTCTCAGTTACTTGGATAAAAGCAGTTGTCGTGTTGCTGTTACAACTGACCTTTGGACAGCTGATAATCAAAAGAGAGGCTACATGGCAGTAACATGACATTTTGTTGATGACTCTTGGAAGTTTAGAAGCTGCATTTTGAGGTGATTGCTATATTGAAATACTAATCTTCTTGCTATATTTAAATACTAATCTTTTTGCTATGCTGAACCATGTAGGTTTATATATGTGCCATGCCCACATACAACAGAGGTTATTTGTGAAGCGCTATATAAAAGCCTGCAGAATTGGAATCTTGATTGTAAACTATCTACTTTGACCTTGGACAACTGCTCAACAAATGATAAATTGGTTGAAGCAATAGAGACAAAGATTGGTCCATCTAATCTTTTATTGGGTGGAAAGATGCTACATATGCGTTGTTGTGCACATATTCTTAACTTGATTGTGAAATATGGATTGAGTGTCATGGAGCATAGCATTAAGAGATTACGTTATAGTGTTTCCTATTGGGCAACTACACCAAAGAGGTATGAAAAATTTATGAAAGCAGCTCGGTGCGTAAAGGTTGAAATAACTAAAAAGATTGGTCTTGATTGCAAAACTAGATGGATATCAACCTATGTTATGCTTAGTACTGCTATTCCCTATAAGAAAGTCTTTGAGAGGTTGAAGCAACTTGATATGCAATTTATTTGTGCACCAACAGCTGCTGATTGAAATTTTGCCTCAACTGTTTGTGAAAAATTAAGCCTCTTTTATGAACTCACTGAAATATTTTCTGGAACTAAATATGTAACAGCTAACATATTCTTTCCAAAGATATGTGAGGTCAAAATGTATATGAATAAATTGCTAGGATATGGAGATCCAATAACTGAGGCTATGTTTGTTGAGATGATAAAAAAGTTTGACAAGTACTAGTCTGATATTCATAGTTTGATGGCTATTGCTATTATTCTTGATCCACGTGGAAAAATGATAATGTTACATGCATGCTATATGCCCTCTTTGGTGAATAAAATTATGAAGAGAATGTTACAAAGAGTTATAATTGCTTGTGTGAGTTGATGAATGAGTACCAAGTGCATAGTAGAGAAGAGGGTATGGCTACATCATCTAGTACTAGTGTTGCAACCGGTGCTAATGAGGTGCTTTCAATATTTAAAACACTAGCTACTAGTAAGAAAAGTACCGGTGTAGTAAAGACCAAAAGTGAGCTAGATCGCTATTTGGAAGAAGAAACTTTTCCTTGCACAAATGAGGAATTTGATATACTAGGTTGGTGGAAGGTGGCTGGGACACGTTATCCTACATTGCGGATGATTGCCCGTGATATATTAGCTATTCCAATAATAACAGTAGCTTCTGAATCAGCTTTTAGCACTAGTGGTAGAGTGCTAAATGAACATCACAGTCGTCTCACTTCAGCTATATTGGAGGCATTGATGTGCTCACAAAGATGGCTTCAGAATGACCTTAAAGGTAGGCAATGCAACTGGTGATGTAAATATTTTAAATTTTCTATGTAATTGCAAACTTGTGATGTAATGCAATGTTTACTTTTCAGGTGAAGGAGGAGTTGAGGGTTTATGGACATGCCTTGAATACATTGAAGAGGAGCTTAAAGATTGTTGTTCAAGATCGATCGTCGACTCTGATTGAACTATTTTCATATATTCTACTTTTGTTGCAAACTTAATTTGTTTATGTGTGAGGAACTATGTGTGACTGTGTGAGGAACCGCAGTTTGTATTTTCTTTTTATTTGTTGAACTTGATTAGTTGTCTTGTTGAACTTGATGTGTGATTGTGTGATTAGTGATGAACTTTATTAGTTGTTGAATGTGTGATGCACTATTGATGTGAATTGAAATGAACTTGATGTGTGCATTGTTTGTGTCATTGTGTGTGATGAGTATGCCAGCGGGCGATGGGTACCCGTGGGCGATGGGTACACACGGGCGGCGGTGCATTGTTCGCAAGTAAACTGGCATACCCGCGGGCGACGGGTATGGGCGAGGTTCTTCGCCCGTCGTCCTTCGCGGGCATGCCCGTGGGGGAAAATCGGGGTCGCGGGCATGGGTATGGGCGAGCACTACCGCGTGCGCGCGCGTGCGATTACCATCCCTAGACGTAGCTATAGTACAACCCCAACGGTATGGTATGTAGCTAGGACTACGATCCTAAGGTAGTCTGTCAATCTATCTCTCGTTTAATTGCTTATGATGATTTACCGTTAGGCTTTGGGGAGTCTAATGCTTTCCAAACTTACATTAGAACCACGCATAATCCTAGATTATCTTCCGTTTCTAGATAGGCAACTAGGGATATAATGAAATACTACAATGAATCTGTGATAAATTAGAGGATAAATTTGCTACGTGTACATTTTCAGTGGCCCTGACCTGACCTCAAACATATGGAGTGGCCGCACCAGGGTGGATTATCGTAGTGTAGTTTCTCATTATATTAATGATTACTAGGTAATTGAGAAAATAATTATAGGTTAGAAATTAATTGATGTGGCACACATGACTGAGAATATTACAGACTGTATTATCAAAGTCATGGAGGACTTTAGTCTTACAAATAAAATCTTTTCAATTTCTCTAGACAATGCCGCTGTGAACTCTTAGTCCATAGATATTCTTATTTCAGTCTTCAGTACATATGCCGATTCCTTCTTGCTACATCAGCGATGCGCTTGTCATATTATTAACCTTATACTCAAATCCGGCCGGTTTGAAGAGGTTGGATGTATATCTTAAATATTTTCCTGATGCGTTATCTTTCTTGAAAAATTCTAACGTAAAAATAGCAGCATATAAGAACTTCTGGAGGGCAATGGGTGTACATTCAAGAAAGTTTGGTTTGGACATACTGGTAAGATGGAACTTTACTTACCTTATGCTTAAGAGTATTTTACCATATAAAAGCATTTTTCTATTTTTTTCAAACGCACTATTAGAGCACTGACGGTAGGTATACTGTAACACCCCAAATCTCACTTTCAGTTCAATTGTTTAAAAATGTGGAAATTTTTTTCTAAAAAAAATTCTTATGCTTCGGCGATGTTCGAATTTTTGAACTGTTGTTTGAATCCTCAATTGGAAAAACTAAAAATCAAATTTGAATCTGAGTTTAAAAAGACAAGAAAAAGGAAAACATTCCCTTTCCTTTTCTTTCCTTCTTTTCCCTTCTAGCCCACTGGCAGCGTCACCTTCTTTTCTTCCTCCCTTCCTCTACTCTCTCTCACCCGACAGCGCTGGCTACTGGCGCCACACTGCGTCACCGCCCATGCTGCCGTCCCATGCCTGCTTCCACGTCACCCATGCTGCGCCCATGTTATCCACACCCTCTCCCACGTGGCTGCGTCTCCCCGCGTGCCATATGAATGAATGAAATGCATGATCTCCTCTTCTGCTTATATCGGTATACCCAGTGAACATCCGTCGATGTTCACTCATGCTTGCATTATCCAAATTGCGGGGATCTAAGGCCCGTTTGAAGAACGTTTCATAACGGGGATCCACTTTGCCCACATTGGAATGGTGGGTCTTATATGCTCATGTTGGAATGATGGGTCTTTACATCCCACTCCCGTAGGTGAAACATGAATAATGAATGAATGTATGAATGTTGAACGTGAACATATTATCAATGAATCATGGTATAACAATTATGAAGGGAAACAAGAAATGCTGGAATTATCCATTGCATATTCATCAATCAAGTGGAACAAATAGCAATCAAGACAATTCAACTGTACTTGTCTTTCGCGCTACGACGTGTTGGGTGGCACGGATGATGCCCCTAATCCCGAAGCTTCTTCTCCTACATAATTAAATTACTGACATAAGAACGGTGTGATAAGAAGACACTACTCGCACCACTTTAAACCGTCTTCCCAAAACCTAGAGTTTAAATATTGGATCTACTCAAATTACATGACAGTCTAGCAGGAGGTTATATTGGACATCGGTATTAAAACCTTCATAACTTTTGCTACGAAACTCGAAAAGACGTGATCTTAGACTCTCTGGAAATATAATGAAATTGTCTACAATAACCTAGTTAGCAAGAGTTTCCAATTCGGCAAAATTTTGTATCTAATGATTAGATGGAATTCTGTAACTACAATCTGTCAGACAGGACAAGACTGCGGTAGAAGAAAATTCATAACTTTTAATTGGTTTAACCAAAATTCGAGATTTTTACCAATCTAGAAATATTAAGAATTTCCTACAATAATCATGTTGGGTTAAATTCCTGAAGTAGCCTTTAACTAAATCATAATTAAATAACAAGACGACTGCTAATATTCGTCAGATTCTCTGGACAGCAGTAAAGAAATCAACGTAACGTTTAGACCACAACTCCGATTAGGGTGATCTTTAATCCAATGAAAATCTGAAAACGAGCCCTACAATTCTCTAGGAGGCGGGATTCCCCAATTCGGCCTCTAACTGCGCAAAAACTGATGCACAAGAAAATTGCATAATTTTGAATCTACGCGCAGTAGTACAACAAAAATCTAATCGGTAAAAAAATACAACTCAAACTAGCCTCAACCAGTAGGGAAATCATCGTTACCTCTTGAAGGTGTGGCCAAGGATCGCTTAAGATCTAATGAGGGTTTGCTCCTTCCTCTATCCTTCTCCTCGCTCAACCGGCCACCAATGGGGGAAGCAGCGGCTCCGAGAGACGACAGCGCGGGAAGGTGGAGCAGGCGCAAGACCAGGGAGGCGGAGGATGTGCTGTAGAAGCACTGTGGTGGCATAGTACTGTAGCTACAGTGGCAGCTAGGGTTTCCCCCCTCCTTTTATAGGTGGTTGGCCCCTCATGGGCCTCCTAGGCCAAGGACCGAGGTCCAGGTTGCCGAAGAACTGCGGAAACCCCCTTTTCTTAATTTTATTTTCTCTTTCTGAACGATTTCTTCCTTAGAATTAAATAGAGTATTATAGTCTATTTTCACCTCTAACATATGGCTCGTCATTTGGACTTTCGAGGAGAGAGTTATTGCTGTTTTTCTGAAGACTGCGCGGAAGTTGAGCAAACGGGCGAGAATTCTAGAAGACTCCTTGAATGCTTCAACCAGTTGGCCTTCCACCTTCCAACGTGGTGACTTATGTTCATACCCAGCTAGGAGGGTTGTTCCTAGTATATATACCCCTCTACCCCCATCCGTGGAGGTACTTTTGAGTTTTCGACAAATCGATATATGAAAATTGTAGCAAGACTGCTGAGTGTCTTGTTCCTTTGCTCTTGTGAGTTCTCTTGGATTTGCAAGAAGATTCCTCTGAGATCCCCTAATTCGTGCTCTACACTTCTGGGCATTTTGTGTGGATTAGTTCTGGATTGTGGTTCTGTGATTTTTCGGATAGCGGGTCAGAGTCCAGAAGGCTTAGGATCATCTCTCCCCAACGCTTGGTTGCATCCAACCTTGGCAGGTTAAAGCTAGTTACCCTTTTATGCTGCTCACATCTAGTTATCCCCGCTGTCCACAGCAAAATTCGCTTTGTTCTTCAACCTATGCCGTGAAGATCGGGCCACTCCTAGTAAGTACGCATCACCTCCCCCAGCCAAATCCACCTCCGCACCGCCAGATCTGCCTTCCCCTCTTTGACCTCTCCACTGACCTCCCCTAGCTATCTCTCCACTGACCTCCCCCAACTACCTCTTCATCTCTATTGCTTTAGTTTTTGGGTTTGAGTTTGACTTGTTTACTGATGTGGGTTGTTGTTGCTTATGCATACATGCAAGAGATGGATGTGGTGAGCTACTGCCAGTGGTCGATTTGCCGGTTGCACTGGGTTAGCTACTCCCCTTTACTCTCTATATATCCTTTTCCCTCCCCTTGCTTTGTGATGTAGGTGATGAATGATGTGGGCTATAGTAGGTGTTTTATGATGGTTTAATGATATGGGTGGATTCTCTTTGTATGATGTTGGTTCATGAGATGCGGTTCAGATGAGGCAAAACATCAGTCTTTACACATATAATTTTTTTCCATTATCTGTTGCTTCAGTTTTTTGGTTTGAATTTGACTTGTTTACTGATGTGGGCTATTGTTGCTTATGCATACTTGCAGGAGATGGATATGGTGAGCTACTACCGGTGGTCGATTTGCCGGTTGCACTGGGGTAACTACTCCCCATTACTCTCTATCCCTTTCCCTCTCCTTGCTCTGTGATGTGGGTGATGAATGATGTGGGCTATGGTGGGTGTTCTGATATGGTTGGATGATATGTGTGGGTTCTCTATAAAGTCTCCCATGCAGTGGCTGCTTGTGCCTTTAAAACCAGCTTCATATATATATTATATATATATTGTTCGTAGTCCCCAGCAACTTTCGGGTGGTCGTCCACGCATCATGAGGAGGATGAGACTCGGGTAGTTAGAGCCTAAAATGGTATAGACATATTTAGGCACAATCATTATACTAGGTAGTTCCAATACAACTATGACCCACTCGAGTAGATGATTGGTGAGGCGAGCATCGTAGGTCGACCACGAGTGTAATTAGCAGGTCACTAGGAGATGGTCCTAGTGTCACCTAGCATAAGGGTTAATTAGTTAGAACACCAACAAGATTGTAGTAGTGTTGGGCATTAATAGAGACATAGTCCCTTTTAAAATAGTAATTGATGCATTTAAAATAGTTGTAGATCATACTAAAGGTCTAGGCTAACAACTTAGTTAAAAGATAAACCTATGATAATTACTAGGCCATGACACTACATAGGGTATAGTCAGTGGTTGAGTTCTAGTAGCATGACAATTGTATCTCATACACAAGGAACCAAAATCTAAAATATAGACTTCATAATATATAACATTATTGGTACTACTAAGTAGTCGTGAAGATTAGCAGTAGCTATGTCACAACCCTGTGCTAGTCAATCGAAACCAAAGCCGATAGGGTAATCACTGCACAAGAAGTAGGTAGATGAGAACACATAAGTCCGTATGTAGCAGTAACCTACTTAGCTATAAGTAGTCATTAGCAAATATTGTAACTAAGGATCGCCCTAGTATGATAGGTTTACTCTAGTGTATGTCAAGCCACGCAAGTAATAAACCTAATCAAAGATCACCTTAAAGATGAACCCAAACTCGCAAACACCGCTGGTCCAATGTAAGGCTGATGTCCAGACAATTAATGCTTGGAAGTTCCAATTAAGGCTCACGTAACTTTCTTGATAAATATGGATCGATAAGAAAACCATTAAGCAAATTAGGTCCCCATGTGTTGGGAAGACTTATGTCTCCTAAGAGCGAACCTCACACTTATGCATAAGTCTCACCTAGCTATCATGGAACTTCCTCGGTAAATAGGAAGTAATAACTAAAGAAATCATTTGAGCAGCTAGGAACCGTGTATGTATAGCGGTGGTATGTCCCCAGGTAGATGATATTAGTTCACCATCAATCAACATCGTGTAAACCCAAGCTATTATCCACCACTATCTGTTCCAGTAGTCGGGCGATTTGTGATCCGAAGGTAGAACAAAGAGTTCGGCCTAACTGGTAATCTCTCCCATCTAGGTAACCGATGCGGAATATTCTATGAATACCGCCCCCCCGTTTAGAATCCTAACTCCTTGCACTACCGGACTTCCTGATAGCAGATCCCTCTCGCCCTCACTCTAGATTAAAACAATTGCCTAACCCTAAGCTTGACTATCAATGAAAGACCCCACCCTGGACCAAATGAATAGAGTTGATATTTATCTATTGTGGTCTAAAGTATTTCCTTCATTCCAACTATCACGAGATGTACTTCATTCCATTTGAAGTATTTCCTTCATCAACTTCTTTGAATATACTCCGTCTGAAGTATTCCCTTCATCAACTCCGCTAAGTAGGATTAGTTTCATATGGAGTACTTCCGTCTTTCAAGATATCATTAGATATGTTTACTATCATTCGAAGTGTTTCTTTTTTTTGAATGTCTTTGGATTTCATTTGGTTGCTTTCAAATGTTCTTGGGTTCAATCGTATTCTACGTAGATAGTGATGGGACAAAAATCCAAGACAAGTCAAGAACAAGATTGTCAGAATATTGAACATGATATTTATTAGAACATTGAGCGAGATAATTATTAGAACATTGAGCAAGAACAGGACCGAGGTTATCAGAATATTGAGCAAGGTGGGTCAACACTTTGATCATATCGCACCTACTTTTGAAATACAGTTATATTGTTTTAAATTATGCAAATGCATTGCTATGTTTTATACCTGTATGTTACTTTAGCGGATAGTTAATACTTTAATGATAATTGAATATAACCTTCTATACTTCAACTTGGACACCATCTTTTGTCACCCTAGAACTAGTTTACATATTAGTTAATAGGTTTGTATCTAAGTGTCGAGCTTAGCCTTGCTTAGATACATTGACATGTGGGCAGTGATTTGCCCCGACATTATTAAAACATTTGAAAATGAGATTGGGCAATCGAGGTGGGAGCTGGCTGATATATTGGGGCTAGAAATCTAAAGCAAAAGTGAAAACCCAAAAACAGATTTAGACTCAGTTGGCCGGAAAGAATGGATAGTGTCGGGTGCACGACAAAGTAGGCATATGGATGTACCGCCTGAGTCAATTAAGGACCCAGATCTTGTGATGACCTCTTATGTAAAAAAACAGTGCAATAACAAGTCTATAATGGGTACGACCTGGCTAACTAATTTGTTCGTCACCTCACAACTTCACCATTAGTGGGTGTGTGGAGTGAATTAAGGTTAATGGAGGCATGGCCCAAGGAGGTGATACCTAGCGGCGTGGGGTTGCGTTGACTACTCGCAGACATGTGTCTCAGTACTGGGTTCCCAAGTCATGTTTAACTAACCCCAGTATTGAGACACATCGATCTTTTAAGCCTTGATTTTCAGGTGGTTTGTCGACTCCGGGTATTCATGTCACATGACCGGAGACTTAAGATGGTTCACCTCCTTCACGCGGTCGAAAGGTGATGACTTCATCACATTTGGAGATGATACACGAGGGCGGATTGAAGGAACATGATTGATCAGGGTGAACGACAAATTCATCCTGAAGTACGTCGCTCTTGTGGACAAGCTAAGGTACAACTTGCTTTCTGTCTCACAGCTTCTTGATGATGGCTATGGGACTAGATTTAAGAAAAATACTTGTCGTGTGCTTGATTCAGCTGGTGAGCTTGTTTTTGGGATTTTTAGAGTTGGTAGGATCTTTGGGGTTGACTTTTCTGAATCTCTTGCTGGATCTCTCAAGTGTTTAATTGCATCTTCTTCTGAATTCTGGCTTTAGCACCGTCGTTTGGGGCACATTGGTTTTGATCATCTGACGCGAGTTAGCAGCCTTAATCTCATGAGAGGTTTGCCCAAACTCAAAGCTGTCAAGGATGCTGTATGTGTGCCATGTAGGCATGGCAAACAAGTTTTCGCTTCACATCCTTCATTGACTATGGTCATGGCTGACGGACCAGGACAATTGCTTCGTATGGATACTGTTGGTCCTGCTAGAGTTCGGTCAGTAGGTGGCAATTGGTATATTATGTCATACTTGATGATTTTTCGAGATACTCTTGGGTGTTCTTTATTGCTTCGAAAGATTAAGCTTTTGATCATTTTCATGATCATGTTCTTCACTTGGCTTCTGAACTTCCTAGTGCCTTGAGAGCAATCCGTAGTGACAATGGCACGGAGTTCAAGAATGCCTCTTTTGCCTCTTTGTGTGTTGAGCGTGGCATTGAGCATCAGTTCTCTTCTCCACACGTCCCTCAACAAAATAGTGTGATGGAAAGGAAGAACAGAACCTTAGTTGAGATGGCTAGGACGATGCTAGATGAGTATAGCACTCTGAGGAGGTTTTAGACCAAAGCTATTGCTACAGGTTGCCATATTCAATCGTGTCTTCTTGAGACCTGTCGGTGTATTAGAACCGATCTTACGTAAAGATTATTTGATTCGGGGGGTCTCCTAAAGATGAAATCACGCAGAGTGGTTGACACGGGATGTTTAGACAGGTTCAGGCCTTCTCCGGGGAGAATAACAACCCTACTCCTGTGTGTGTATGGTATTGACTGTATTCTAGATGATCAAGCAAGAAACTAAGACTATTACAGAGAACAGTACTTGTGTTTCCCCTTGACTCGCTCTGTTTCGCCCTCCCTTTCGCCCTCTGATTGATGTCTTTATATAGTCGTGAAGGAGTATCCGTTTTGTCCTGCGGAAGAGGCGCCTAATTAAGCCAGTAATGGGCGCATGATGGCAGTAATTACCGACGCATTGGCTTCTTCACGCCGTCTGGCAGTTATCTTTCAGAGGTAATGGGGTATTTAAGCACTATTACTACGCAGAATAATAGTGCGTGTGGACCGTTCGAATTCCTTAATCAATTGGACCCACTAGCTTGTAGGTTTGATTATAAGGTGGTCGTGGTTTACCTGGTCGTAGTAGGACTTACGACTCGGTGTAAGTCGTAGTAGGGCTTACGACTAGGCAATAGTCGTAGAAAAACTTACGACTGGGTAATGGTCGTAGAATGACTTACGACTGGGTAATGGTCGTAGAAGGACTTACGACCAGGTAGTGGTCGTAGAAGGACTTACGACCATGACATAGTCGTAGTAAGACTTACGACTATGGGGGTGATTGTAGAAGATCTTACAATCACTAAATAGGCCTCCCCCTTATAAGTATAAGGGGTACTTTTGGGGACTATGTGACATCATATTTACCCATAATAAGAATTATAGATAAAAGATAAAATGAGGATTATTAGATCCTCGTCATCTAGCCCCCCAGCTTCAAGTGAAAGTAACTTACTTGGTGAAGGATTTGCAAATGGACTTACGACTATGAAAATATCGTAGAATAATGGTCGAAGGAAAAACTTTTCGACATTTGAGTGCTACTTTGACCAGGAATTTGCTTGGTCAGGAAGGTTGCTTACGACTATCAAAAAGTCATAAAAACCCCTACGACTGTGAAGTGGTCGTAGTAGGGTGATCGGAGAAAAAACCCTTCCGATTGATACTTCCTTCGACCAGAAAGACTTGGTCAAGAAAATAATTTCGCTTGGAGGTGACAAAACGAACCTAATTTTCCCGAACAGATCGTCTGGGGAATTGCAAACGACTCCTACAGATCTGTTGATGAGACGGTTCCCAAAGCTGTTGCAATCGTGAAGATTGCTTACGACTATCAAAAAGTCGTAAAAACCCCTACGACTATGAAATGATCGTAGTAGGGGGATCAGAGAAAAAACCCTTCCGATTGATACTTCCTTCTACCAGAAAGACTTGGTCAAAAAAGTAGTTTCACTTGGGGGTGACAATACGCACCTAATTTTCTCGAACGGACCATCTGGGGAATTGCAACCGACTCTCACAGACCTGTCCGATGAGGCATTTCCCGAAGCGGTGCAACCAACTCCCACATACTTATTGGCGAGACGGTTTCCGAAGCGATGGCAATCGTGCGGTTATAAAAACTCACCAGGAGTTAGACTTGGATTTTTACCTTTTCCTCAAATCGCTCCGCTGTTCTTCGAGCTCTTGCTTTCTCCGTCCTCGACTAGGTTTCATCTTCTCCGCCGCCAACCCAATCAAAAAACTTCTTGTTTCTGAGCGAAATGGCCAAGAGAGTTTCCGAATGGGAAGAATCGGAAATGGATGCGGCCAAGATCAAAATCTTGGTCGACGCCGGGAAGATTCCAGAGAAGGCTCTGGTGAAGTGGATTCCGGCTATTGGGCGAGATCGCCATCGGGGAAAATGGGCAAATCCCCGTCTTCCAAGAGTATTGTGAGTGCGGCCTCCGACTGCCTGCTCACCCCTTTCTTAAAGTGGTACTCGAGCACTTTGGGGTGGAATTGGTGAACTTAGGTCCTAATTCCATTACCATGTTGAGTGTCTTTGTGTACTGTGCGGCGTGCACTGGGATTCCTGGATCTCGAGTGTTCCAATATTATTATGGGATGGCTCGACAAACCGAATCGCCTAAGTCGCGATCAAGCTCCACGATTCAAGTCGAAGGAGTATATTCGAGTTTCACCCGATCTTCGTGGCGGGATGGAGGAAGAGGTGGTTTCTTGAAAGTCACCTCAAGACACCTCTCTTTATTGGGAGGGTCACGCCGAGAAGAAATCTTCATGGGATTCGACTCCTGAAGATATCAGCCGGATTGCCCCCTATATTCAAGCCATCAATGACTTGAAAGAAGAGGGGCTGAGCGGATGGCATGTGGTAAAAGATTTTATCACACGCCGAATTAGTCCCTTGAAGAAACGAGCATCTCCTATGTGGAGATACTCGGGGAGAGGAGACCCAACCAGAGACTACGACGAGGGTAAGTAACTGTCGACTTAGCTTTCGGTTTGGTCTTCCTCAACATTGTCTAAAATTCTTATCTGTTTACACAGATCTTTCACAGGCCGAGGTTGACTCTAGAGTCAGACTCATCTGTGAGAAATCTCCGCCACTCCGAGTGGCGGTTCCTCAAATCATTGCGGCTTTGTCCGCAGATGAAAAGATAGAGCGCCTAAAGGTAATCAAAAATTTGATTCTTTCTTTAGGACTTTATAGTTGTAGAAGATACTTACGACTAATGGTGATCGTAGAAAGTCTTGCGATCAAGAAAGTGTCGTAGAAAAACTTACGACTTGGCACCGGTCGTAGAAAAACTTACGACTGGTTAGTGACTCTTCTTTTTCTGTTTTGCGTTACAGAAAGTAGGCATGGAAAATCGTCAGGACGACGAGGAAGTCGTACTGATGACTATTGGCGCAGGGTTGTCGAAAGACAGAGGCTCGGCTCCTCCATCTAAGAGACGTCGACTTGCAAGATCTGCCGACAATGGAGGAGCAAGTTCGAGCTCTGGTCTTTCGACCAGACCCTCTAAAAAGCCTGCGGCAGCCGTAGCCATATCCGGCCGAGGTCGCAGCTATCGGGCCGAGGAAGTTGAAGCACCAATCTCTTAAGCGCAAACCTCGCAAGGCTAAGGTACCCTTCTATTATGACAAGGAATCTTTGCAGATTCTTGCCACTCCTAGTTTTGTTAAGCAACCGGAAAAGGAGATCCGAAAGATTTTATGTCTTTTATGAAGGACGATCTTTGCTCCAAAGACAACTCTGATCGAGGGTAGTGTCGCTCTTGGAATGGTCGAGGCCGATCTCGCCATCCAGAGAACCAGAGACCAGAGCCACGGTTCTGTTCAAACTCTACGACCGGGCGTGGTCGTGGTGAGCCAATTGTTGAACTTCACCGGGCGTGGTCGTGGAGAAGAAGAGGTCCTCCGTTGGGAGGATTGCTCCTAAATTCCTGGTTAAGACCAGGGTGCAGAGGTATGTGAAATGTACTAAAGTGTAAGAACAACATTTACCTTTTTCCTTTTCACAACCTGATTTGCTTCTCTTTATTTTAGTCTGACTCCTTCAGCCCCCGGGGATGCTTCCGTTGAGAAGCCCATTGTCACTTCTTCAGTTGCTGCAGATGTAACAATGGAAGTGGTTGAAGGAGCTTCCTTGACCAAGGTGGCTCCCGAAGTAGTTTCTCCATTCTGCGTGGTCGTAGCTACAACCATCGAAGTCATGGCTACGACTCTCGAGAGGGCAACGCGCCATCAAGTCGTAGAGACCATAGAGGCAGCTGCAAGAGCCCCCGGTCAAGGTGATGATGACTCTGCACACCGTACCGGAAAGGAAGTCGTGGCAGACATTCCTTCCGGTGTCCAAAGAGAAAGTGCAGCCACAGAATCAGAGGATGAAGAACCTTTCAACCACGTGCCGATTTCTTTGGACTCGCATCATAGGGTCTGCCGCATGATCTCGCGACCGAGTCCCCATCCCAAGGATATTCCAAATAGAGAAAATACCTTCGACAATGGCGCCTTGAGGAGGTGTGGTGGGATAAAGTCGCGAGAATAGACAAGTCGCGAGAACCGGAGTTTGTGTATTCGACCTTTGCTAGGTCGACTATGAATGTAAGTATTTTTAAAATACTTATATATGTGGCTTTCCTTTTCTTCTCACTGTCTTCTTTTTGCAGAAAGCTCTGGAGCAAATTGCCGTTGTCGGTGAGTATCATCGACAACTTTTAGAGCTGCGACAAGAGAAAGATGAACTCTGCACACAGGCAGAGAGATGGTAAGTTACTGTTATTCATAGTCGTTTTCGATTTGACTATTCGTATAGTATTTTACGAGAATAGTCATGGAAAAAACTCATGACAAAGTTCTGGTCGTAAAGAGCTTACGACTACTTACGACCAGGTAGTGGTCGTAGAAAGACTTACGACCATGACATAGTCGTAGAAAAACTTACGACTAGGTCGGTGGTTGTAGAAGGACTTGAACCAATCGGCTGATGTTTATCTCTATTTTTGTCCTCTGTAGGCTAAAAAGCGACACGAAGACCTTAGCCGACTCACTCGATTATGAAAAAGAGGAGTCGAGAAAAATAAGGGAGGAAGTAATAGTCCTCTCGGATAGACTTCGAGAAGCCATCTCTGCATCTAGAAGATTGCAGGAAAAAATAAACAGTAAGTGCTGAACTTAAGACTGCTTTTATCTTTAACCTTTACCCAACTCTCATTTCTTTTCCAGAAAAAGAAGATGAGATGCGGAAGCTCCGGACCGAAGTTGAAGAAAAGGCTTTGGTCATTCAGGAGTTTTCTCGCATTACCAAGAACAAGGATCAGGAACTCGAGGGTCTGAGAACTCGAGTCACAGGTAAGCAATTCTTTACCTGTTGTCCTTTTCGAGTATTTTCCCTTTTCTAATGCTAATTTCTTGTTCAGAAATTGCTGCTGAATTGAGAAGCCTCGAGGCTGAAATCCAAGAGAAGACCTTGATCTACAATGAGTCCGTCCGCATTGCTAAGATGAATGCAGAGGACATCAGATCATGGGAGAAAAAGCATGCTGAAACCATTGCTTCCCATGAAAGAAGAGGTCAAGAAATTGGATTCTCAACTAGTAGGTAAGAAATGCTTTTACCTACAATTATCTTTGTGTTATCTTCCTCTAGAAGTTTATTTTTGTTTGACCGGTTTTATTCTTTTCAGAACAAGTGGTCGAAAACAAGAAACTTCGCGAGGCTTTGACTCGTACCCAACAGGAGATGGAATCAATAAAGACTAGTCTTCAAAGCAACATCACACTCCTGAACAATGTACTTGGTGAGCTACATTCTGAGGGAAAAACTCCTCGAGAAGATATTGTAGCTACTCACATAAGTACCATTGGGGAACAAGTCGAAAACTTGCAAGAAATGGTGACCACTCTGAAGGCTAATCAAGCCGAATCAATAAGGGAGGCAGTCGAAGCTGCAGTAAGTTACGCTCTGGCGAAACTTAAAGCTCAAGACCCCTGCCTTAATGTGCAACCAATTGAAGCCGACTTCGACTGCCCTGAATCAGAGGCAAGTCGATTGATTGAGGAAATGCAATCGGTTGGCAAAAAGGTAGCGGAGGAAATACAGCTAGACACTCCCCCTTCAGAGTAATCTTGTAACTACTTTGTAAGGCAGACAATTTCTGTTGACGAGTAATATATGATCCATCTTGTTTCCTGCAAATCATCTTGTCGAGTGGTTAGCAACCCGAAAGATAACTAACGAATGAAAAACCAAAGGACTGAAGTTAAATTAATAACTTTATCCTAGGCCATCTTGTTTCCTGCAAATCATCTTGTCGAGTAATTAGTAACTCAAAAGATAATAAACGAATGAAAGACTAAGAATTGAAGTCAAATTAATAACTTTATCCTAGCCCCCGACTATTTGCTTAGTTTGTTTGGACAATCTAAGTAAATAGTGTGTGAAATAGGGTTTCTGAAAACAAAGAGGTTTATTTAACTTATAGTTTTTGTTATGGTTGTCAAGCACAGGTCGAAAGAGTAGAAACGACTCGACACTAGGAAGTTCCTTCTAGTGGGCAGGATCACGTGCAGAGAGGAAAGGCTTCGACTAGGTGATGTTATCATCTCCGACTGGTTTAATCGAACCAAAAACAGCAACTTGAGTTAAGCAAACGTCTTAGAGGACTTAAATAATTCGTTCGCCCTTTTTTGGTGGACTCGATAAGTCTTTTCCAGTAGCAAAAGTGGGAGACTGAGCGACGCTAGGAAGTTCCTTCTAGTGGGCAGGACCACGTGCAGAGAGGAAAGACTTCGACTAGGTGTGTCTCTTCCTTCGACCAGTTAAAACGAATCGAGTACACCAAAGGTGATCGAATAAACATAAGAAAGTGCACTCTACTTAGAATATTTTTCAAAATTACTGAAAAAATAAACTAAGGATAAAAGAGTTGGCTTTGAGAATATTTCGACTAGATAGAACCTGAGCTCTCTGTATTGGCAACAAAAGTGAGTAACAAGTCGATGCTAGGAAGTTCCCTCTAGTGGACGGGACCACATGCAGAGAGGAGAGACTTCGACTAGATGATGTTACTTGCCTTTCGACCAGTGTAGAGAAAACTGTGTGTTTTTGGATCATAGTCGAAAGATTTTAAAAGCACTACTCAAAAATAAGACAAAAGAGGTAGAAGGAACCTGGACCTTTATTGCCTGAGAGGTTGGTCACACATAGAATTTGCGTAACTGGTCGATGTTCCAAGAATTTGAGAGAACCTGACCATCTTCCATTGCTAGTCGTACCGACCCTGGCCGAGTGACTTCGACCACTGTGTAAGGACCTTCCCACTTGGGAGAGAGTTTATTCCGATTAGACTTGGTTTGGCAGAGCCTCAACACCAAGTCACCTACAGCAAGGCTGCGAGGCCGGACCTTACGATCGTAGTATCTGCGTAGGGCTTGTTGGTAGACTGCTGAACGGATTAGGGCCATGTTTCTCCTTTCTTCGAGTAGGTTAATGTCATCTGCTCGAAGTTGTTCCTAGTTGGAGTTGTTGAAGGTTTCAACTCGTGTCGACCGCAATTTTAGCTCCGGAGGAAGCATGGCTTTGGCTCCGAACACTAGAAAGAATGGTGTTTCTCTTGTCGCTCGACTAGTGGTCGTACGAACTGCCCATAATACGGAAGGTAATTCTTGTACCCAAGCCTCCGAGCGCTTAACAAGCTGGTCGAAGACTCGGGCTTTAATTCCTCGCATTATTTGACCGTTTGCACGTTCGACCGCCCCGTTGCTTTGGGGATGTGCAACAGAAGCATAACATAACTTGGTCCCCAACTCGTCGCAAAATTCCTGAAATTTTGCACTTGCGAATTGTTTACCATTGTCTGTAATTATCCGACTCGGAACTCCAAATCGGCTAATTACGCATCTCATCATGAACCTTTTTGCTGCTTCCGTTGTTATCCCAGTTACAGGTTCGGCTTCGATCCATTTTGTGAACGTGGCAATGGCCACAAAAAGGAATTCGAAACCTCCTGGAGCTTTGGGAAACGGTCCTAGGATATCGAGACCCCAGGTCGCAAAAGGCCAAGAAAGAGGTATTGTCTGTAATGCTTGAGCTGGTTGGTGTATCTGTCTACCATGAAATTGGCATTGGACACACTTTTTAACCACCTCTTTGGCATCGTACAGAGCTGTAGGCCAGTAGAAACCTTGTCGAAAGGCTTTACCGACCAATGTTATGTAGGAAGCATGCGTCCCACAGATGCCACTGTGTATATCATGAAGGAGTGTTATTCCTTCATTTTGCGGAATGCATCGCATGAGTATCCCTTGGGTTCCTCGTTTGTAGAGGACTCCTTCGACCAAAGTATACATTTTGGCTTTTCGGGATAAACGATCTGCCTCAAGATCATCCTCGGGTACAGAACCCTTGTGAAGATACTCGTAGATGGGATTCATCCAGGTATCCTCGTAATCTAGAGAGGCCATCTCAATAGGAGGTGTCTCGGTTCTTCGACTGCAGACGGCTTTTGGAGTTGCTCCAAGAAAACTCCTTTTGCATCGTAGATCGGGAAGAAGCCATCCGAGCAAGTTGGTCTCGAGAAATTATCCTTCGAGGGATGAATTGTACCTCGAGACCTAAAAATGCTTTTCTAGCTTACGTACTTCCGATAAGTACCGAGACATTGTCGAGCTAGAGCACCGTACTCTTTCCCAACATGATTCACGACTAGTGAGAATCTACTCTCACGAGTAGTCGATTTAATCGAGAGTGCTTTCGCACTCATATGCCGCCTAGCAAACCTTCAGATTCGCCACATTGTTAGTGGCACGAAAGTTTAATTGTATGGCATACTTTAAGGTTTCTCCGTAGGAGATACCAGACCACCCCACCCAGAGCAACTTAAAGTAAGTGACCGTCAAAGTACATCATCCACTTTGGTCATGGGAATCAGATCGGGATCTGAGCATGTGTTCAGATTTGTCCATTCGGCGACAAAGTCTAACAAGATCTGGATTTTATGGCGTTCGGGACACGAAATGGAGGTCGAACTCCCAAGTTCGATGACCATTTTGCCATGCGTCCATTGTTTCCTTATTATGGAGGATCGCTCCCAAAGGAAACTCGGGCAACATGACTATTTTGTGCGCTGAAAATAATGCCGAGCTTCTCGAAGACATGAGGAGGGCATATAGAAGTTTTGGACTGAGGTAACGCTCCTTAGGCCCGTAAAACTCGCCGACGAGTAAACCGGTCGTTGTACGTTTTCACGTTCTACGACCAGTACTGCGCTTGCAGCCTGTGGCGTGGTAGCTAGGTAAATTAAGAGCGTCTCTTCTGGCTTTGGTGAAACCAGAACAGGAGCACTCGAAAGGTACCTCTTGACATCCTCGAAGGCAGCGTTTGCCTCGTTCGACCACTCAAAACCTTCGTGTCTCCTGAGAAGTTTAAAGAAAGGTAGTCCTTTTTCTCCTTGTCGTGCGATGAAACGACTTAAAGCCGCCATGCACCCAGTGAGTTTCTGGACTTCCTTTTTTGTGGTCGGAGGGCGCATCTGGAGGATGGCCTTTATTTTCTCAGGATTTGCTTCGATTCCTCGTTCAGATACTAGGAATCCAAGCAATTTTCCTGAAGAAATTCCAAACACACACTTCTCGGGATTAAGTTTTAAGCGGTGCTTTCTGAGGTTGTCGAATGTTTCTTGTAGGTCGGTGATATGATTAAATTTCTTAATGCTTTTTACGACTAGATCATCAACATAGGCTTCCAGATTTCGGCCTAATTGAGATGAAAAAGTTGATTGCATCAAGCGTTGAAAAGAAGCACCGGCATTCTTCAGACCAAATGGCATTTTGACATAGCAAAAGGTACCAAATGGTGTAATGAATGCGGTCTTTTCTTCATCGTTTAGACACATATTGATCTGGTGATATCCAGAATATGCATCTAAAAAACTTAATATTTCACAACCTGCAGTAGAATCAACCAACTGATCGATACGAGGTAAAGGAAAATTATCTTTTGGACAAGCTTTATTAAGATCAGTAAAGTCTACGCACATACGCCATTTGCCGTTTGACTTTTTGACCATTACAGGGTTAGCCAACCACTCTGGGTGGTTGACTTCTCTTATAAAGCCTGCTTTAAGTAGCTTATCCAATTCTGATTTAATAGCATCTCGTCGATCAGGGGCAAATCTCTATAATTTTTATTTTACGGGTACTTTATCAGGCCGTAAAGCTAGCCTGTGCTCGATCACCTCCATGGGGACTCCGGGCATGTCGGATGCTTGCCACGCGAAGACATCTGCGTTAGCTCGGAGGAAGGCGATGAGGGCGTCTTCCTATTTGGGGTCGGAAGTCTCCCCAATGCGAACAGTCTTCGAGGGTTTCTCTGCGTCCAGAGAAACCTCTTTGACTTGATCGTTCGGCTTTGGTGCAGCTTTAGGCTTCGACTTGCTAGTCGAAGGCTGACTTTCATCTCGAGTTGGTATTTGGCCAACCATCTCGAGGGATCGACGGTCGCAGTTATATGCCATCTTTTTGTCACAATGAATTGTGACCACTCCTTTGGGACCTGGCATCTTAAGACATTGATACCCATAATGAGTAGCCATTAAGAATTTTGCCAAAGTTGGTCGTCCGAGTATGGCGTTATATGCCGTATCGAAATTGACCACATCAAAGGAAACTTTCTCTGTCCTGAAATTATTTGGTGAGCCAAATGTTAAAGGAAGAGAAACTTGGCCAATGGGTTTGGCCGAAGACCCCGGTACGATTCCATGAAAAGAGTATCGTATCGGTCTTACCTTTGTCCTGGGTACTTGCATCTCGTCCAGGGCATTAGTAAATAGTATATTCAAGGAACTACCACCATCAACCAACACTCGATTGACCCGACAGTTGTTGATGGTGGGTTCGACCACAATCGGATAACGACCTGATCGATTCGAAGTGATCGGGCAGTCACCCTTTTCGAAAGAAATGGTAACTTCCGACCACTTCGGTAGGTTATTGACAAGAGGAGCATCTATAGAGTTTACCTCTCGTCCGGCAGCTTTGAGTTGTCGTTTCGACTCGTATGTCGATGATCCTCCGTAGATATGCTTTACGGTATGTTGCGGATCTTGGAACGGCATCTCTTCATCATCCGATGACTTTTGGCCACTCGTATTCCCTACTTGCTCGAGAGTGGGGAGTGGCCCTTTGCCGTTGTAGTAGTCCTCGAGCTTTCTTTGGAAAACTCGGCAGTTGCGGAGGTCATGTCCTTCCTTTTTATGAAAAGGACACCACCTTGGTTTATCGTTCCTACGATCAGGGTGCTTACCTTTGCCTTGATCAGGGTACGACTTGGTGGTTCGGGGCTCTTTATCATTCACGGCCAAGACCTCCTTGAAACCACTGGTTTGTGGTTTTTGACTCTTTATTTTCTTCTTGGACTTCTTTGCTTTCTTATCCTTACCAACCTCACCTGGCTCTCGAGGAGTGTACGTTTCTCGATCAATAGTGTTGTTCCACTCGACCGCCTCAGAAGCAGTCGCATATCGATCGGCCATCTCGAAGAGCTCGGCAACAGTGTTGGGAGGATTCAAAGTAATATCTTCTGTTATCCTTCTACTACGGACTCCTTGCTTAAAAGCCCTGATCACAGATGAGTCAGAAATTTCCGGAATTGAGTTACGAACCTGACTAAAGCGTTCGATGAATTGACGCAGAGTCTCGTTGTTGTTCTGTTTTATCCGGTGCACGTCGTCTTCCTTCCCAGGGCGGTTGTATGTGCCTTGGAAATTCGCCTGTAGAAGATCGCAGAGGTGTTGCCAAGAGTAGATCGACTCGAGTGGTTGGTTTAATAACCACGATCGAGCGGATCCTTCAAGCACAGTCGGAAGGTAATTTGCCATTACATGCTCTCCTCCTCCTGCTGCTCGGACAGCTGTTGTATAGATTTGTAGAAATTCGATGGGATTTTGAGATCCATCAAACTTCTCCATGTTCACTGGTCGAAAATGAGGTGGCGTGGCGCTCGAAGGTTAGCGAAAATGCCCGCATCCGTAATAACTTCTTGACGCCTTCTTTGCAGGAAAGAAGGGTTAATGTCACCAGGTGATCGTATACGACGATACCCAGCAACAGGCTGACCTGTCCTGTAGTAGGTCTCAGCTCTACGAGGGGAATAGAGTACTCCATCCGTTGCGGATTTCCTTGTCGAAGTGGTGAATGATCAGCTCTCCGAGGGGCTTCTTGATCATCAGCCAATCGAAATGTATTTCTCCGAGTAGGGGATCGATGCGACTTATGGCGTGTCGATTTCTCGTGGTGAAATATTTGATTGATCGGTAGTGAGGAAGTCGTATTGCTCGACCACCGAATGATGTCGACGAGGTACTTCCAGTCTTGTCATCACAGTTCGAAGCCTTTGCGCAATCTCTTCAGCAAAGAGATCGTACCCTGGCGTTAGAGCAAGCTCTTGATTGGGATTTTCGAGCAAGTCGTTGATATCCTGGAGTTCTTGTACCTCCTTCGACTGATGTTGAATGCACCCAGGCAGATTCTTCTGGGCTGCAATCTTCTTCCGTCGGATGGCCTCAAAATTCTCCTCATCAGATCCTTGAGGCCTTCTTAATGGAGTGCGAGAATGTCGAGGATTTCCTCGCTCATCAGTGTTGGTTCGTCCGTCACCGGTGGTGCCCTTGCCATTACCACGAGGGGGCGCAGTGTGTGATCTTCGGGGAGTGTTCTTATCTCGGCCTCCATGAGGCTGACCCTGATTTGAGGGAAGGACGAAGACCTCCCGTTGATTATTCTCACTTGCGCTCGAGGCCTCCCCGCTTGAGGAGTGCTCGAGAGACACCATCTGCCGACTTGGAGCAATCCCCTCCGGTAGGGAACTGCGGGTTATAATCGTCTCCGTCCGCAAAAGAGATCTGCGGAGAGACGGTCGAATTTGCAGGAAAAGCATGCTTGATCCCACCCTCTCTGGAGTTACTCTGAGAGAGAGGATCACTAGATGTTGGTGGAGTCCTGGAATGGTGGCTCTCAAAACTTGTCTCACCAGGTCGGACCGCCTTAGGGGGACTTGGACACTTGGAGGAAAAACTCTCGTCGTGTCGTGAGTCCTCCCGGTGCGATTCAGTCGGATTGACCCTTGTCCTTTGAGGGAATTGGCTCCTCTGTTGGACGTATCGTTGTGGGGGATAAGGATCCCTCCTCAACTCCATTGATGGGATGGTTTCCTGGAGAATGATCTCCGGAGGCAACATAACCATCAGCGGATGCATCGCTCGGCTCGTAGTCGACGTCTGCGTAATTTGCCAAGTCAAACCAGTTCTCCTCGTTCCATTCTCCTGCCATGATTGCATGAGATTGGAAAAAGAGAGTATGTTGACAAGAGATTACCGGAAGATCCCCACGGTCGGTGCCAACTGTCGGTGTATTAGAACCGATCTTACGTAAAGATTATTTGATTCAGGGGGTCTCCTAAAGATGAAATCACGCAGAGTGGTTGACACGGGATGTTTAGACAGGTTCAGGCCTTCTCCGGGGAGAATAACAACCCTACTCCTGTGTGTGTATGGTATTGACTGTATTCTCGATGATCAAGCAAGAAACTAAGACTATTACAGAGAACAGTACTTGTGTTTCCCCTTGACTCGCTCTGTTTCGCCCTCTGATTGATGTCTTTATATAGTCGTGAAGGAGTAGCCGTTTTGTCCTGCGGAAGAGGCGCCTAATTAAGCCAGTAATGGGCGCATGATGGCAGTAATTACCGGCACATTGGCTTCTTCACGCCGTCTGGCAGTTATCTTTCAGAGGTAATGGGGTATTTAAGCACTATTACTACGCAGAATAATAGTGCGTGTGGACCGTTTGGATTCCTTAATCAATTGGACCCACTCGCTTGTAGGTTTGATTATAAGGTGGTCGTGGTTTACCTGGTCGTAGTAGGACTTACGACTGGGTGTAAGTCGTAGAAGGACTTACGACCAGGTAGTGGTCGTAGAAGGACTTACGACCATGACATAGTCGTAGTAAGACTTACGACTATGGGGGTGATTGTAGAAGATCTTACAATCACTAAATAGGCCTCCCCCTTATAAGTATAAGGGGTACTTTTGGGGACTATGTGACATCATATTTACCCATAATAAGAATTATAGATAAAAGATAAAATGAGGATTATTAGATCCTCGTCAAGACCGTCTTTGGGCAAGACATCATATGAGCTTCGGTTTGGTAGAAAACTCTCTGTTTCTCATTTTTGAATTTTTGGAGCTAAGTGTTTCATTATCAAGGTAGGAAATCTAGATAAATTTGAGTCAAGAAATTTTGACGGTTTATTTCTGGGTTATCCTGCACATTCGAGGGTTTTCGGTTTTCAATGTTGAAACTAACGTTGTCCAGGAGACATGCAATGTCACTTTTGATGAGACTAGCCCTGGAGCTAGATCATATTTTTCAGGTGACACACAGGTGACGAAGAGCATCTTTGTAAAGGAAGATGATGATGGAGTCAATGATACTTTCTCACCTGCTGCTGACGCTCCTATTCTAGTTCAAGAACCTGCTTCGACTACTTCACCTCTAGTTGAGGCTCCTACTGCATCTTTATCATCAGCAGTACCTGCGGAAGTTGAAAAGATGCTATCTCCCCCGGGCGCTTCACTTCACATTCAGAAGCATCACCCTCTGGATCAGATGATTGGTCATCTTCATGAACGAGTCACTCGCTCCAGGTATCACGATCCGAGTCTCTACTCATATTCTGTATTTGTTGCTTCTTAGTAGAGCCTCCTAGTGGTCATAATGTGATAGGAACCCGTTGGGTGTTCAAAAACAAACAAAGTGATGATGTTTCTGTGGTTAGAAACAAGGCTAGACTGGTAGCTCAGGGTTTTAGCCAAGTTAAGGGGTTAGACTTTGATGAAACCTTTGCTCCTATTGCTAGATTAGAACCCATTCGTATTCTGCTTGCATTTACTGCATCTAAGGGCTTTAGGCTGCACTAGATGGATGTCAAGAGTGCATTTCTGAATGGTTACATAGAGGAGGAAGTGTATGTTAGGCAACCCCCAGGCTTTGAGAATCCCAAGCAGCCACATCATGTTTTCAAGCTATCCAAAGTCTTGTATGGTCTTAAGCAAGCCCCCAGAGCCTTGTGTGATAGACATAAGACCTTCTTGCTTAAGAATAAATTTGACATGGGTAAGGTAGACAAGACTCTACGCATTCTTAGTCATGGCAATGACTTCTTGCTTGTTCAGATTTACGTTGATGATATTATCTTCGGTGGTTCTTCTCATGCTCTTGTTTCTAGTTTTTGTGATACCATGTCCAGGGATTTTGATATGAGTATGATGAGAGAGCTCAACTACTTTCTAGGGCTTCAAATCAAGCAATGCAAAGAAGAGATCTTCATTCATCAGATGAAGTACACTAAGGATATGCTCAAGTGCTTTGAGATGGGTGATTGTAAGCCGATCGCCACTCCCATGGTGACTTCGGCTGCTTTGGATCCAGATGAGGAAGGAGAAGCTATGGATCAATTTGGGTACCGCAGCATGATCGGCTCTCTCCTTTATCTGACGGCCTCAAGACAGGACATCCACTTCACGGTCTACCTCTGTGCGAGGTTTCAGGCGTCTTTGAGGACTTCACATCGCTAAGCCGTCAAGCATATTTTTAGGTACCTTCACTCTACCCTCCAGTATAGCATTTGGTATTCCTACTCTTCTTCTTTGTCCATTTGGGGGTTTTCTGATTCTAATTTTGTGGGTTATTGGTTAGATAGGAAGAGTACCTCAAGCACTTATTATTTCTTAGGCACTTTTTTGTCTCTTGGTCCTCTAGGAAGTAGCCCTCTGTTGCATAATCCACTGCAGAAGCTGAATATGTAGCTGCCGCTAGTTGCTGTAGTCAGATTATGTGGATGGTGTCCACTCTTAAGGACTATGAGTTAACTTTTGCTAGTGTTTCTCTTCTCTGTGATAACACTTCAGTCATTAATATTGCTATGAACCCTATGCAACATTCTAGGGCCAAGCACATAGATATTTGTTATCACTTCTTTGGAGACCATGTAGAGAAGGGTGATATTGTACTAGAATTTGTGGAGTCCGAGGCTCAGTTAGCCGATATCCTCACCAAGCCTTTAGACCCAACTAGGTTTGCGATCTTGAGGAGTGAGTTAGGGGTAATTTTTCCTATGGGTTGGTTTGAGGGGGAGTTGGTTCCTTTCTGAGCTTTCCTTGTTCATCTGATCCCTTCTTGGTCTATTTTTGAACCTGTTGATCTTTTTAGGCTTTTAAGTTTTTTCTTGCCTCTCATTGTATTTTATTGCATTCATATGAAAATGACAAAAAGATGCATTGCAATATAAGCTTTCATGCTTGTCTTTTAAATTGATGAAACTTTGCTTATTACCCTCTTGAGCTTTAGTATTTCAATTCTTGATCAATATCATGTTTAGTTCTTTGACTTGCTAGAATTATCATGCTTTCACATGTGTAGCTAAGTCTTTTCTAAATGTGCTGGAACTTTAAGGCAACTTGAACTAAAAATTATAATTTATGGATCTTTTAGCAAGTTGCACAATTAGTGATCTTTTTGTGTCATTGGCATTGTCAAAATTGCTTTGTTAGCTTTTGAATCTAGGGTTGAACATCTCTTGAGCTTCTTGTTCTTTTGTGAATGTAAAAAGCTCTTGTGCAAATTGAAAAATCAAATTTTGAGTTTCTCATGTGATTAAATTATGCCAAACTATTCTCATGAGACTGCATGTCAAAGGCATGAACTTGGAGATAGTTTGATGATCCAGACGATCTCATGGGGATTGCTTGTCAAAATTGACATGAACCTCAAGATTTTTCACCCTGGTTGAATCTTAGGAAGAGTTTGTTGATGGCTCCTAGTCTAGGATCTTCTTCACAAAGATAGATCTTTAATCAACATCAATATTCATTGCAAATGAAAACTGTTGTAAAAATTGGGTGATCGAGGTCATTTGAGCAAAATTATTTATTTTAGGATTTTTTGTCTCTATGATGGTCTTTGTTAGCTTTTTGATCTCACATTGACATTCTGACATGGCCATTATCACTTTATGATCTCTGTTGATGAACTTGTTAAATTTGAAGCTTTGCTTAAATTGTTGCAATTCATCTCTTTATCTTGAGCCTTCTAGCCTGTTCTTTTGGGTAATCTCCAAAGCTTATTGTACTAAACTTTGCAGAATTCAAAAAAAGTTGAAGCCACTCCTTTGTATTTCATGCATGCTCTTTCTTATGCTTCTTCCTTATTTCTGCACTTGTCATCTCTGGATGAGACGAAGGTGTGATTCCTTGATGACTCCATTGTCAAAGGGGGAGAAGATATAATAAAAATGATAGAAGGGGAGCCTTTAGGAGAAAAAGGGAGAAAATAAAATTTTCTAAAAAATGGTGATCATAGTGAGGGGAGCATCTAATTTGCATTCTTATGATTTTATTTCCATTTCTGAACTTGAATTGCAATTCTTGGAACCTTACAATGATCAAAGATCAAAATGAACAATTGTTCTTTCATATGGACCTTAAGTGAGATTTTTTACTCTTCTCTAGAAATTGAAGCTTTCTCACTTTTATTGCCTTATCTCACAGGCCTATACTAATCTGAAGCCAACTTGGTCATTTCCATTGCGTTCTCTTGCTTTTATACCAAGTTATGCCTTTGCGCAAAAACGTCGAGTATTTTCGTTTTCAAACCTTAAACTTACCTTTTTGAGAAATTGTCAATGTGTTCATCAAGGGGGAGATTGTGGATATCATGGGGATATGCTCATGATATTAGGATGATATTAAAATTAGCAATGGCGTTGAAGGTTTGCCGAATCACATATTTTTGGTAAAGTTCAGTGTAATCAGTCACGACGGCCGACCGGTCGGTATGCGCTTGACCGCCTTTAATGCGCGATCGATGGGCCTTGGGCCTAGAGGTCATGGGTGAGACCGGCCATTGGTGGCGGTCTGACCGGCCAGTAAGTGTCTTTGAATTTGGAGATGGGCCAAAAATAGAGGGTGTAGGCAAGAGAGGGTATTCTCCTACACTTGGTCTAATAATTTTTGACGTTTCGAGTCAAAAGTTCTATTCGTTTGAAATTTCCAGAGAGGTCTTGGATTTTCAGGGAGGAAATTTGGCTAAGTCCCCTACTGGGCGGTCAGACTGGCCAGGTGGCGGTCAGACTAGCCATAGGTTGCGGTCTGACTGGTTTTGACTTGATTCACCGGCCATCTTGGCGACGATGATTGTAGTTTAGGTCAAGTTCCTGGGTTTCAGTGCATATGTGTTGCATGATGCATGTTTTGACTAACGTGGGTTAAGTTGTGAAGAACTTATTCCCAGAATTGATTTATTGGTCTATTGTTGTGTAGGTGGCTTAGAGGTCAATGATGGTCAATGGCAAGGATGATCAGGACTAGGCTTACAGAGCTGAGGTTCAGAATGATCGAGGATGTCGGGTGAAGTCGATGGACTCTAGCATGGCGCAAAATGGATAAGGATGACTGAACGGGAAGTTCAGAGCGACGAGTTGTATCAAGCGGCGTGGGGGTCGATGCAGGTGCTTTGGTGATTTCGGTGGGAGCCGGATGAGATAGACTTGCCGGCATGAAGAGAGACGTTGATCAACCTACACGTGGCGAAGCATGTGATTGCTTCATGAAGTTTGGACTCGGTCTTTGGAGAAGGATTGAGAAGTGTTATTTTGGTAACTTCACCAAAATACCACCTTTATAGCTTTTGGCTAAACCACGGCGCAAGACGGCTCAAGGAGAAGTGGTTTAGGTCAAGAGAAGATAAAAATGATGCTTTGAAATATGTGTGTGAGTTAAACCCGTTTGTGTGTGGGCTTAACAGGTGCCCACTAGAAATATCCTTCTAGAAGCTAGTCTCCACTACAACTAGGGGAGGGTGCTGGTTGTGCACCTCCCACCCCTTGTATTTGAAGAAACCCTAGTTTGTGTTTTGCGACAGGTGGTAGAGAGGTTAGGGTTCTAGAGAGTTGGATTGATTATGTGCTCAAGTGTTGAGTATTTGCCCTTGTCGAACCCGGGAACGAAGGATCCCGAATTCTCTGTGTTCATACACTAGTCCAGGATTTCCAGTGTACACAATCACAAAAATGTTATCACAAACATATCCAGCGTGTATATTTAATAAGCATAGAGTTTATTACAACTGGGGCCGGAGGCCAAATAAAACATTAAGCGGAAGCAAAATATAATGGTAAGCCACACGATACGCCACGCATAATCGCCTGCGGAGGTCGCCGCCTAATCGCCCCGCTCCTCACCTTCCGGATAGCAGTCTTCTCCTGAATAATAATATTCAGCAAGAGTGAGCACTATAACTGTGCTCGCAAATTACACCCAATACAGAATTTAGAATGTATGCATAAGTTTATCAAAGGAGGGTTATAGGGTT
The DNA here is from genome assembly GCA_036346395.1 of Hsuehochloa calcarea. NCBI lineage: Eukaryota > Viridiplantae > Streptophyta > Magnoliopsida > Poales > Poaceae > Hsuehochloa > Hsuehochloa calcarea. Next base: position 31,498,006 of record CM070602.1, read on the forward strand.
TATTTGCGTAAATCAGCCTTTTTGGTTTAAATATTTATACTAAGTTTCAAGGCATATTTTTATTCCATAGCTAAATTCAAATTTGTAGTTCATCATTTTATAGTGGATAACCTCCATATGAAACATGGTGAAGGATACCCTCCTATCACAAGGCTACCCGCCTAATTTTACCACAAGGATTAACCATCCTCAAATCATGTCCAAAGTTATTTTAAAACCAAAACAAATCTAACTTAGAGTGGCTTTGCTCAAGATGTCCATGACCGTGGACACGGCTATTCGAATAGATTTACACTCTGCAGAGGGGTACAACTTTACCCACACGAGATAATTTGCCCGTTATGTCGGCCAATACACGCTTCCTTAGGCGTGTGACTGGGCAATTATCACAAGGCGTTTCCAATGCATTACCTCAATACCAATATGCCCGCTGAGGTTTCACTTCCATTAGGCTAACCACCTGCCGGAAACCCCCTCTTACGCCAAGTGGGAATAAAGTCTAACCGACACCCACACAACAAAAAATGGCATAAACAATAATGAGGTAAGACAAATTATTAAGCCTGGTTCTGCCCATACAGAACATGTGGTAGTACGGTGGAGCTTTTGCAAGATGCGGCTCAAAGACCGGTCCTTAACCTACTTGGGCAACTTTCAATAAAAACCCTGGGTCTCAGTCCTAACCAGACGAGCCCGTGCATAAACCTGCACCCACCAATGGTCCAGGTTTGCCCAAGTACAAACCATTTTCTTTTATTTTTTTTAATAATTTTCAAAGATATTTGCAAAAGTCCACCATGACAAAGCAATGTCATAAGCTTTTTATCAATTTAAGAAGTTTTGGCTAAATTCTCCCAAAATCAAATATTTCATGGTCTAGGCATTTGCTATGCATATATTTATTTTTAAATTCATTTGACTAAGGTTACAAGGAATTGATAATACAACAATCAAATTTGGCTATACAAAGGAATTGGAATAATTAAATATTTAAAACAGGAATTTAAAATAATTAAATACAATTATGCATGCAATAATAATTTAAAACAGGAATTAAATAATTTTAAATATTGGGGGGCAAAATGGTCAATGGTGTAACTTGCCTTGTTCAAATTCCTGGTATTCTACTTCTTCAATAGGGTCAAGCTCTCCGGAGTCGTCAAAATCTATACGAGAATATTCCAAATTCAAACAAATTCAAATGAACACAAATAAATTCAAATGAAAATTCAAATTAACTCCAAATTAAATAATTTTGGTTTAGTTAGCTAGATCTTGATTTTATACAAATTTAGAAATTTGAATCACCTAAATCGGAGTTTGTATGAAGAAATACGAGCTCCTGGAAGTTTAAAACCTAAATTAAATCCTAAAATCAGAATTTCCGATTTTCCCGAATTAAATTTCTAAAGAAAATTCCAATTATTGCGCAAGCATGCGTCGCGGTACGGTTCACAGAGACTGACATGTGGGCCCGAACAGTCATGGATCGAGTCCATACGCTTCCGAGTCCACGGTGGACTCGGCGCCTGCAATATGTGAAGGAAGCGGCCTGTTGGCGCTGCTGCACCAGACCGGCAGCCCGCGGCGCCGACTTGGCCGCCACACACGCAAAAACAATGAGGTGGCGCCGAGGTGGCAGAGCCACGCCGCCCGGAGAGGGAGGCGCCGAACCGAGGTGCAGTGCGCACGGCGGCGCGGTGAGCTCCGGCGAGGGTCGCAAATTGATCGAGAGATGATACTTGAGTGTGATGCGCTACTGGTGACGCGAGGGCGCGGCAGAAGATGGTCGGCGACGGCGAGAGGCGGTGAGGTTCGATCGTTGGCGGGAGGATGCTCCGGGGATCTCCAGGCGAAGACGAGGCGCGCACCAGGATCGCCGGAGGACGCTGAAGCTGATGGTGCGGTCGCGGTGGCCGGGGAGTGCTTGCTGTCGCCGGAATCGAAGAAGATGGAGCTTCGGCCACCGAGGGGAAAACCAATTGCCGCGAGAGAGAGTGAGCGAAGTTACGAGAGTAGGTGGAATGGAATGTGGGAGAGAATGCGCAGCCGGGGGCGGCTTTTATAGGCGAGGGGGAGGCCGGGAGATGGAGATCGTGGGCGAGGTGGCAGCGGCCATTTGCGGAGGTGAGGGCGGCGGCGTTACAGCGAGTTATGGAAGGGGGTAATGGCCGAGACGAGTGCGGGGTGAACGGCCGAACTGAATGCAGGTGAATGCGAGGAAAGAGAGGGAGGAAATCACGGGGATTGATGAGCTCCAGTACGGCTTTAATGGCGGCAGCGGCGACAATCGCGCGGAGAGACGAACGCGAGGAAGATGACGCTGTGCAGGCTGGCCCACCTGTCGGCGAGACAGGAGCGGGAGAGAGGGCGCGGGCGGAGTGATGTCGGACGTCCGATTTCGATCGGACGGCCCGCGTTACTCGCGCGCGGGGAAAAATGGGCGAGACGCCGCACAAAGGCCGGGCTTCGCCCAATATCAAGGTAACAGATTTTTAAACCCTTTTCAATTGATTTAATTCGTAAATTCAAATAGGCTTTAGAAAATAGTAAATGAAGTCCAAAATTTTGAGAAAATTCACGAAAATTTATGAGGCATTCTGGACTTAAATAAAATAATTCCAACTTTTAGTTGGTAATAGATTTTGCACATAAATTATTTTAGCTTTAAGATACTTTAGGAAAAGTTTTTAAAATTTCGAGAAAATCCACAAAAATTAATAAAGTCTTATTTTTAATCAAATTGAAATTTTAATGCATTCTGACCCTCCAAAGAGTGGTCAGAAACCAACATCTATCTCAAATCACTCCAAACAAGATTCCTTAATGTGATCCTCTTCTTGTTCTTGCTCTCTATTTTGTGATTTTAGGGTTTTCTTTGATCCTTCGGTTTTCCTTTAGTTTCTGGCCTGGATCTTGCTTGCTATGATATGTGGGAATACATCTAGGGTCATCTTGATCATCTTTAACTCACGAGGAAGTTTTTAAATCATATTTTGGTTTTGACTCGTTTTTGGAGCAACCTCCACTCAAACGGAAAAAGGTCAGAACTTTGGTAAAGATCTTCGTGATCCTTGATTGGAATAGGTTCTTGACATCCTAGAGAAGGTGTGTTCTAAGTTTTGTGAAGTTTGGAGTTGTGGATCAAAAGTTAGACCTATTTGTGATTTTTTTTAGGCTGATTTTACTATTTATTATGCTGGAGGTCAGACCGCCCCATGTGAGAGGTCAGACCGACCATGGAGAGTTCAGACCACCCATGTTGATAGGTCTAACCGCCCAACTCATTGTGAATTGATTCAATACAAGTCTTCCGCTATGCTTATACTTTGATCTTCATATCTCTCATAGCTATTGGAGTGAAAACATGTTGAATCCGATCAAGGTGAAAGAGAGATCGTGCTCCTATTCACCCCCACCCCCCCTCTAGTCGCCGTTTTGGTCCAACACCGATCTTCATCGTGGCCAATCGTCCTCGTAGTTGATCGTCTTCTCCAGCAACTAATCGAGTTCCTCACCAAGGTTGTGGATCGTTCTCAAGCGCAACTGAAACCGCAGTAGCACCTCGACGTTATCCACACATCCAAGGAAGGAACACCGTACGCCGATGTGCTAGCACCAAGTCGCACGAAAAGGCTCTCTCTCAAGAAAATGACGGCTAGCGTTTGGAGTAACTCACGCCAACTCTTGTCGTGTGTCTCCCCTATGCTCTATCTTCCGTCAGCCTCAAGCATCTCTTTATATAGTGCCCGTGACGGATCCTATCCGAACACGTTTGACGAATCGTATCCGTACTGGTTTGTTCCATCCCGTTAAGTGTGTGACCTGTTAGGTTTATGCGTAATCGGTTGTAACTCAGAAACTCCTTTCTGATCATGAGTCGTTGGCGGCTCCTAGTAGAACATAACAATTCCCGAATACATATAATTATATCGGACGAACCTTAATGCAATATGATCTACGACCAAGTCCTTATCACTTACGACCAGCTTGTATCTCTATACGACCAGTACATATTTTGTCTCGACCAGTTCGTAACTCCTTACGACCAGGTTTTGACCACTTAGTGATCAGGTTCGAACAGCCTAAGACCAGCTCGTATCTCCGTATGACTAGTCCGTGTCTGCTCCAACTAAAAGACCAGCTCATGTATTCTCTCTTTGCCTCACGATATCTGGTTGAACTTAAGGTGAGATGTTGTGTCATCCATGGACTGTTCAACACTTTCTCGATTAAGTGTCGGATAACTTCAAGTGGTCAAACTCTTCGACCACCAGTGGCATGGTCATGCACTTCCTTTATCCGACCACATCGAGAGGCCCAGAGATATCTCTCTTATTATGTTAGGAGGGGCAAATCACATATCTGACCAATCACATTCCTCTGTATGTTTTATAGTATACCAGAAAGCTACCTTTATAACTACCCAGTTACAGAGTAGTATTTGGCAACCCCAAAGTGTACTCTTACGCATGTAGAAAACCATGATGATCTTAGGTATAAGGATTATACATTATTATTGCTTGAGACCAACTCATGACACATGAAATCATAACAATCTCATCAATATCTCAAGGTGGATCAATCCAACACCATATTCTCTAACATGTGTCCACATTATTGATTCGATATCCCTATATCTATGATCGGTGAAACATGGTCATCAATCAATACATGTATTGGTTGATAGGATCACTGGTGTTCCGACAAGTGACATCCGACCAGGTATACATTTAGAACGGCATCATCATAAGTTAAAAGAGCTTCACCAACGAGTCACATACTTGTTGATCTTTATAACTCATGATTCATTCAAGGAACAGAATAACACTTATTCAATAACATATAAACATAGACATGATATAGTCATCTCTTTGATTGCCTCTAGGGCATATCACTAACACTTTCTCGGTATGCTCCTGAAGATGTGCCCACAGATGCCGCCAAGCAAGAGAAGTTCTTGGACGGGTTGACTAAGGAGTTGCAGAACAAGTTAGCAGTCCTTGACTTCCCCAACTTCCAAGCTTTGGTCGATAAGGCCATTGTCGCTAAGCACAAGGGGAGAGCGCTGGTTGAGTCTCGCAAGTGCAAGATGTTGGCTCAAAAATCAGCAGTGGTCAGCTTCCCTCGTCCTCGCTTTGGGCAAGCCCTGGCACCCCGTTCTCAAGCTCCACCACCACTGAGGCCGTCGGCATTTGTACCTCACCCTCTGCAGGTCGTGCTTCAACCACGAGCACCTACGGGATAGCAAGGGGACCTCCTCAATCCGGCTACCGGGGTCACTTGTTTCTACTGCAACAATAAGGGTCATTTTGCGAATAACTGCCCTAAGAAGACTGGAGAAGTCCCTCACCCTAATCCGGGGAAAGTGCAAGGGTAAGGCCGTGGACATCCCCCAGCTCAGAAGGTTGCCCAACAATTCCAAAAGGTCACACACGGTCGAGTCAATCATATCTTGGTCGAGGAAGCGAAGAGGCACCCGATGTCGTGTTGGGTACGCTTCTCGTCAATTCTCATCTTGCTACTGTTTTATTCAATTCTGGAGCGTCGCATTCTTTTATATCACAATCCTTTTCTGCAAATGGTGATATTTAAATTGTTCCCTTGCATGTCCCTTTGATTATCCATTCTTCGGGGTTGGAAATGAGAGGAGAACATGAGTGTCGGGACGTTTCGATTGAGATTGAAGGAGTGTGATTTGTGGCAAATCTTATTTTCCCCAATTCAACAAGTTTGAATATGATACTTGGCATGGATTGGCTGTCCCAACATCTGGGACAAATCGATTGTGCTAAGAAATTCATCTTCCTCACAAATTCCTCCAGCGAGCAAGTTGGATTTGCGCTGAAGTTTCAAGAATCGCATCTCTTCGCCCTTGAAGCGAAGCCGCATCTGGAAATTCATGAAGTACCAGTTGTGTGTGACTTCCCTGATGTATTTCCCGAATAATTACATGGGATGCCGCCAGCCCGAGACGTCGAGTTCATCATCAAGTTGCTGCCCAGTACCGCCCCGATTTCGAAGAGGCCATACCGGATGCCTCCAAATGAATTGGACGAGTTGAAGAAGCAACTTAGTGAACTGCAAGAGAAGGGTTTTATTTACCCTAGCTCATCTCTGTGGGTCTGTCCGGTGATCTTTGTGAAGAAGAAGGACAAGACTCTTCGTATGTGCGTTGATTACCGTTCGCTTAATGAAGTGACGGTGAAGTACAAGTACCCGCTGCCCCGGATCGACGACCTTTTTGACAAATTGACCAGAGCTCAAGTATTCTCCAAGAATGATTTGAGGTTGGGCTATCACCAAATAAAAATTAGCTCCGGAGATATTATGAAGACAGCTTTCTCTACTCGCTATGAACTATACGAGTACACTGTCATGTCTTTCGGCCTGACGAATGCTCCTGCCAATTTCATGAGCCTTATGAATATGGTATTTATGGAGCATTTGGATAAGTTTGTGGTGATCTTCATAGATGACATTCTTATCTACTAGAAGAATGAAGAAGAGCATGCCGAACATCTAAAGTTAGTATTGGAGAAGCTGCATGAGCACCAACTATATGTGAAGTTTAGTAAGTGTGATTTTTGGTTGAAGGAAGTGGCTTTCTTAGGCCATGTCCTTTTAGTGAAAGACATAGCCATGGATCCTAGAAAGGTCAATGATGTGCTCTCTTAGGGCAGCCCAAGCCGGTAACTGGTGTCAGGAGTTTTCTTGGTTTAGTGGGCTACTATCATCGCTTTATTGAGAATTTCTCTAAGATCGCGAAGACGATGACGGAGTTGCTCAAGAAGGACAAGAAATATGTGTGATCCGCTGATTGCGAGAAGAGTTTCTAAGAACTCAAGAAGAGGTTGACCACAGCCCTAGTCCTCGTCCTTCTCGATATTCACCAAAGCTTCGATATCTATTACGATGCTTCTCGTCAAGGACTCGGGTGTGTTCTTATGCAAGAAGGCAAGGTTGTGGTTTATGCATCAAGACAATTGATATCCCATGAGCTCAATTATCCAACTCATGACTTGGAACTAGTTGTAGTGGTCCATGTGCTAAAATTTGGCGATATTTCCTCATCGGTAATCGCTGCGAAGTGTATTCAGACGACAAAAGTTTGAAATATCTGTTCACCCAACCAGATCTGAACCTTAGGCAAAGAAGGTGATTGGAGTTGATCAAAGACTATGATATGGGTCTCCAATATCATCTCGACAAAGCAAATGTTGTTGTGGACACACTCAGCCGAGAGATCTATTGCAATATCTTGATGATCAAGGAGCAACAGCCTGCCCTCCATGAGGAATTTCAGTGGCTCAACTTGGGAGTGGTTGAGCATGGTTTCCTTGCTGCCATAGAGGTCTAACCAACCTTCGAAGATCAGATCAAGGCTGCACAACAAATGAACAATGGGGTCAACCGAATCAAGGAAAATATCAAGAACGGGACAACCAAGTGCTTCTCAGAAGATGACCTTGGAATTGTGTGGTTTGAACAACACCTTGTTGTTTAGAACGTTATGGAGCTACGGAATATGATCCTCCGCGAAGCCCATGATTCCCCTTTGTCCATTCATCCCGGGGCCACTAAGATTTACCAAGATCTTCAGTAGAGATTTTGGTGGACCCGAATGAAAAGAGAGATCGCAAGATTCGATGTCGAGTGCGACGTATGTCGTCGTGTGAAGGCCGAACATCAACGACTAGCGAGTATGCTACAACCCTTTCCAGTACCAGAATGGAAGTGGGACTCGATCGATATGGATTTCATCACCGGTCTGCCCCGAACCTTCAAGGGAAATGATGCTATTTGAGTTGTCACTGATCGACTAACTAAAGTAGCACACTTTCTACCCATCACGACCAAGCTTCGTGTGGGTCACTTAGCCGAGCTCTATGTCTCAAGAATTGTGAGTTTGCATGAGGTACCAAAGACGATTATTTCAGATCGTGGTTCAGTCTTTACCTCCTGATTTTGGAAAAGTTTGCAAAAGGCTATGGGAACTCACCTTTCCTTTAGCACAACATACCACCCACAAACCGGAGGCCAAACGAAAAGAGTAAATCAAGTCTTAGAAGATATGTTTCGTGCTTGTGTTCTCTCATATGGGAAGAATTGAGAAAAAATATATTTGTCGTTTGTTGAGTACTCCCACAACAATAGCTTTCAAGCTAGTCTCGACATGGTATCGTTCGAGGTCTTGTACGGGAGAAGATGTAGAACCTCGTTGAATTGGTTTAAGACCGGCAAAAGACCACTTTTTGGTCCAGACTCGATCCAAAAGGCGGAAAATCAAGTTCGGGTGATACAAGATTAATTACACATGGCTTAATCCTGACAAAAGAGCTATGTGGATTGACATCATCATGAGTTTAGCTTTGAAACAAATTATTATTATTATCTCAAAGTCATTCCACTTAAGGGCAATCAACGGTTCGGCGTTAAAGGCAAATTAGCTCCTCGTTATGACGGACCATTCCGCATCATTGAGAAGAAAGGAGCTATGGCGTACAAGTTGGGCTTGCCCGCTACACTCTCAGGGGTACATGATATTTTCCGCATGTCCCAGTTGAAGAAATATCTTCGTGTTCCAACCGAACAAAGTCCATTAGAAGGTCTTGATGTACATAAAGATTTGACCTACCATGAGCATCCTATTTGCATCCTTGAAGAAGCTGAACGAAAGATAAGGAGTTGTTCCATCAAATTTCTTAAAGTTCAATGGACAAATCATATCGAAGATGAACCAACTTGGGAGCAGGAGGATAGCCTTGGTGACGACTACCCGTCTTTCTTTTCCGAGTGAACGAAATCTCAGGGCGAGATTCTTGCAAGGGGGAGATCTATAACATTCCCAACTATGGGTTTGTGTTTCAAATGTATAAAAGTATGAACTTCTTAAAGCTTTTGATGCTACTTTTGTCATTTGAATTCTCTGGATTTTCATTCGAAGGTTTTGTGCATTTTGAATACCTAAAGCAACAATTACTAGAACCAAAACACAAAACAGATACTAAAAATAAATCTTGTCAATAGTTTATAGAAATAATTTTTTTAGGTTCTAGAACATCTAAGTGACTCACCTGCAAAATTTCATAATTTTTAGAATTTAATTGCTATTTCTAAACAGTTAGTCAAATTAGTAAGTCAAAAGTGAAATACCAAAACAGAAGCCTCAAAGAATTTCTAGAGAAAAACGTAAAACAAGAAAAACATTGGAAAAATAATAAAATTATCTACATAGTGTCGGAAATCTCACATAAAATTTTCATAATTTTTTGAGCTAAAATTCTATGTCTAAAAATTCCCTCAAAGTCTCAGCCTATTGTCAAAAAATCAGCCAAACCACTGCTTGGGCTCACCCTACTCGACCCACCCAATCCGACCCAACCGCCTAGCCCGAACCACACTCCGACCATGCCTTACCTGGGTCACTGGCAAGGCGGTGCCACTGGTCAGGGTCTTCCCCTCCTCGCGTCGGCGACACAGAGGCCAAGCACCACGCGACGCACCAAGCAAAGTTATGGCAGAGAGTCCTCTGTTCTGACCACACTGTAGCACCATTAATTAGGGTAAATCACTGTCGTTAAGGCTTAAGCAATGATTAGAATTAATTAACACTAATTTAAATGAGGAATGTTTGATTGACATGTGGGCCTAGGTGCTTTAAGTGCACAGGAAACCACTCCAGTGTCCATGGACCGGAGGACCGAGCGCGTGGACTTTCGGTCCATGTGCTATTTCGTGAACCAAGACTATGACACGTGGACCACACATGTCAGTAGCTTTTCCTTTAGGACTTTAATTGAAAAATAAAAGAAAATGTGTAGGACCCACTGTCAGTGGCAAATGCTAGCTTAAGCCGAGTAGAAAAGGTATTTAATACATATAGAAATTCCAAAATGATTTTTTTCAACGGAAATGGTTTAAACTTCAAAAATTCAAAAGTAATTAATTTTGAGTGAAATAAATTTTGCTGGTTTCTATTTTTATTGTAATTTAACTTGGAATAGGTTTGAGACATGTTGATGTCACTAAAAATCTTGTTATTAAAATTAAATGTACATTAATGGCATAACTTTGAAAATACATAAAAAATTCATATTAGCTCCAAATAGGGTGATTAATTTTTTTTTGTTCATAAAATGTCATGCTCTGTCTGCCATATAAATTTCATCACCACCAATTTTGTGGAAATTTTCACTAAAATAACTAATTTGGATGAATAGTAAGAGAACTTGATTTTTAGGATTTTTCTGCCAACTAGTTTTTGGAAAGCTATAACTTTCACATACAAACTCCAAATGAACTAATCATTTCACCTAACTTATTCTAAAATCATGTTCTAACTTCTTTGTAATTTTCATACAATTTGGATGATGTTGAATTTTTGGATGATTTCGGTGTTATTCGTTCTTATTCATGTTTCTCATTCATTCGATAGCTTTCGAAGATCCAAGTGAATAGGAAAGTGATCCTTAGTAGCACGTGGAATATATAAAGCAAGGCAAGCAATCCATCATTTGATCATGTTGATCCTATTATGTTCAATTGCTATTATCTTGTTTGCAAATGTATGCATACAAGCTCTATCTTGATGTTTAAATTCTCGTTCGAGGTAGTTAATCATAAGTAGATGTATGAGCTGTAGGTAAATGTTTATCATTTACCACTGAGCCTAGTTTAATATATCCGTTGAGATTTAGAGCTCGATGGATGGGCTCCAGCCATTTTTATATTGTATACGAGTCCGTGTCGCTTAGCAATGCTTAGAACGGTAGTATATGGATTATCGCTTGGCGATGGTCATTATACCATCACTCTAATTACTTTGGTCAGGGTACTCATGTATGTAATGTATTTAGAAAAAGTAAAACTGAAAATAAAAGGATTTAGACTTGGGCATATGGTTTGATGGTGTGGTTATCAGGTGTGTGGTTTGTGCCCAAGTCAACAAGGACCGAATTACTTGTGTTATTGATCTAAGCACTTTTATGCATCCATATGAGGGGATATGGGACCCGCTTGACTTAGTACTTTGTGGTGTGTTAACTCTGAGTCGCAGGTGGTAGTTGTTCGGGCGAAAAATTATTCTGTTGTTGTTCGAATGGTGGGATCCGGTTAGGTTCCTTCACCTGAGGAGCATCGGCTGTTGCTAAGACTGGGCCGATGACTCCAACACAATGTATGGGTACCCCCGTGGGAGCCCCGTTTGGGCGGTTCACGGAGGGTTAACCCCCATATGGATGGCTCTTAGTTAATACATAGCATTGGAAAATGTCTCATAGGACTTAGCTCTTCTGGCATACCTTTGAAAGTGTGCTATATAGCTTGGCCAAGGAGTGGTGTAGTGTGTGGGTAAAGTTGTACACCCCTGTAGGATATAATCTATTCGAATAGTCACGTCTTTGGTTATGGACACGCTTAGTTATTTCCCGCAAGAATTAGACTCAACCTTTCGATAAAACTTGAAATCGGGTGGTACGAATAGGTAATTCATGTTATTGTTTTGGTGATTGTGATTAGACACCTCTATGATGTTAATTATATTTATAAATGTTGTTTCTCTGCTATTTGAACAATTAAAAACAGATTTGGTAAATTACCTTTTAATCTATTACTCTATTGCAAAGAAAATGCCTTTATGCTGAAAATTACCTAGTGTAAAAGCTTTCCTTTGATACATGAATGCATGTAGCTATGTATAGGTTTGTTATTTGTAAGTATTGTGAGTACAATTTTGTACTCAGCGGGATTCTCCACTTGCTATAGAGGAAGTTGACCCCCACAGGGTTAACTATTGCGAGACCTACTTCGACGTTGACTACTAGCTTGGTGGATTTCCCGGCCGGTTGCCTTGTGGGTAAGGGCAGACGGTTGGCTTTATTTTGCTGCCATCTTATGGCTTATATTTTTGCTACGAATTTGATCTTTTGTTGTACTATTTGGTCAGTCGACCCTCTGCAATTAAATCTGAACCTTGTATGTCTTTTGCGTTGTAAACTATGATGATATCGGTATTGTAATAACTTGTGTATGTAATTAATGTCTGTCTTTGTGAAGGTGTCTGTGTACAACGCCTGGGAGGTACATAATACACCGAGATCGGGGGAAATTTAATTTGTGATACTAAAACCAATTGGAAGGTTAAGCATTACAAGTTAAATCTCCCAGCGGCTCTCAGCTTCTTTTAGTTAGTAAGCGTAAAAGAAGGATAGATGCACAATTATGAGTATTGGTCAAGACTAAAAATCAAGAAGGACAAAAACTAGGTCGCGGGCCACTGTCAATTGCCTGTGAGTATATCGTGAGGGTTCCACGTGTTGTATTTCCATTCCGCTTCCGCTACTGATTATTTAAAGATATTTACCCTGGTCGGTCATTCTAAAAGATAAACGACATAATTTATATTTACGCTTTGTTTATTATTATGCAATAGCTTTACATTTCATGATATGTGTTGATATCCAATGATGTAACTGTGAGCACTAGCTACTGATCCAGAGATTGGTGCTGTGAACACAGAGGATTCCAAATTACAAATTTTGGGTACGACATATACTATTGACTAAGCAACATTGGTTCGTTGTTGACAAGATACTACAGTTTTTAGAAAAAATTTATAAGGCCACTGTTGCTTTGTTCGTTGTCTACTATCCAACATCTTCTATTATTATGTATAGTATTTTACAGATTGCTACTCAATTGAAAATGAATGAAAGTGACTTAGTTTTACGCGAGGCTATTTTTGCTATGAAAACTAAATACCATAAATATTGGAGGGAAATCCCTTGCCTATATTTATTTGCATTTATTTTAGATTTTAGATGTAAAACTAAAGCATTTGCTAACGTTCTTAATCTTCTTAGTGATGCTACAAGGCTAGACTATACTAATTATTTTGCCAAAATTCGTCCTCGATTACACGAGGTTTACCAAAGGTATGAAAATAAATTCTAGGGAGTCTGCTTGCAACGACCTCCAGTAGCCTCCACCTCAAGTAGCAAGACAAATATGTGGGGCAAGATCTTCGGTGGCTCTTCCTCTAGGTCTAAGTCTTCTTCTTCTACAACACCGCTCAACCAAGAATATCCCCAAGGAGCGGAGAACTATCGGCCTATTTGGACAGCGATACGGTGGATTTCAACCGAGAAAACTTGAAATTTTGCACTGGTGGCATATACATAAGTTAGCATATACTGTGTTATCTATACTTGCACTTGACGTGTGAACTGTTCCTGTCTCGACGGTTTCATCTGAGTCTGCTTTCAGTCTTTCTAGAAGAATATCGGAGGAGAGAAGAACACGTCTCACGAGTGAGATGGTGGAGATACTTATAACTGTGAAGGACTGAGAATAAGCTGATTCACGAACACAACATTCTGTGGAAAATCCAGAGTTGTCGGAGGTGTTCGAAAATCTGTAGCTAGACAACGACGCTGTAAGATCGAGGTGGCCGACTAGAGGGGGGTGAATAGGCAGTTTTGAAAATTCTATGGCGCTAAAACTAATATATAATGCGGAAGCTAATAACAGATTAGTTTTGTACAATTAAAACCTAAATCAACTAGGCTCCACTAAGTGCACCAACAATATGTGTAACACCCTGACCCAAAATCGGCTCAATGCCCAGCCCACCGAGGGCCAGACCCGCCCACACATATCACCTCACTTGCACTTTCGTCCTCGCTTCATGTAAAAGGGTTAACCCGGAGGTGCTACGTTTGGATCCAACAGGCATTATATACTACTACAACTCACTTGAGACAAGCATTGTGGGACTAATCCCACCACACAACTCCTCATGGGCCACATGGGCCACACTACGAGCAGGCCAGGGTATTACATTCACCCCCCTTAAGGGCTGACGCCCTCGGTAGCATACCGCATACGCTGCAAATGCCCGTAACCACCCTCAAGACACGTCCGTGCGGCCCAAAGGCTTGCACATATGCCATGCCATGTGTCCACTCCGGGCCCACATCCCGCACGCGCCCGTGCAGCGAAGGTTGATGCTCTGATACCATCTGTTGGACCGAACAGGCGACTAGAGGGGGGGGGGTGAATAGGAGCACGCTCACTTTTTCTCAAATAATGAATTCAACATAATTTCACTCCAATAGCTATTAGGAAGCTATGAAGATCAATATACCAAGACAAATGGAAGACTAGTATTGAATCCAATTAAATCCCCTAAGCAAAATAACAAAAACAACTAAGATTGCAAAATCTCAAAGCAAGGGCGGTCTGACCTCTAGACCCAGCCGGTTGGACCGATTGTCGGGCGGTCTGACCGCTGTTGTACTGGTGGTCGGACGGCTCAAAAATTGGTCTGACCGGTGATGACGGGCGGTCTGACCGGCCGACTCGTAACCGATCCGCAATGAGAAAATCACCGATGACGAAGTTGCAATTAGGTCAAACTTTTGATTCTCAACTCCAAACTTTATGAAACTTTGCACACACATTCTCTATGCTATTGAGGACCTATTCCAATCAAATATTATGATAATTCTTGGATAGATCCTGAGCAATTGCCAATTGATTAACAGAAGGTCTAAAACCGGGCAAGAACGAAAACTTGATCCTAATGCTTGTTCGTGAGAGATTGATGATCAAGATGATGCTAGATAGATTCACACATATCACAGCAAGCTAATTTACATGAAAGAATCAATCACAAACTCGCGGATCAAAGAAAGCCCTAAAATCACGAAATCGAAAGCAAGAACGAAAAGAGACTTATCTCAAGCAAACCTTGCATAGATTAAGAACGTGATCGTTGCTGGATTACACCCACACCATCATGGATCAGTGGTCAATCCAAGATCACAAAATTCTCCTCAAACCATGAAAATCCCTAGCCTCCACCTCAACTCTCCCTAAGCCAATTAGGGTTTTGCAAGCAACAAAAGAGGTGAAAATAGCGAGAGAGGAGGAGCAGCCCCCACCTCCTCCTATTTATAGTGGAGGCCTAGAACTCTCTAGGGTTTGACTCAATTGGGCTCCCGTTAAGGCCCACTAACAAACGGGTCACACACGCACGCTTCACAAAGCGCCGTCTTTAACCTTTTGACCTAAACCGCTTCACCATGCGCCATGGATTTGCCAATAGGTCACCCTTGTCCATCTTATGTCACGCTTGAGTCATTGACTCACCCGCATCGCCGATCGCTCGACCTCAACTCTCCAAGTCTAGTCCCGATCCTCCTCGCCGTTGACCGTCGTTGAGCACCAAGCAACCTGCACAACCATAGACAAGCAAACACGAATTCGGGAATAAGTTCTTCACAACTTGACCCATGTTAGTCAAAACATGCATCATGCAAATCATATGCCACGATACCAATGACTTTGACCTAACAAAACAACATCGCCACGAAGTTGGCCGACGCTCAAGTAGAAACCGGTCCGACCGCCCAGTGAGCGGTCGGATCGCCCCTCCGGCGGCTCGGACCGCTCCTCGTGAGCGGTCGGACCGCCTTAGGGACTTAGCCAAATTCATGCCCCAAATTCAAACCTTCGAAAATTAAAACGAATAGAACTTCTTCTGAGACTCCAAAAATTATGAGACCAAGTGCATTGGGATCCCCTCACTTGCCTACAACACCTATTTTTGGTCTAGCTCGTTTTGACCACTTTTAGGTCACCGCCGGTCCGACCGTCCCACATGGCCGGTCCGACCGATTTGGGACCGGTCGGACCGCCGTGCAAGGACCGATTGGACCGCCTCGTCTGTAAAGCTCGACACTTTGTCGAAAACTCGTGAAACGACAAACCGTAAACACCATTGCCAATTGTCACATCATCCTAAGATCTGGAACATATCCCCATGATATCCACAATCTCCCCCTTGATGAACACATTGGCAATTATCCAGAAAATGTAAGTAAGAGGTTTGAAAACGAGTTTACTCGCAGTTTTCACACAAAGGCACAACTTGGTCCATAAGCAAGAAAAAGCAATGTAAATGACCAAGCTGGCATCAGAATAGTATAGGCATGTGAGATAAGGCAAAAGAAAGCATAAAAACTTTGATTTCCAGAAAAAGTCACAAATCTCACTTAAGGTCCAAATAAAAGAACAATTGTTCAATTGACCTATGATCATTGTGAGGATAAAAGAATGCAATTCAAGTTCAGAATATTCAATAAGACACTAAGAATGCCACTCAACACTCCCCCTCACTATGATCCTCAATTTTCAAATTTTCAAATTTTCAGTTTCTCCCCCTTTGTATAATCTTCTCCCCCAACAATGAAATATCTTCTCATTAACACATCTCATTAACACATCTAACACATCTTCTCCCCCTTTGACAATGGATTCATCAAGGAATCACGCCTTCCTCTCATCCAGAGATAACAAATGTAGAATAAAGAAAGAAGCAGAAACAAAAGAAGCATAAAGAGAAGTATCCATGAAATGTAATGGAGTGGCTTCATTTTTTGTATTTTTCAATTTTTGATTACAAGAAGCTTTGGAGATTACCCAAAAGAGCTAGCCAGTATTTCTAATATTGCACAAATAGCATATCAAGCCTGACAACGCTAGCAAGATCATGGTAAGACATGTATATCAAAGCTAAGCACAAAGGCTCAAAAGTAAAGCAGTAGATTTGATCAATTTAAGCAACGCTTCAAATTCAAAGAAGTTCATCAATAGGATCCTAAAATGAAATTGGTCATGTCAAAATGTCAAAGTGAGATCAAAAATCTAACAAAGACCACATTAAGAGTCAATCAAGTCCCGTATTGAATCATTTTGCTCAATATTTTGTAAACGCCCATTTGTCAATATTTTTCTCATTTGCATTGAATATTGAAGTTGACTAATGATCTAACTTAGTGACAAGATCCTGGACTAGGAGCCATCCACAAACTCATCCTAAGCTTCACCGAAGTTGATTAAAGGTATATCTTAGTAAAGAAGATCCTGGACTAGGAGCCATCCACAAACTCTTTCTAAGCTTCTACCAGGGTGACAAATCTTGAGGTTCATGTCATTTCGACAAGCGGTCCCCATGAGATCGTCTCGTTCATCAAACTATCTCCAAGTTCATGTCATTTGACAAGCGCCTCGTAAGAATAGTTTGGCACAATTTAAGCATAAGACAATCTTGATTTTCATTTTTCACATGAGCGCTTTAGAATCTCAAGAACACAAAAGCTCAAGTAATGGTCAATTTTAGATCAAAGAGCTAACAAAGCAATTACACAGGCCAATGTCACAAGAGGAGCACTAATTGCGCAACTCGCTAAAACATCCACAAATTGCAATTTCTTAGTTCGAGTTGTTTTAAAATTCTAGCTCATATAGCAAAGACTTATCTACACATGTAAAAGCATGATAATTCTAGCAAGTCAAAGAGCTAGACATGACATTGAGCATGAATTGAAGTACTAAAGCTCCAAAGGGTAATAGGCAAAGCTCCATCAATTTTAAAAGATAAGCAGAAAGTCTTATATTACAATGCATCTTTTTGGATTTTTCATACCACTTGTTGTATTTTTCATATGAATGCAATATGATACAATGAGATGCAATAAAAAGCCTAAAAACCTAAAAGTTCAAAAAGATCACTAAGTTCAGAAAAAGAACAATAAAAGATCAAAAGAACAAGGAAAGATCAAACTCCCCCTCAAACCAACCCATAGGGATAAATT
The DNA here is from genome assembly GCA_036346395.1 of Hsuehochloa calcarea. Lineage (NCBI taxonomy): Eukaryota > Viridiplantae > Streptophyta > Magnoliopsida > Poales > Poaceae > Hsuehochloa > Hsuehochloa calcarea. The sequence continues at coordinate 31,515,666 of CM070602.1, forward strand.
ACCCCTAACTCACTTCTCAAGGTGGCAAACCTAGTTTGATCTAAAGGCTTGGTGAGAATATCTGCCAATTGAGCTTCGGACTCTACGAAGTGCATCACAATATCTCCTTTTTCAACATGATCTTTAAGGAAGTGAAAGCGAATGTCTATGTGCTTAGTCCTAGAATGTTGCACTGGGTTTTTAGCAATATTAATAGCAGAAGTGTTATCACAGAAAAGAGGAACACTAGCAAAGTTTAACCCATAATCTTTCAAAGTGGACGTCATCCACAAAATCAAGCTCTGAAGAACTAGCAAAGACTACATACTCCGCTCAAAGATGGATTGTGCAATGTAAGACCGCTTCCTAGAAGACCAAGATACAAGAGAAGTGCCTAGGAAGTGACAGATGCCTGAGGTACTCTTCCTATCTAACCGACAGCCCGCAAAATCAGAATCTGAAAAACCCCTAATGGACAAAGCTGAAGAGCATGAATACCAAATGCCATATAAGAGGGTAGAGTGTAAATACCTGAATATGCGCTTAACGGCTTGGCGATGGGAAGTTCTCGGAGACGCCTGAAATCTTGCACAAAGGCATACCGTGAAGTGAATGTCCAGTCTCGAGGCCGAATCTGTAAGGGCCGATCATGTCATGCAGACTCGCGTTGATCCACGACTTCTCCTTCCTCATCCGATCCAAAATTTGAAGTTGCCATGGAGTTGAAATTGGCTTGCGATCACCCATGTCAAAGCATTTGAGTAGATCTTTAGTGTACTTTGTCTGATGGATAAAGGTTCCTTCCTTGCATTGCTTAATTTGAAGTCCCAAAAAGTAATTGAGCTCTCCCATCATACTCATCTCAAATTCCCTGGACATAGTCTCAGAAAAACTGGAAACAAGAGCATTAGAAGAACCACCAAAAATAATATCATCTACGTAGATTTGAGCAAGCAAAAAGTCATTTCCACGCCTAAGAATAAATAGAGTTTTATCCACTTTACCCATCTCAAAATTATTTTTAAGCAAGAAAGTCTTAAGTCTATCATACTGTAACATCCCAAAGTTCTGTTACCAAAATAAATAAAGTTATTATTTTATTTGATTTTCTGGTTGCCAAAGAATTTTCTTGATTTTCTGTAACCTAAAAAGAGTTTTCGCTGTTAAAAGTAAATAATAATTATTATTATTTGATTTCTTGGTTTTAATGTCAAAAAGAAAGTTTATTAAGTTTATTTGATTTTCTGTGATTTTATTGGATTTAAATTGAAAAATAAAGTTTTAATTAATTTCTGGGATTTTCTGGTATTTAAAAAGGCTTTTCCTATTTTCTGAAAAATAAAATTAAAAATAAAAGCCAACTTTAAGTTGGAATTATTTTTATAGAGTCCAAAATAATTCTAGAATTTTTTTGGGAATTTTTCTAGAATTTTTAGCCTCTTTTTACTATTTTCTAAAGTGCTCTCAATTTGTGGTTAATTTGAATTTCGAAAATTATTTAATAAAAAAAATCAGAAAATAAAAATTTTGGAAAGTTCCCATCGGGTCACCCATCCCACCGTTGCTACACCAACAGCACGCTTAACATTTCCTCTCCCGTAGCTACCAAGTGGGCTTTTCCATTTTCTTGATTAGTAAATCCCTCTCCCCTCTTTTATTCCTTCTTTAACTCCTTCTTCTTCCTCAAGACCAGAAGGTTTCTTCTCTTCCCTCCCGTAAGCAACTTTAATGGCAGCCTCCACTACAGCCCATTTCGCCATCGCCGACCAGCCCCGCCGGTACTTCCTCATCCCGCCGACCTTCCCCACCGCGCGCCGCTGCCACGGCCGCCCTCGCCGCCACCACCGCAAGCAAAACTCAAGCTCCACCATTAATGGCCGTCTTCACTCTTTCTCCCGTTTCTTCTCACTCAAAGCACCAAATTGAATGCCGTCTGTGCCCACACGTCCGTAGTAACGTCACCTACATCACTACACCATCAATTGGCCGTTTATTCCTCCCATTTATGAGCAGTTTTCAGTTTTCCGACGGTCATTATGGCACCCGAAAACTGAAGCTTTTATTTTCGCATTTTCTCATCAATCCGGCCACCACCTCCCCTATATAAAGTGCCCTCCAGGAGCTCCTCTACACCCTCAACCCACCCCCAAAACCTCTCCTCCCCTCTCCCCATAGTTTGGCCAAACCTTGCAGTTGAAGTTTTTCGCCGATTGTCGCTTTTGCGTTCGTGCATCGCCTCCGGTGGAGCCGCCACTTCGTCACCACCGCTGGCACCGCGACGTCGTATTTACGCGTCCATGGCTTCGCCTCATCAAAACGTCGCCGAGCTGCCGCCCACCTCCCATGGCCGACCACCACCGCGCCGCCGCCGTCGCCGCCATCTCCGACCACGCCGTCACCACCGCTGACTCCGCCTCGACGTCGGCAATCCATTTTGGTAGTTCTCCGCCACCTTTCCCTCTCTTTCCCCATAGCCATGGCTTGGTTTCATTCTCTGTTGATTCAAAAGGAAGAAGATGACCAGTGCTCATTTTTCTAGTCATGCTACTGTAGCTTTTCTTTTGTTGTGATTTTTGCTTCCGAAATTATTGCTCTCTAATGCAAACTCCGAATCCGATAATTCTTCCACGTAAAATCATCTAAATTCATCCTTTATTTTTCAGTATTTATTTTGTAATTTTGAGTTTTTATTATATATTAGCTGTTTTTCTAATTGCGCTGTTGCGCAACTACGTCCGCCATAAATCGCTACCATTGGGTAGAGTACCTCACCGGATTCCATATTCGTTGTTCGCCCAACTCTCCATTCCTATCGCTGCACGGCCAATTCTTTCACAATATTTACTATTCATGTGAGTTGCATGTAAATGAATAGTGCCATGCAAAATACTATTCACCCTCCTTCCTAATTTCGTTTCTCCCTCATACGAACTCCGATTCCATCGATTCAAATTCATATATTCATATAAAGTCGATATCTTCCTTCCAGTATTTATCTTTTAATTTTTGGATTTTATTTGGATTTTAGTTGAATGTTATTTGAATTTGGATCGTTTACGCGTATAGATTTCGACGACTTCGGAGAGTCAGATTTCGACGCCGTTTGAGAACAACACATAACCAATCAAGGCAAGTTATACCTTTGATCATATTTGATCCCAATATTTCAAATTATTTAAATTCTGTTTTAAATTATTATTGCATGCTATTTCTATTCAAGTAATTTAAATGCCTGTTTTTAAATTATAGTTATTCCCATTGCCATTGTATAGCCAACTTTGCTGTTGAATGAAACATACCTTGACACATTAGATAAAAATATGGTTTATGCAGTAGTATGAACCAGAACATTTTGGGAAAAATTATGCTTAGATATGCTTAGACCAAAAATGTTCAGTTCCGGGAATTTGGCCCAAATAATCAACTATTGTTTAAAAGCCTATGACATTGGTTTGTCATGGAAGATTTTACAAATGACTTTGAAAAGCAAAAATGAAAAGTTGGTTTGTACTTGGGCGGAATGGATGCTTGGTGGGTGCAGGTTTATGCACGGGCTCAATCTGGGTAGGTTTGAGGCCCAGTGGTTATTTTGGAAGTCGCCCAAGTCAGTTAAGGACCGGTCTTCGAGCCGCATCTTGCAAAGCTCCACCGTACTACCACAAGTCCGAATGGGACAGGCTAGGTGAATAATTTGCAACGTTCCATGGTTAGTTGTGCCATTTTGGTGTGTGGGTGTCGGTTAGACAGTATTCCCACTTGGTGCAAGAGGGGGTTTCCGGCGGGTGGTTAACCCAATGGAAGTGAAACCTTAGCGGCGCAAGAGGGGGCTTCTAGCGGATGGTTAATCCAAAGGAAGTGAAACCTTAGCGGGCATGACTACTTTGGAATGACGCATTGTAAAGGTCTCGTGATAATCACTTAGTCGCACACCTACGGAAGTGTGTCAGACGGACATTAAAAGTTGATTATCTCTTGTGGGTAAAGTTGTACAACCTCTGCAGAGTGTAAAACTATTCGAATAGCCGTGTCCACGGTCATGGACATGCTGAGCAAAGCCACTCAAAGTTAGACTTTGATTTGTTTTAAAATGATTTGTACAAATGATTTGAGGATGGTTAATCCTTGTGGTAAAATTGGGCGGTTAGCCATGTGATAGGAGGGTATCCATCACCATGTTTCATATGGAGGTTATCCTATTATAAAACTTGAGAATTTATAAAAATGAATTTTAGTTATAGAATAACTGCTTTGGAACTTAATAACAAATATTTAAAGAAAACATTGCTTTATGCAAATTCAACCAATAAGCCTTCCTTTGATATATCCATGCATGCATTAACTCATTCTCGGGTGTAACTTGCGAGCACGGTAGTTGTGCTCACCCTTGCTTCATGCAAATAAATTTCAGAGGAGAAGAACTTCGGATCTCGACGACTAGGCCGCTACCCCAGTCGATTGCCTGTGGCAGATCAGCTGGACTCCACTACTTCTTCGTCTTCCGCTGTGTTTGTTTAATGTTGGCTTGTAAGCCTTTCTTGTAATCAACTCTGATATTTATTAATAAAGTTGTGCGATTTATGGATGTTACCATATCTGTTTACTGTGTGAACTAGCTACTGATCATGGGACTAGTTCAGAAATGCACAGAGGATTCTGGGGTGTTACTCCCGGGTCCGACAGAAATGGTATCAGAGCCATATCGACTGTAGGTCGTGACCTAGTTAGAATGGTCGTTAGTTGAAAAACTTCAAAACTTATTTTATATAACAAGAAAAATAAAATGTTCTCTCCTCATCTTGGTCATCTATCTATCTTTAGTTCCTTCATGGTATTCTTTCTTACCTAATTCTCTTTTCACCGTTTTATAATGTTAAATGAATCCTCTTTCCCTTGAAAAATTTCTATAGTTGGTCAGCACGATTATTAACCCTTACGTTCAAGACCCCAAGACATGCATCATCGTCTCTACCATTCAAGGACAACGGACATGATCAATCGAAGACTGTGAACCGAAGGTCGCGATTTGAACCAAGCCATATAGCTTAAGTTTACCAAGGCTCATTCTGTGTATTGAGTCGTTTCACCAGCTTATGAGTACCGATCGAGTAGAACGTTGTATTGTTCTTATCTTGTATCGTATTGTTTTCTTTTGGTACGTCGTACGTAGATCCTTTGATCTTGTGTACAACGTTTGCTTTAAATGGGTAGTCTTCTCATCTCGTAGCTTTCTTTCTCATCCTTTGCTATCGTCTCTTCTCTAACAATCCATTGGACTTCTAACCTATCGATGCACCTGAAGGACGAATTGACGCTTTGAAATTCTGAACCACTCAACACCCTTGGACATGAAGCCAACTTGAAGATAGACACTCACTCTCATTTCATTTACCCTATGTCCATCTTCTTTCTTTCTAGCTTCTCCGAATCTCGGGGACGAGATTCCTTTTAAGGGGGGTAGTTTGTAACATCCCAAAGTTCTGTTACCAAAATAAATAAAGTTATTATTTTATTTGATTTTCTGGTTGCCAAAGAATTTTCTTGATTTTCTGTAACCTAAAAAGAGTTTTCGCTGTTAAAAGTAAATAATAATTATTATTATTTGATTTCTTGGTTTTAATGTCAAAAAGAAAGTTTATTAAGTTTATTTGATTTTCTGTGATTTTATTGGATTTAAATTGAAAAATAAAGTTTTAATTAATTTCTGGGATTTTCTGGTATTTAAAAAGGCTTTTCCTATTTTCTGAAAAATAAAATTAAAAATAAAAGCCAACTAAGTTGGAATTATTTTTATAGAGTCCAAAATAATTCTAGAATTTTTTTGGGAATTTTTCTAGAATTTTTAGCCTCTTTTTACTATTTTCTAAAGTGCTCTCAATTTGTGGTTAATTTGAATTTCGAAAATTATTTAATAAAAAAAAATCAGAAAATAAAAATTTTGGAAAGTTCCCATCGGGTCACCCATCCCACCGTTGAACATTTCCTCTCCCGTAGCTACCAAGTGGGCTTTTCCATTTTCTTGATTAGTAAATCCCTCTCCCCTCTTTTATTCCTTCTTTAACTCCTTCTTCTTCCTCAAGACCAGAAGGTTTCTTCTCTTCCCTCCCGTAAGCAACTTTAATGGCAGCCTCCACTACAGCCCATTTCGCCATCGCCGACCAGCCCCGCCGGTACTTCCTCATCCCGCCGACCTTCCCACCGCCGCCGCCGCCACGGCCGCCCCTCGCCGCCACCACCGCAAGCAAAACTCAAGCTCCACCATTAATGGCCGTCTTCACTCTTTCTCCGCTTTCTTCTCACTCAAAGCACCAAATTGAATGCCGTCTGTGCCCACACGTCCGTAGTAACGTCACCTACATCACTACACCATCAATTGGCCGTTTATTCCTCCCATTTATGAGCAGTTTTCAGTTTTCCGACGGTCATTATGGCACCAAAATCAAGCTTTTATTTTCGCATTTTCTCATCAATCCGCCACCACCTCCCTATATAAAGTGCCCTCCAGAGCTCCTCTACACCCTCAACCCACCCCCAAAACCTCTCCTCCCTCTCCCCATAGTTTGGCCAAACCTTGCGCTTGAAGTTTTTCGCCGATTGTCGCTTTTATGTTCGTGCATCGCCTCGGTGGAGCTTCGCCACTTCGTCACCACCGTTGGCACCGCGACGTCGTACTTACGCGTCCATGGCTTCGCCTCATCAAAACGTCGCGAGCTGCCGCCACCTCCCATGGCCGACCACCACCGTGCGCCGCCGCCGTCGCCGGCCATCTCCGACCACGCCGTCACCACCGCTGACTCCGCCTCGACGCGTCGGCAATCCATTTTGGTAGTTCTCCGCCACCTTTCCTCTCTTTCCCCATAGCCATGGCTTGGTTTCATTCTCTGTTGATTCGAAAAGGAAGAAGATGACCAGTGCTCATTTTTCTAGTCATGCTATGTAGCTTTTCTTTTGTTGTGATTTTTGCTTCCGAAATTATTGTTCTCTAATGCAAACTCGAATCCGATAATTCTTCCACGTAAAATCATCTAAATTCATCCTTTATTTTTCAGTATTTATTTTGTAATTTTGAGTTTTTATTATATATTAGCTGTTTTTCTAATTGCGCTGTTACTTGCAAGAAACGCCGTAAGCCGAATCGCTACCATTGGGTAGAGTACCTCACCGGGATTCCATATTCGTTGTTCGCCGCCCAACTCTCCATTCCTATCGCCTGCACGGCCAATTCTTTCACAATATTTACTATTCATGTGAGTTGCATGTAAATGAATAGTGCCATGCAAAATACTATTCACCCTCCCTTCCGGAATTTCGTTCTCCCTCATACGAACTCCGATTCCATCGATTCAAATTCATATATTCATATAAAGTCGATATCTTCCTTCCAGTATTTATCTTTTAATTTTTGGATTTTATTTGGATTTTAGTTGAATGTTATTTGAATTTGGATCGTTTACGCGTATAGATTTCGACGACTTCGGAGAGTCAGATTTCGACGCCGTTTGAGAACAACACATAACCAATCAAGGCAAGTTATACCTTTGATCATATTTGATCCCAATATTTCAAATTATTTAAATTCTGTTTTAAATTATTATTGCATGCTATTTCTATTCAAGTAATTTAAATGCCTGTTTTTAAATTATAGTTATTCCCATTGCCATTGTATAGCCAACTTTGCTGTTGAATGAAACATACCTTGACACATTAGATAAAAATATGGTTTATGCAGTAGTATGAACCAGAACATTTTGGGAAAAATTATGCTTAGATATGCTTAGACCAAAAATGTTCAGTTCCGGGAATTTGGCCCAAATAATCAACTATTGTTTAAAAGCCTATGACATTGGTTTGTCATGGAAGATTTTACAAATGACTTTGAAAAGCAAAAATGAAAAGTTGGTTTGTACTTGGGCGGAATGGATGCTTGGTGGGTGCGAGTTTATGCACTGCTCAATCTGGGTAGGTTTGAGGCCCAGGGTTATTTTGAAAGTCGCCAAGTCGCTTAAGGACCGGTCTTGAGCCGCATCTTGCAAAGCTCCACCGTACTACCACAAGTCCGGAATGGGACAGGCTAGGTGAATAATTTGCAACGCTCCATGGTTAGTTGTGCCATTTTGGTGTGTGGGTGTCGGTTAGACAAGATTCCCACTTGGTGCAAGAGGGGTTTCCATGGTGGTTAACCCAATGGAAGTGAAACCTTAGCGCGCAAGAGGGGCTTCTAGCGGATGGTTAATCCAAAGGAAGTGAAACCTTAGCGGGCATGACTACTTTGGAATGACGATTGTAAAGGTCTCGTGATAATCACTTAGTCGCACACCTACTAAGTGTGTCGACGGACATTAAAAGTTGATTATCTCTTGTGGGTAAAGTTGTACAACCTCTGCAGAGTGTAAAACTATTCGAATAGCCGTGTCCACGGTCATGGACATGCTTGAGCAAAGCCACTCAAAGTTAGACTTTGATTTGTTTTAAAATGATTTGTACAAATGATTTGAGGATGGTTAATCCTTGTGGTAAAATTGGCGGTTAGCCATGTGATAGGAGGGTATCCATCACCATGTTTCATATGGAGGTTATCCTATTATAAAACTTGAGAATTTATAAAATGAATTTTAGTTATAGAATAACCGCTTTGGAACTTAATAACAAATATTTAAAGAAAACATTGCTTTATGCAAATTCAACCAATAAGCCTTCCTTTGATATATCCATGCATGCATTAACTCATTCATCGGTGTAACTTGCGAGCACGGTAGTTGTGCTCACCCTTGCTTCATGCAAATAAATTTCAGAGGAGAAGAACTTGGATCTCGACGACTAGGCCGCTACCCGAATCGATTGCTCATGGCGAGATCACCGGACTCCACTACTTCTTCGCCTTCCATTGTGTTTGTTTAATGTTGGCTTGTAAGCCTTTCTTGTAATCAACTCGATATTTATTAATAAAGTTGTGCGATTTATGGATGTTACCATATCATTTCATCGTGTGAACTAGCTACTGATCATGGGACTAGTTCAGAAATGCACAGAGGATTCTGGGGTGTTACTCCCGGGTCCGACACATACCAGGCTCTAGGGGCTTGTTTAAGACCATACAATGCTTTAAATAGCTTGAAAACACGATTTGGATATTTGGGATCCTCAAAACCAGGGGGTTGCTTAACATATACTTTCTCCTCTATGAAACCATTTAAAAAGGCACTTTTAACATCCATCTGATACAATTTTAAAACCTTTTTTGCAAAGAAATGCAAGCGAGAATGCGAATGGCTTCTAGTCTAGCAACAGAGCAAATGTCTCATCAAAATCTAACCCCTCAACTTAATTTGAAACCCTGAGCTACCAATCTGGCCTTATTTCTAACCACAGACCCATCCTCACCTTGTTTATTCTTAAACACCCAACGGGTTCCTATAACATTATGACCACTAGGAGGTTCTACTAGGTTTCAAACTTTGTTTCTTTCAAAATTCTCTAACTCCTCATGCATGGCATTTACCCAGCTAGAATCAGATAAAGCATGTGATATATCGCGGGGTTCAAAAGAAGCAACAAAAACCGAATGAGAGTAGAGATTTGGATCATTATACCCGAGCGAGTGACTCGCTCATGTAGATTACCTATTATCTGATCCGGAGGATGCTGTCTCTGAATGAGAAGTGGAGCGCCCGGGTGAGATATCGTTTCTTCGACCTCCGCAGGTACTGCTGATGATGAAGATGCAGCAGGAGCCTCAACTGAAGGTGAAGTAGACATAGCAGGTTCTTGTATCAATATGGGCTCCTCAGCAGCAGCAGATGAAGGAATGATAGCAGCCGTTATCATCTTCCTCCACAAAATGCTCTCTGTCACCGTGAATCATCTCAGAATAATTGATCTAGCTCGGGGCTAGTCTCATCAAAAGTGACATTACAAGTCTCTGAATAAGGTTAGTCTCGAGATTAAAAACCCGAAACCCCTCGAATGAGCAGGATAACCTGTAAATAACCCATCAAAAGTTCTTGATTCAAATTTATCTAAGTTGCTGTCTTAAGAATAAAGCATTTTGATCCAAAACTCAAAATGCGAAATGAGGGTTTTCTACCAAAACGGCTCATAAGGAGTCTTGCCTAAAGAAGGTCTCAAAAGACACGATTTGTAATATGGCAAGTCAGAGCAATAGCTTCGCCCAAAATCTCCTCGGTGTGCTATACTCATCTAGCATCGTCCTAGCCATTTCGACTAAGGTCCTATTCTTCCTTTCCACCACGCCATTTTGTTGAGGGACGTGTGGAGAGGAGAACCGATGCTCAATACCACGCCAAAGACAAAAAGAAGCAAAAGAAGCATTTTGAACTCCGTGCCATTATCATCGCGAATCGCTCTCAAAGCACCAGAATCTCGAAGCCAAACGAAGAACAAGGTCATGAAAATAACCAAAAGCTTCATCTTTTGAAGTAAGAAAGAACACCCAAGTATATCTAGAAAGATCATCGACTATGACAAGAATATACCATTTTCCACCAATCGACGGACTCTAGCAGACCAACAAGATCCATATGAAGCAACCGTCCCGTCCGTCACCATAACCATAGTCACGAGATGGGTGTGAGGCGGCAACTTGTTTGCCATGCCTACTGAGGCGCACATACAAACATCCTTGATACTTTGAGTTTGGGCAAACCTCTCATGAGATCAAGGTTGCTAACTCGTGTCGATGATCAAAACCAATGTGCCCCAAACGTCGGTGCCAAAGCCGTAAATCAAGAAGATGTAAGCAAACATTTAAGAGATCCAAAGAAGAGATTCTCAAAAATCAGCTCCAAAAATTCTACCAACTCTAGAGATTCCAAACACGAGCTCACCAAGAGAATCAAGCACACGACAATCATTTTTCTTAAAAATAGCAGTCATAGCCATCATCAAGAAGTCGAGAAACGAAAGGAGATTATACCTAAGCTTGTCCACAAGAGCGACATCCTTTAGAATGAATTTATTGTTCACCCTAATTGATCCTGTTCCTTCAATTCGTCCTTGTGTATCATATCCAAAAGTGATGAAGTCATCACCTGTTGCCTGCGTGAAAGAGGTGAACCATTTTGAGTTCCCGGTCATGTGGCGTGAACATCCGGAGTCAACGAACCACGTGTTCTTCCCCTTTCCGCGGTAATCCTGAAAATCAAGGAACAGAAGAACGATGTGTCTCAATACTGGGGTTAGATAAACAAGATTTAGGAATCCACTACTGAGACACACGTCTGAAAGGAGTATACATACCAGAAGTACTATCCTTGATTTTATCTAAAATTCGGTTATGAGCAATGTTTAAATTAACATGAGAATTAAAATGTCCATGGGCGGTCTGACCGGCGTTGTGCTGGCGGTCAGACCGGCGACCAAATCGATCAGACCGGTGACCACCAGAGGTCAGACCGCCAGCCTGATAGACATTAGAATTAGGATATTTAGAAACATAATGATTTGCATGTGAGAAAAATCCTAATCCAGGTTTATTCTTTTCAGTGTTACCATGTCTCATAAAAGCTCTAGGTTGCCTGAATGAAATTCTATCAAAATTTTTCCTATCATTTTTCAACCTACGTCAACAGAATTCAATCAAATGCCCACCTTTCTTGCAATAAGTGCAATGGTACTTGATACCACTAGAAGAAGCACAATTTGAATTAATACAAGGTTGGGCAAAACCTGCAGATTTAAAAGATATTTTTGCAGGTTGGGTTTTGAATTCAATTAAACCTTTTTCCAAGACTTGAATGACTTTTGGGTTTGAATTGTCTTGAAAAGAATTGAATCCTAAACCTTGCTTCTTATAAGGAGTTTTAGACTTGTCAAGAATCATGTTTAATTGTTTCTTACCTTTAGAAAATTTCTCTAATGTATCATGAAGGTAAGCATTTTCTTTTCTCAAGTTAACACAAGCATCACAAGTTTTATCCATAGATTTCTCCTTATACAAAGCGATTTCAAGCTTAAGAGCGGAACAAGAAGCACAAGTAGTATTTTCAATATTGTCCTTAAGCTTAGCATATTTGACTCTAGCAGCTTCTAAGATATCTTTGATTTCACGTTCTTTTTCTAAACAAGAAGTGCAAGGGCTAGAATCAAATACATCAAAAGCAATCAATTTACTAGATTCTAAACATTTTTCACAAGGAGCACTCTTAATTTCATTTAGTTCAGATCTAGCATTCTCAAGTTGTTGAACAGAAATATTATGAGCAGATTGTAACTTGGTAATTTCTGAATGCATAGCATGACAAGATAAACATTCATCAGGTTCAAGAGTCTTAGCATTTTTAAGCTCTACTTTCAGTTTGTTAATCTTTGACTCTAATTTCTTATTTTTTGTCATGATAAATTCTAGCGCTTCATCTTGACTAAGCAATTGCTCAACTATAGAATCATATTTAGCAGAAAGCTCATCATAAGAAAAAGATACCTCATCATCATCAATGTCGCTTGTCACCATGAAGCACATGCCGTGAAGTCTTTGGCCTTCCCTTTCTTTTTGCCTTGAGGGATCTCCTCCTCCTTGTCCTCCTCACTCCCGGAATCCACATCGCTCAAGGATTGATCCTCAAAAGCGGCAAGGACCCGGTGAGCGGCCTTCACAAGCTTATTAGCCTCATACCTTGATTTGTTAAAAGGAGGCTTCTTCCAAGTCGACTTTCCTTCCTTATGATTGCTCTTACCTTTCAACTTGGGGCAATTTGTCTTGATATGGTTTAGCTCACCACATTCATAGCATGTCACCGACCACCTCTCTTTTGTTTCTCACATTATTATAGGCCCGTGTGAATTTTTTAGCTAGAAGAGCAAACTCGTCTCAGAATACTTTCAAGTTCCTCCTCATGAATCGCAGATAAACAAGTAAATGAAAGATCGTAAAAGATTCAAGAGTACCATCAAGACCTTTTGAGAGGATCACTATCAATGCCATGTTGTCCTTTTAGGATGATCAACTCTTTTAATTTCATGAGTCTTGAGTTTACTATAAAGCAATTCTAAAGTAAGACTTGAAAGATCAACATTTTCCTCTATAGCAAGAGCCTTCATCTCCCACTCCTTGGTGTTGATTGCAGCCAAGAGATGGGTGGCATTTTCAGATTGAGAATATTCAATATCAACGACTTTCATTTGATTAATTACTTTATTAAAGCGATCGAAAATGTCATCGATGCTCTCTCTGGACGCATCTCGAATTTATTGTATTCACGCTTGTAAACTGTTTGGCGCACCTTTTTGATTTGGGACGAACCCTCATGATATGTTTCGAGAGTGTTCCAAATTTCATGCGCAGTGGCAAGATTGCAAATGCGATCATATTCTTGTCTACCAAGCGCACCATATAAAAGATTTTTAGCTTTGTTGTTGTTTGCCACAAGAATCGCCAAGGTGTGTTGCAATTTCAGAATAACCAATGGGCTCTAACAACATCCCAAATAGCTTGTCCCTCGCTCTCAAGAAAGACTCGCATACGATTCTTCCAATAGGCATAGTCGTGCCCATCGAAGATATGCGGTTTAGTAGAAATCTTATCCATCGCCAAAGTTCAGTGACCGATTAAGATCAAGATTGAACAAACCGGGCTCTGATACCACTTGTTGGACCGAACAGGCGAAGAGAGGGGGGGTGAATAGGAGCACGCTCACTTTTTCTCAAATAATGAATTCAACATAATTTCACTCCAATAGCTATTAGGAAGCTATGAAGATCAATATACCAGTACAGCGGAAGACTAGTATTGAATCCAATTAAATCCCCTAAGCAAAATAACAAAAACAACTAAGATTGCAAAATCTCAAAGCAAGGGCGGTGTGACCTCTGGACCCAGCCGGTTGGACCGATTGCCGGGCGGTCTGACCGCTGTTGTACTAGTGGTCGGACCGCTCCAAAATCGGTCTGACCGGTGATGACGGGCGGTCTAGCCGGCCGACTCCAGAACCGATCTGCAACAGTAAAATCAGCCCGATGACGAAGTTGCAATTAGGTCAAACTTTTGATTCTCAACTCCAAACTTTATGGAACTTTGCACACACCTTCTCTATGCTATTGAGGACCTATTCCAATCGAATATTATGATAATTCTTGGATAGATCCTGAGCAATTGCCAATTGATTAACAGAAGGTCTAAAACCAGGCAAGAACGAAAACTTGATCCTAATGCTTGTTCGTGAAAGATTGATGATCAAGATGATGCTAGATAGATTCAAACATATCACAGTAAGCTAATTTACGTGAAAGAATCAATCACAAACTCGCGGATCAAAGAAAGCCCTAAAATCACGAAATCGAAAGCAAGAACGAAAAGAGACTTATCTCAAGCAAACCTTGCATAGATTAAGAACGTGATCGTTGCTGGATTACACCCACACCATCATGGATCAGTGGTCAATCCAAGATCACAAAATTCTCCTCAAACCATAAAAAGCCCTAGCCTCCACCTCAACTCCCCCTTAGCCAATTAGGGTTTTGCAAGCAACAAAAGAGGTGAAAATAGCGAGAGAGGAGGAGCAGCCCCAACCTCCTCCTATTTATAGTGGAGGCCTAGAACTCTCTAGGGTTTGACTCAATTGGGCTCCCGTTAAGGCCCACTAACAAACGGGTCACACACGCACGCTTCGCAAAGCGCCGTCTTTAACCTTTTGACCTAAACCGCTTCACCATGCGCCATGGATTTGCCAATAGGTCACCCTTGTCCATCTTGTGTCACGCTTGATTCATTGACCTCACCCGGCATCGTCGATCGTTCTGGACCTCAACTCTCCAAGTCTAGTCCCGATCCTCCTCGCCGTTGACCGTCGTTGACCACCAAGCAACCTGCACAACCATAGACAAGCAAACACGAATTCGGAATAAATTCTTCACAACTTGACCCATGTTAGTCAAAACATGCATCATGCAAACCATATGCCACGATACCAATGACTTTGACCTAACAAAACAACATCGCCACGAAGTTGGCCGACGTTCAAGTAGAAACCGGTCTGACCGCTCCCGGTGAGCCGGTCGGACCGCCCCTCTGGCCGGTCGGACCGCTCCCTGTGAGCCGGTCGGACCGCCCCTAGGGACTTAGCCGAAATTCATGCCCTGAAATTCCAAAACCTTCTGGAAATTAAAAACGAATAGAACTTCTTACTGGAGACTCCAAAAATTATGAGACCAAGTGCATTGGGATCCCCTCACTTGCCTATAACACCTATTTTTGGCCCAGCTCGTTTTGACCACTTTTAGGTCACCGCCGGTCCGACCGCCCCACATGGCCGGTCCGACCGATTTGGGACCGGTCGGACCGCCGTGCAAGGACCGGTCAGACCGCCCCTGTCCAGAAAGCCTGACACTTTGTCGAAAACTCGTGAAACGACAAACCGTAAACACCATTGCCAATTGTCACATCATCCTAAGATCTGGAACATATCCCCATGATATCCACACCATCTGTAACACCCTGACCCAAAATCGGCTCAATACCCAGCCCACCGTGGGCCGGACCCGCCCACACATAGCACCTCACTTACACTTTCGTCCTCGCTTCGTGTAAAAAGGTTAACCCGGAGGTGCTACGTTTGGATCCAACAGGCATTATATACTACAAGTCGGGAGGAGAAAGAGGGCTTAAAAGGACTATCCCGGTTTCGGTTCGGTAAATTGAAGAACTAGTCGGGAGGAGAAAGAGAGCTTAAAAGGAATAGCAAAACCTGGATAGAAGAGGGGGTCTTCCGCATTTGTTCGACAACTTTGGGCGGGCGCGCCCAGAGAGGCCCTCTTGTGGCCGGCCAAGGGGGGGGTTCCCACCCCCCCAAAACCCTAATGCCCCACCCCCTTCCCCTTTTTGCCCTAGTGGCCGCCGCCTCTCCCCACCTCTCCCTGCTGTGCGCCGCCTTACTCGTCAGATTTGGGTACGTTGCATTCATTTTCTGACCTGATAACCTCTTAGAAAGTTGTAGGTCTCGTCTTTATCTTTTTTGGCACTGAGATCATCTGATTTGGACGTACGGTTTAGGAGTTATGGTAGTTTTTCCGCGACTGTCCAGAAGGGTTGACGTGAATTGGCAGATTGTCTTGTCTGGCCAATTTGAATTTTTTAGAAGCCGAATCAGAAATGCCTCCCAAAATGAATGTTGTAGATAATTCTGTAATCTTTCCAAGTTGATAAAGAATATTTTTTTAGAGTTTCCAATCAAAAGTTATACAAGTTTTACCATCGCTGTTTTCATGCATGCCGATTGTTAGGACAGAGATCTTCACCTGAACATTAGGACTAGTAGGAGGCCGAATCAGGGGACTTGCCCAACTAGACTATTGTAGCTAGTTTTGTCGTGATTCCATAGAGCCCATGATCACTCTGTTCTGAATTGCGTAGCAAAAGTCATGGTAGTTTTGGTGCTCTGTCCAGAGGACGCGATGAAAAATTGATATTCTGTAGATTGGCTTGGTAGCGATAGTTTATGGCAGAATTAGAAGGGCTCCCCAACTAAGTTTATTTAGGTAATTTAATTACCTTTCCAAAAAGTCTGAGAACACGTAATTTGGATCCCGGTAGTGAAAGTTATGAATTTTATAAGTTGACTCTCCACTGAGGGGACAGATCGACGTTTAGGATTTGGGGTTGGAATCGAGTTAGACCCTTTCGCGAGTTCGAGTAGGTTGTTATATATTTTTTTCTTTGGTTCGCTACTGTCGCCTTAGTGTGCGTTAACTATTTATTCAGGTGGTGGACGGGTCCCGGGGGCAGCGCCTTCTGCACGTCCCACGTTCTCTCGCGGTTAAGGCAAGTGTGATTATGGTTATATTGAATGACTTGACCGGTACATTCTATGGTTATTTATATTGTTCATGATTGATTTGGTCATATGTCTGGTAATGAGCATGGACTTTATTGTTACGATTTACGTGTTTATCATGGTTGCATTGAAAGTTGGAAGGACTATGTTTGTGAGTTTTGTAGTATGAGTAGGATATTCATATGCAATGTTGTTATGGATGTATATTGTTGTCAAATGGAGAATTCATACATATGCATCACGTAGTTTATTGAAGTCTTGGTCATGTGTTGATCAAGCCAGAGTTGGGTCCCCGTCATGTTGGTGACGGGCAATAGGTCCCCATGCTTGAAGAGCATGGGCAAGGGTCCTCATACTTGCAAAGTATGGGCAAGGTCCCCGTGCGGATGGCACGAGCATGGGTGTGCATCGACGGATCGCACTTTGTATTACCGTAAAATGCAAAAAGACAAAGATAAAGACAAAGAGCATAAAGAGCATATGAGCAAAGTTGCATGTCATGTGTATGTGGTTTATTCAAGTGAATAGATTTGTGATGTATAATTGATGGGTTTCTTTCTTATCTTTGTTGTTACCAATTATTATACTTCTGAGTCTTGGGAATCACCCTTGTTGTTTGTTGTGTTTTAGGTACTGTATGAGATCGGCATGCATGGGAGAAAGGAAGGGCTAGGGTAGTTGCACGCCGCACTATATACACACAAGAGAATAAAAGGAACATTAATTCAAGTAGATGGGTGAATTACCTAAAATTACGCTTACGATCATTACTTGATTGGATTAGGCGTAATAAAGGAGTTTAAAATTGGATACTTATGATCTACTTTGGATGTCTATTTGACAAAGATGAATAGCCTATGTGGGTTATGTTTGGATAATTTTTTTTAACTAGACTACCTCTTGTTTTATTTGCTTGTGGGAACCTCCAGTATAGTAACTATACAAAGGAGGTTCTGCCGGAATTTGGTAAAGAATTTTAGTTAATTATGTTTATCTTGTTATTTTAGTAGCATTCCAAGCTCATGTTGGGCTGGGGTGTTACAATATGACTACAAAACAATATGAGCAAGCATACAATGATATATAAGAAATTAAAGCAAGAATGTAAATTGCTCAAAGTAAAACACAAGTAAAAAAAAGATGACACGATTATGTTTTACCGTGGTGTTTGGAGACTTGCCGGTCTCCCCTAATCCACGTTGAGGTAAGCCGAACCACGTTGGACCAGCTCCACTAATTAAGCCAACACCTCCGAGGTAAGTCCAACCACTTGGACCGGTTCTAAACCGAACCAACACCTCGCTCCACTAGGGTTGCTCTTCCTCCACTCCGGAGATAGCGAGCACCAAACCACTCACAACACCCCGGGCCTTCTCACAAGCTTCTTGAGAAGATCACCGGGTACGACTCCTCCACGCCATCTAGGTGTCGGCAAACACCAAGAGTAACAAGACTCAATGATCACTTGAACTAATCAAGTGTCAAAGCTCAAGTGGATACACAATCCACTACCTAAGGCAACACATGCACTTAGGGTTTGCTCTCAAATCTCACAAAGTGCAACACATGCACAAAAGAGAAGAAAGCATTGCTCTTAGCTCAAGAGAGTGTCTAACAACACTAGAACACTTTACAATGGCAGCAACAAC
This sequence comes from Hsuehochloa calcarea, assembly GCA_036346395.1. NCBI lineage: Eukaryota > Viridiplantae > Streptophyta > Magnoliopsida > Poales > Poaceae > Hsuehochloa > Hsuehochloa calcarea. The sequence continues at coordinate 31,534,075 of CM070602.1, forward strand.
CTTCTTCAACCATCCAAGGTGGGTATTTATAGTCCACACCCAAAAACTAGCTGTTGGAGAAAAGATTCTCTCAAAATAGTGTAAGGCCGGTCTGACCGCCAACTAATGGCCGGTCGGACCGCCCCCATGCGCCAACGTCTAGAAAACTAGTCGTTGGGCCTTCGGCCGGTCTGACTGCCGCCAAATCGGTCAGACCGCCCGATGCAAAATCGGTTAAGTCCCAAAACGGGTGCTCTCTGGTATAAACGTTCCGCACGAACCGCGGAACTTCCTCACATCGGAAGTTCCGTTTTCACAACGGCAGAACTTCCGGACAGAGAATCAACTCAAAGGAAAATCGGTCCGAGCGCCAACAGATGGCCGGTTCGACCGATTTGCCACCGGTCAGACCGGTGACCCCTAACGGTCAGACCGCCAGGCTACAGAGCCAAACACATTGGCTTCACTTCAAATGGCGAAACATATTCGCCCATTTGCGTGCAATTCCAACTCATAGAAAATGTTGATCAACTCGTAGAAAATGCATCCTTTACACCAAGCTCTTGACTTGATGATCAACTCGTGATCATCCCAAGTCTTCATCTTCCTGGAACATAACCTATTCATCCAAATCATAGAAAATGTTAGTTCCACAATGTGATTACCATTAGTTACCACAACAAACCATTATCACATAATGGCGGGACAAGATACTTCAATCTTTCCCTTATTGGTAATTAGTGATAACCACTTCAATTACACATAAATTGAATGTAGATAAAAGTAACACAACGTGACTATATATGAACTACACAAGTTACATATACTCACGACATGAGTATGTAAGAAATACACAAGTTCTATATACTCAAAACATGAGTATACAAAAACTACACAAGTGCTATATACTCCAACGGATATGTTTCAAAGTAAAGATCTCAAATATATGTGGAAAACAGATTATGGATCAATACTAATGAAACCACAAAATATAGAATGAGCTCCCCCTACATGTGTGCATACACATATGTGTAAAGAAAACATATGCACATATTCAAGATATACTTATGGTGGAGTTCTTCCTATATTTTGGATCCGAGGAATGCAACATTATATAAGAGTATTAGTTGAATGCATACCTCGCTGAATTTCACCTTTATATCCAAATGAGACTACACACTAGATATAGCAATAGAATTGTTAGTCTGACAACTAGATTTGTCATTAATCACCAAAACACTCCATTAACTCATAATGGTGGGTCTAGATCTTTCAGTCTCCCCCTTTTTGGTGATTGATGATAAATCCTTTATTAATTCTTCACCCACTTGCGTGCAATTCCAATAAGGTTTCAAAGATGATATTCTCAACAGGTTGCAAAACACATTTGCCAATCTTTAGAATACTCATCACAAGAAATAAGGTACATGGACTTACACCATTTGCAAAACACATTTGCAAACTTAAGTCACATGCTACAAGAGTTATACATGAGCCTCGACTATTTGCAAAACACATTCACAAATAAATAGCATCATGCCTAGATCAGCTAGAGCAAATACAATGAGCTATCAACACATAACTAACTCAACCTACTAGTTAAGACCCCTCTTAATAGTATGGCAACCTATACTAGCAATCCAGTCTTCCAACCAGACACCAAAACCGGTAAAATACTAGGAACACATCCTTAGCCCTAGCTAGTCGTACCTTTGCCTTGCATCTTCTTGAAGCTTGATGACGCACATCATCACTTCAAGTCCGGGTCATTAACTTGATAATCATCAACACATGATGATCCTTTGCTTGACCTCCATCAACGCATGATGGATCTTCTCTTGTCTTCATGACCAACTCATGATCATCTCTTCTTGATAAGCATCAACTCATGATGCATCCTTTACACCAAGTTTTTGACTTGATGATCAACTTATGATCATCCCAAGCCTTCATCATCCTGGAACACAACCTATTCATCCAACTCATGAAAAATGTTAGTTCCACAATGTGATTACCATTAGTTACCACAACAAACCATTATCGCATAATGGCGGGACAAGATACTTCAATCTTTCCCTTATTGGTAAGTAATGATAATCACCTCAATTACACATAAATTGAATGTATATAAATGTAACACAACGTGAGTATATATGACCTACACAAGTTACATATATTCACGATATGAGTATGTAAGAACTACACAAGTTCCATTATACTCAAAACATGAGTATACAAAAACTACGCAAGTTCTATATACTCAAACGGATATGTTTCAAAGTAAAGATCCCAAATATATGTGCTAAAGGGAATATGGATCAATACTAGGGAAATCACAAAATATAGAATGAGCTCCCCCTAAATGTGTGCTTACACATATGTGTAAATAGAAACATATGCACATATTGAAGTTACACATATGGTGGAGTTCAACCTATATTTCTGTAATATCCCGGAATCGAATCGGGATAATTGAAAAAAGCCAGCGAGGAAAAGGCAATTAAAGAAATGAAAATTCAAGTTAAGAGAGGGGGTTTTCAGCAAATGTTCAACAACCTGGGCCACGGGTCGCGTCCCAGGAGGCCCAAGAGGGGAGGCCAGCCTAGCGGGGCCGGCCAAGGGGGGAGGCGCCCCAAACCCTAGCCACCTCCCCCCACTCCCTCCACTCCCCCCATAACCGCCACCCTCCTCCCCCTCCAACTGGCGCCCCTTTCTGCTCCTTGGCACCGTCTCCCTCCTGTGGTGCTAGCTCCGGTGATCCCCGGTGTTGCTCCCCAAGAACCCCTCCGAAGCTGCCTCCTCCCGCCATCGTCACCGGCCGATCATCGTCCTCGTTGTTGGCTGGCCATCGAAGAAGGGAGGAAGGAGAAGAGGGGGAGTACTTCGGGAGATTGATCAACGCCTTCCTACGGGTCTACAAGGGTAACGAGGAGTCTCATTCATTGTTTGCTGCTGTTTGGGGGAAGGATTGATAGTTAAGATTAAACCGACATGCTGTCTGCTAGATTCCAGAACAGATCCAATAGGTTGTGCACCTCGTTTCGGCGTCTTAGAAGTAGAATCTGATATTTTCGTCTCCTACAGTTTTGTATCTCTGGTTTTTATCTTTCCATAGCCACTGAGATCACGAGATTCCGCTTTACGGTTTAGGAGATATGAGTTATACTTTACACGCTGTTCTGTCTGTCTGACGAGAAGGAACTGTCTGATGATTCCTTAGTTTTGACCTTGTTAATGTAAGATTCAGGACCTCCACCCATTTAAGTTATTGTATCATTTTTCATAATCTTTCTAGATTGATAAAAAACACATCAATTGGATCTGTAGAATGAAAGTTATGCCATGTTGTTTGCTGTTGATCGATTGTCTGGACAGATGTCTGTCATACGTTTTCAACTGCTGGTTAGCTGATTGTTTTTGCAGATTTAGCGAATCCTGCCATCTAGAGTTTCGTAGCCTGGTTCATTAAGATTCATTGAGCACTGGTTTCACATCATTCCGAGTTACAGATCTTTAATTATGATTTTTTTAAATGCAATTGTCGATGAGGGTGGTCGAAATGAATAGTTTAATAGTCAGTTTGAACCCGTTGATTGTGTTGGATAGTTAGAGGGTTATAGTAGGACACTTGTAGCTATGTCATATCTTGTTATCCTTATTCCAAATATATGTTTGTGTAGGCGGTGAGGCGGTGAGTGGAGGGGCACCTTCGTTGCCTCATAACACGTCACAGCGCGGAAGGCAAGTACTTTGTCTTTTCATATGGACTGTTGATGATTGTGTGTGGATGTATTGCTAGACTTGCTATTCATGTTCCTATGCAACGTAGTATATTCATTCTTATGTGATAAAGATTCAATGCATGTGATTCATTCTATACACACATCATTTTCGTTTTGACCACGGGAGTGGAAATTGAAAGACCCATCAACTCCAGTACGGGCATGTAAGTCCCACCACTCCAATGTGGGCAATATTGGACACCCGTATGAAATGTTCTTCATATGGTATTTGGGATCCCCGGACTTTGTTAAGTTTGGGCTTAAGTGAACATCGACGGGTGTGTCACTCGCTATACCAGTATAAGCTGTTGAGCAGTCCATTCCTTCAATGCATTCTTTCATTCCATTTATTCATGTACGTGTTCTGGGAATTGTTCATAATTCGGTTGAAGTTTGCTTGTCCACTTTATGTATGATTTATCGTGTTTAGTACTTGTTGAGTCTTTGGCTCATCCTTGCTTGTTTGTTTAATTTAGGTAAATGATGAGGAAGGCACTCATATGGGGGGAGTAGTCCAGCACGATGCACGTCATTTATCTTGAACTAGAATTCATTGATATTGTTTATTTCAGGTCATCTATTTGATAATAGCTGAAATTGTAATAAACCAACCTGGTTATGTTTACTTTACACTCATGTTATAAGTATTTCCCTTTCTCTATTTGGAATTGTTAAATCTATCGTTAGTTTTGTATAACTTATTGTCTTAGAATTTTTGTTATTTATGTTTATCTATCTGTTCCCTATTGATTTTGTTAGAGTTGAGTGACATCTTGGCTTCCAAATAGCGAGGGTGTTACAGTTGGTATCAGAGCGGGATTTAGGTCCGTGGTTAATACAAAATTATATATTAAATTGACACACTGTGCATAGTAGGAGAGTTTGGGTATTTCATTAGTTCCGCATTCCATTGATGTTTTTCACTTATTACTCTCATGATAAATTGCTTCGCACTTCTATTCCTGTTAAGTTAAATGTTTGGGTTTGTTTGTTGTGATGTTCTTAGATGGCAAGAGGTAGAGGCAGTGGCCATGGTCGTCCACCGACCACGTGGTCGTGGTCGTGGGCCTTGATGCATTTGTTTCTTCGTCTTCGTCTCAAGAGTTGGTGGTCTTTGCTCTCGAGGAGATTGCCTCACCGCGCCTCGGCCGTTGAGCCTCCGCCGCGTCGTGATCTCATTCGAATCTCTGAGGAGAACCAAGAACTCCGCTTGGCGATTGCGGTGGCATTCCTGCGCCGCCATACTGCGGCGGGACCTTCTTCTGCAGCCGGTTCCACCCGAGACCCGAGACTGGGATGAGTCTCCGTGAGTGGATGTCGCTTCACCTGGACACCTTCGATGGAGCGGGTACTCCAGTTCAGGCTACTGATTGGCTGAGATACATGGAGAGACAATTTGGGGCTCTAGAGATGACTTCTGCGCAGAAGTCGTGGTTTGTAGCCTTTCAGTTGAAAGGCCAGACTGACATTTGGTAGGAAGGATTGCTGTCTGCTAGGACCCCCATTCAGGGGCCAGCCACTTGGGAGTTATTTATGGAGTACTTTAGAGCAAAGTTCTATCCAGATTCCTTTATTGAGAAGATGGAGCAGTCGCTGCTCACTTTTGTGCAAGGGAAGATGACAGTATCCGAGTATGAGGCTGGGTTCAATAATCTGGTGCGCTTTGTACCAACAGTGGCGAATGTTGATCGAGAGAAGGCTAAGAGGTTCCGACAGGGCCTCAACCAGGAGTATCGCCAAATTCTGGGGGTGACAGGACTGCGTGACTTCAGCTCGGTAGTCGAGCAGGCCAGAGGTATGGAACTGGAGAAAGATCCCTCTTCGCAGAGACAGGGTGCTGGTGGCCCTATTATCACCGGTGGTTCTGGCAGTGGTCAGAAATGGAGTTTTGGTGGGGGAGGTGGGTCTTCCCAATGACCTACCCCCAAGAGGTTTCAGGGGGACAGTACTCTCGGCCTGTTCAGCAGTGGCAGTCTTCCTCTTCGGAGCTATGTTCTTCGTCTTCCACCCCACCGATGCACCTTGTTCCAGGTCAGGGTATGAAGTGTTTCCGATGTGGTGAGGGACATCGAGCTTCAGAATGTTCCTTCAAAGGGACATGCCGTCAGTGTGGTCGAGAGAGCCACAAGTCGTAAGTGTGCAAACAGAACCCTGCGAGCATCATCAGATGGGAGTCAGTCCCAGCAGCATCTTCTTCCAATGTTCCTCGGGGTTCATTTCAGACCCTAGCGGCAGTTTCTGCGCCACAGTTTCCTCCAGGGTGGGTTCCTCCTGCAGCTTTTACTCTGACACCTCCTGCGGGGTTCTACTGGAACCCCGTACCTTCTGCACCACCATCGTTTATTCCTCCCACAGCAGTTCCTGGTTATCCTTCGCCGAGTGTTGGTGCATCTTATGCTCCAGCACCACCGGGAGTCTACGCCATGCCCACCCCTGAGACTATGGGCCATCCTGACGTGGTGACAGGTACTCTTCTAGTCGATTCGCATGATGCTTTCATTCTGTTTGATTCAGGGGCTACCTATTCTTTTGTGTCCCTGGAGTTTGCTAGAAGAGCGGGGTTGAGTTTGCGATATATTTACGAGTGCGTGGTAGTCGGCTCTCGGGTGTCTTATTTCGACTCTGACATGTCTGGCTGTTCCATCATTATCGATGATGAGGTTTTCACTGCCAACTTGACGGTAATTCAGTTGTCACCATTTGATGTTATTCTGGGTATGGACTGGTTATTCCGATACCGTGCCAAGATCTGTTGTTTCTGGAAGACGGTGACTTTACAAGCCCCGTCCGGTGAAGAACTTGTATTTCAAGGCAGTGCACCGTCTGATTCGTTGTTCGTGTTGGCTAGTCTATTTCCTAGTCGCCGAGCGTCAACCATTGGGTTGATTTGGTCTCTCAACGAGAAGACTGACTCTTCACTGCGTATCAAGGAGATTCCAGTTGTGAATGAGTTTTTCGATGTTTTTCCTGTTGAGCTTCCTGGAATGCCTCCAGTACGGAGAGTGGAGTTCCGGATTGATCTTATTCTGGGAACTCGACCTATATCGATGTCTCCTTACCGTTTGGCTCGACCCTTTCAAGAGGAGTTGAAGAAGCAGTTGGACGATCTTCTGTCTAAAGGTATGATTCAGCGTAGTGTTTCACCGTGGGGTGCTCCTGTTCTTTTTACTAAGAAGAAAGATGGCAGTTGACGAATGTGTGTGGATTATCGGTCTCTTAATCAGGCGACTGCGAAGATTAAATATCCTTTGCCCCGCATTGAGGATCTCTTCGACCAATTGAAGGGGGCTAAAATATTTTCCAAGATTGACCTCCAGTTAGGTTATAATCAGATTCGGGTTCGTGAGCGAGATATTGAGAAAACAGGCTTCTCTACGAGGTATGGTCATTATGAGTATAAAGTTATGTCTTTTGGGCTAACGAATGCTCCTGTAGTTTTCATGGAAGCCATGAACAGTATGCTGCATCAATACCTTGATGATTTCGTTGTGGTATTCATAGACGATATCATGATTTATTCCAAGACGGAAGAGGATCATACCCAACATCTGAGGTTGGTACTTGAGACTCTAAGGGAGAATCAATTTTATGACAAGCTGAAGAAGTGTGAATTCTGGATTTCTGAAGTTGGGTTTCTGGGCCATGTAATTAATCAAGAAGGTGTTTCAGTTGATCCTAGTAAGATCTCGACAGTTGTTGAGTGGAAGAGGCCAACCAATGTCAAGGAAGTAAGGAGTTTTTTGGGTTTAGCTGGCTATTACTGGCGTTTCATGGAGGGTTTTTCAACCATTGCTAGACCGATGTCCCAGTTGACACAGAAAGGTGTTAGGTTCCAGTGGTCTGATGCATGTGAGCGCAGTTTTTGCACTTTGAAAGTGAGGTTGATGACTGCTCCAGTTCTTACCCTTCCTGAGCCGGGGAAGCGGTTCACCATCTATTCATATGCGTCTATAGTTGGACTTGGCTATGTACTCATGGAGGATGGCAAAGTGATTGACTATGCATCGAGACAGTTAAAGAAACATGAGCAGAATTATCCTACTCATGATTTAGAGCTTGCTACAGTGGTTCACGCTTTGAAGATCTGGCGCCATTATTTGTACGGCGAATCTTGTGATGTATTCACAGATCACAAAAGTCTGAAATACATCTTTACCCAGAAGGACTTGAACTTAAGACAGAGGAGATGGCTAGAGTTGATCAAGGACTATGATCTCACTATTCAGTATCATCCTAGCAAGGCTAATGTGCTAGCAGATGCTTTGAGTCGCAAGGCGACACCTCCTACTCTCAGTTGTCTTATTGCTGGTTTTGAGCATATGGATATTTCCTTTTGCTTTGCGGGTACCGCGCAGTCGAGACTCAGTTGCTTCTTGAGTCAGCCCTTCCAGATCGAGTGCGGGAATCGAACAACATGATCAGATGTTCCAGCGAGTGAGGAAGCGTTTCGTTGTGGGCAAGCGAGGCCATTTCAGCGTAGATGAGACTGGTACATTACGTTTTAAAGAACGCCTCTGTGTACCACAGGAGGCTCAGGTTAAAGATGAGATTATAAGGGAAGCTCATCGTACTCCGTATACCATACATCCGGGCGAGACCAAGATGTACAAGGATTTGAAGAAGAGTTTCTAGTGGAAGAGAATAAAAGTTGATATCGCTCAATATGTAGCATCTTGTGGGGTTTACCAGTGGGTCAAGGCTGAGCATAAGCGACCAGCAGGGTTGCTGCAACCTTTGGAGGTTCCAGTGTGGCCGTGGGATGACATATCCATGGATTTCGTAGTTGGTTTACCTCGCACGCAGCGCGGGAAGGATGTTATATGGGTCATAGTGGACCGGTTCAGTAAGTCTGCTCACTTCATTCCTATCCGTACAACCAATTCAGCAAGTGATTTGGCTCCCCTGTATGTGCGAGAGATAGTGCGGCTGCACGGAGTTCCTAAAACTATTGTCTCTGATCGAGATGCTAAATTTGTCTCCAAGTTCTGGGAGAGTTTGCAGAGTGCCCTGGGCACACAGCTTCGTCTTAGCACCGCATTTCACCCCCAGACGGATGGTTAGTCCGAGCGCACCATACAGACTCTAGAGGATATGCTCAGGTGTTGTGTGATGTCTTGGAAAGGGGGTTGGGAAGATCATTTGGTTTTGGCAGAGTTCGCCTACAACAACAGCTATCACGCGAGTATTCAAGCTGCCCCGTTTGAGGTTCTCTATGAGCGGAAGTGCAGGTCTCCATTGTGTTGGGATGCAGTTGGAGAGCGAGCAGTTTTGGGTTCCGAATGGGTTCAGCAGACTGTGGCCAGAGTAGCAGAGATCAGGAAGAATCTGTTGGCTACTCAGAGCCGAGAGAAGAGCTATGCAGATGTCAGAAGGCGAGATTTGGAATTTGAAGTGGGGGACGAGGTTCTGTTGAGAGTATCGCCTACCCGAGGCGTAGTGCAGTTTGGTACCAAAGGGAAACTTAGCCCGAGGTACCTTAGGCCATTTCCAATCGTGGCACGAACTGGGAAACTAGCTTATCGTTTGGATCTTCCTGAGACCATGTGCGGAGTTCACAACGTGTTTCATGTTTCAATGTTTAGGAAGTTCCTAAGAGATCCAGAACATGTTATTCCTTTAGAGCCTTTGAGCATTTAACAAGACCTTACTTTCGAGTCTCGGTAAGTGAAAATTTTAGAACAGTCAGAACGGGTTATGAGGAACAAGACCCTGAAGTATATTAAGGTTCTTTGGTCTCATCAAACTGAGAGAGAGGCCTCCTGAGAGCTAGAGTCCCACATTCGAGAGCAGTATCCAGATCTGTTCACTTCTGGTAAGTGTTTAAATTTTATTAAAGTTACAGTCGTGTTTTCATTCTAGTAGATTGCTGCGTAGATTCGAGGACGAATCCTGTTAAGGGGGGTAGAATGTAATATCCCAGAATCGAATCGGGATAATTGAAAAGAAGTCAGGGAGGAAAAGGCAATTAAAGAAATGGAAATTCCTGTTGAGAGAGGGGGTTTTCAGCAAATGTTCGACAACCTGGGCCGCGGGCCGCGGCCTAGGAGGCCCAAGAGGGGAGGCCGGCCTAGGGGGGCCAGCCAAGGGGGGAGGCGCCCAAAACCCTAGCCGCCCCCCCACTCCCTCCACTCCCCCCATAGCCGCCACCCTCCTCCCCCTCCAACCGGTGCCCCTTGCTGCTCCTTGGCGCTTTCTCCCTCCTGTGGTGCTAGCTCTGGTGATCCCCGGTGTTGCTCCCCAAGATCCCCTCCGAAGCCGCCTCCTCCCGCCGTCGTCACCGGCCGATCGTCGTCCTCGTTGTTGGCCGGCCATCGAAGAAGGGAGGAAGGACAAGAGGGGGAGTACTTCGGGAGATTGATCAACGCCTTCCTACAAGTCTACAAAGGTAACGAGGAGTCTCATTCGTTGTTTGCTGCTGTTTGGGGGAAGGATTGATAGTTAAGATTAAACTGACATGTTTATCGCTAGATTCCGAAACAGATCCGATGGGTTGTGCGCCCGATTTGGCGTCACGAAGCGAATCTGATATTTTATCTCCTAGAATTTTGTATCCCTGGTTTTTATCTTTCCATAGCCACCGAGATCACGAGATTCCGCCTTACGGTTTAGGAGATGTGAGTTATTCTTTGCGCGCTGTTCTGTCTGTCTGACGAGAAGGAACTGTCTGTTTGTTCCTTATTTTTAACCTTGCTAATGTAAGATTCGGGACCTCCACCCATTTAAGTTATTGTAGAATTTTTCATAATCTTTCCAGATTGATAAAGAACACATCCATTGGATCTGTATAATGAAAGTTATGGCATGTTCTTTGCTGCTGATCGATTGTCTGGACAGATGTCTTTCATACGTTTTCAACAGCTGGTTAACCAATTGTTTTGGCAGATTTAGCGAATCCTTCCATCTAGAGTTTCGTAGCATGGTTCATTAAGATTCATTGAGCACTGGTTTCACGTCATTCCGAGTTACAGATCTTTAATTATGATTTTTTTCATACTGCTGTCCAGTAGGGTGGTCAGTTTGAACCCGTTGATTGTGTTGGATAATTAGAGGGTTATGGTAGAACACTTGTAGCTATGTCATACCTTGTTATCCTTATTCCAAATATATGTTTGTGTCGGCGGTGAGGCGGTGAGTGGAGGGGCACCTTCGTTGCCTCTTAACACGTCATAGCGCGGAAGGCAAGTACTTTATCTTTTTATATGGATTGTTGATGATTGTGTGTGGTTGTATTGCTAGACTTGCTATTTATGTTCCTATGCAACGTAGTATGTTCATTCTTATGTGATAAAGATTCAATGCATGTGATTCATTCTATACACGCATCGTTTTCGTTTTGACATCAGGAGTGGAAATTGAAAGACTCATCAACTCCAGTATGGGCATGTAAGTCCCACCACTCAAATGTGGGCAATATTGGACACCCGTATGAAATGTTCTTCATAGGGTATTTGGGATCCCCGGACTTTGTTAAGTTTGGGCTTAAGTGAACACCGACGGGTGTGTCACTCGCTATACCAGTATAAGCTGTTGAGCAGTCCATTCCTTCAATGCATTCTTTCATTCTATTCATTCATGTACGTGTTCCGAGAATTATTCATAATTCGGTTGAAGTTGGCTTGTCCACTTTATGTTTGATTTATCGTGTTTAGTACTTGCTGAGTCTTTGGATAATCCTTGCTTGTTTGTTTAATTTAGGTAAATCATAAGGAAGGCACTCATATGGGGGGAGTAGTCCAGCACGATGCACGTCATTTATCTTGAACTAGAATTCATTGATATTGTTTATTTCATGTCATCTATTTGATAATTGCTGAATTTGTAATAAACCAACCTGGTTATGTTTACTTTACACTCATGTTATAAGTATTTCCCTTTCTCTATTTGGAATTGTTAAATCTATCGTTAGTTTCATATAACTTATTGTCTTAGAATTTTTGTTATTTATGTTTATCTATCTGTTCCCTATTGATTTTATTAGAGTTTAGTGACATCTTGGCTTCCAAATAGCCAGGGTGTTACAATTTTGGATCCGAGGAATGCAACATTATATAAGAGTGTAAGTTGAATTCATACCTCACTCAATTTCACCTTTATATCCAAATGAGACTACACACTAGATATAGCAATAGAATTGTTAGTCTCACAATTGGATTTGTCATTAATCACCAAAACACTCTATTAACTCATAATGGCAGGTCTAGATCTTTCAATCTCCCACTTTTTGGTGATTGATGACAAATCCTTTATCAATAATAACATTTGGATATAAATAGACATAACATATGAATTTAAGCTAATGAACTATATCTATGCATGTAATGAGTTAAAATTTAAAGCATTAATCAATATGCATATAAGAAAAATATGCTTTTAAAATAATGCATTCTCCCCCTTTTTCGTATAAATCAAATAACAAAGGAGAATATATAAGTCATCCAAATAAGGGGATATTGATAGCATAAATATTCTCCCCCTTTTGGCATAACAAAGATCCAAATGTGGGGATATACATTGATAACATAAAAATTCTCCCCCTTTGGGCATTAAATACCAAAAGACAAAAAAACAAATGTGAAGCCAAGGAATAAGATTTGCAAAGCAAAGAACTTGGCAATTGAAATCATTTTCTTCTTTTGACACCACTTGAAATATTCTCTCCTTTTGACACCACTTGAAATATCGTCAAAAATAAGGTAAGGCCACAAAGAATATGAAGTTTATACTTATGACCAATGGAGACATTGTTCTCAAGAATGTGAGGAGAAATAAAATAGGTCACAAACCTATTGAACATAGAACATTCTCCCATTCTTCAATTATATAGATTGAGAACCACTTGAAATGATATTTGAAATAAATTCAAATACTCTCCATTTTGGAATTTTGCCAATAAGCATTTTCACAAAGCATATTGAGATGATCATTGAAATTCATATTTGTAGTTTTATAAAAATTTGACAGAATTTCCTTTGAAAAAGAACCTAAGGAGCATAACATTTGAAAATAACAATAATCAATAATAATAATCATGAGAATCCAAGTAAATTCATATTTCATTCAATACATCATACAAAGACATATCATAACATGAATGATCAATTTGCTCACAAAGATAACAAAATAACATAGTCAAGTTCATCATGAGTCATACAACCATGCATAAAAAGATATTACAATTGTTCTTCATTACAAGGTGTAATGACCTAAATAAAATTAAAGCTATTGATCGGCAGGAGGAGCTTGTGATGAAGACTGATGCTGATCTCCCTGCTGAGAGGAGCGCGGGCGCAGACCACGTTCACGGCGATGATAGACCAAAGGCTGAGATGCAAGGAACTGCGCACGCAGGTCTGAGACTGAAGTGTCTAGTGCATCAAATCTGGAGGTAGCAGCTGCCTGAATCTCATCCAGTCGAGTGTTTGTAGCCGCCTGAAATGCCTCCTGGGATGTACGCATCTGATCCATACTGAGCTGGAGATGTAGAATCGCTGCCAGGATAGGGTCTTGCTCCTGAGGACCCTGTGACGAGGACCCCTATCCGTGAGACTGAGCAGTTGGAGGAGGAGGCACCGGAGCTGGCATCTGAGGAGCAGGAGGAGGAGCATCCCTGGGTCTATATTCTTTATGCTCTATTTCATAGGGGCTATCAAAATCAATCCTGCTCTTTATCAATTTCATAATGAAGGGAGAATAATATATACTCTTTGATTTGTCTCCCTTGGAAGTGGTAGTCTCTCTGATTATAAGATCTATGACATCAAATCTTGTGCCCTCCATGATATATTTTATCACATTCCATGCTCTCCCATGGATTTCATCGTTATTCCCACTTTTATGGAAGAACGATGCTCTCATGATCCTGTTTATAATGCTAGGGAGGGGAAAGGGTCCAGTTACCTTGCCACAAGAGTGATGAGTGTTCTGATCATAGTACTCATCCACCAAGGTAAGTGCTAGGGGTTCCTGAAGATGTACCTTGATTCCCCTGGACTCTCTCAGCACTAGGGCCAGCACAAAATCTTCCTTAGAGGCTTCTAGTCTCTGTTGCCCGCTCATCCAAATAAGGTGATCGTGATCAGAGACACGAACACCGTTGCATAAAATTGCCTGATGGCCTTGGCATGGAAGTTGCAACGAAGCGAGACCAAAGAATCCAAACCTACACTCTTGAAAAGACGGTAGAGCCCGTTGTAGGTCGGATTCCGGGCAAGATAGCTCCACTTGACAAGCGATGATTTGCAAAATGCTTCTTCGCATAGATAATTTGATAAACATCTTCTTTGGAACTTTGTATGAAATATATTCATAGAAGTGATCTTGCAAATCTGAATTGGTTGATGTGCCTCAAGATGGTATATTGTTCACTTCTAATCCTTGACACATCAAGCCCGATGAACTGACTTTCATCAGGAGCATCTTCCTCATTATCATCATCCTCCTCATTATCAGATGCCTCAAAAATTTTATCACTGCTATTGTTGTCTTCACCGACTCCTCAACTTTTCCATATGCTCATCTTGATTCATCTTATTGGACTCTTCCCTTCTAAAGAGGAAGGAGGAGCCCTCGGCGATAGGCCAATCGCTTGTTCGGTATGGCTCCTGGGAAGAGAATTCAAGAATTAAACAAGGAATATTAAGGAACATCCTCATGAATATACAAAAAATGCCATTTGTTGCATTCTCTGGTCACTGGCGGTCGGACCGCTGGACCTGGGCGGTCTGACTACCACTAAGGCCGGTCGTGTAACACCCTGACTATAAGGAAGTCAAGACGTCACCTACAACCACTACTCTTCAATTGAATAACATCAAAACGCATGATAAGGTGAAACAAGTATTAAGATTATACGGAAACAAGTATTCATCATCAAGTTTAATCAACAGAATGGAAGTAAACAATTCAGAAAGATATGGTCAACAAGGCCATGATGGCTTATTACAATGCATCACAAGTCATAATTAACGACAGTAAAAGTCCTCAAATTGTTTGTTTTATGGTAGTGAGTGCATCGTGATGAACTACCCTCCACAAGATCATTCTTCCTTGTCATTTACCTAAATAAGACAATAAAGCAAGAATGAGCCAAAGACTCAACAAGCAACAGTATGTAACAATCAAACATACTATGAGCAATATATCACCATCATAATTTGAACATTTCTTTGAAGCGAATTTATGAATGGATGAAGTGGAATGGTGCATTGAAGGAAATGGACATATTGCGGCATATCTGGTATAGCGAGTGAATCACCCGTCGGTGTTCACTTAAAGTAATCGTATGAAGAACGTTTCATACGACCGTCCAACGTGGCCCACATTGGAATGGTGGACTCACGTAACGTGGCCCACATTGGAATGGTGGACTCACGTACCCATCCTGGAATTGATGGGATTTTCAAGTGCCCATACTGGAATTGATGGGTCTTACAAAAGTAATGTATGCATGTCATGATGTGATCCCATGTCAATATTGAATAGTACTCATAAATGAAAAGAACACATGGCATTCATCTACAAATACGAACAAATATAATCATTCATTCACACATCATACATGGCATCAATCATAGAATACAAATTACTTGCCTGCCGCGCTGCAACGGGTTGGGAGGTAATTGAGATACCCCTCCACTCACCGCTTCACCGCCTACAATATGAAATAATCGAAATGAGGGCAAACGAATATGGCAATGCTACACGTGTCCTCCCTCAATCTCTAGCCAAACTAACCAAATAAAAGTTCAATTTGATCAATTTACCCAAACATTTCAATTATCCCTAATCTGGCAGTTTTACTAGAAAATTCACCAATAAAAAACCGTAAGTCCAAAAGACCTGAAACCAGTGCTCATATTTTCTTAACTTAACTGGCTACAAAACTCTAGTTGATGGTAAACTCTAATTCGGCCAATACAGAGGTCTAACCATCCAATGAAAAACTATAACTGCAGTCTGCCCAGAATTCAGAACAGCCCTAAAGAAAAGGCTCTAACTTTTAAACCACTGATCCAAATAAAGTGATTTTTATCAGCCTGGAAACATGGTGAAATTATCTTCAAAAACCTAGTTGGGTGGCCGACCTGATGCTGACTCTAACTAGATCAAAACCTAGGTGCAGACGACTATACCCAGCATTTCTAACAGACAGACCAGTACGTAGTAAAACAGTCATAACTTTTAAGCTACTGGGTGAAAATTCGTGATCCAGGTGCCAAAAGAAAGCTAATGAAATAAGGAACAAAACTCTAGAAGGTGAAGACATCCAATTCTGCCTCTAAGACACCCAAAACCGAGTTACAACATTCTGTACCGAATCAATCTACTGACAGAGATTAAGCGATACTACCAAAATCATTGAATCGACAACTCTAACGCAATCAAACAGCAATGGGGTCTCTCGTTACCCTTGTATAACCGAAGAATGATGAGGATCAACTTCCCGAAGACTTCTCCTCTCCTTCTTTGGCCGGCCCCAACACCACGAACCCGAGTGGATTGCAAGCGCCCGCGGAGGAAGAACCGAAGGTGTCTGCGTGGAAGACCGGGTGTGCAACTCGAGGGATCACCAATGGCAGCCACCAATGGAGGAGGAGGCGGCCAAGGGGAGAGGAGGAGGCGCCAGCGGGGAGAGGAGGGAGGTAGGGGCTGCTAGGGTTTTGGGGGAGTGGCGCCCCCTTTGGCGGCCCTACATGGGCGGCCGGCCCTCTTGGGCCACTGGGCGCGACTGCGGCCAGTTGACGTCTAATAACAAATACCCCGCTGTTTGGAAAATCCGACGAAAGATGTTTCTTTTACTCCCTCCGACTTCTTTCTTTTACCGATTCGATTAGGAAAGTTGTAAATCTCGTTTTGAATAAAATTTCGGACAATTGAAACAATACAACCTAATTTGGATAAATGAGGTATTACACTCTAACCCCTTAGAAAAGATTAGACCTCGAATCTACGCAACAAACCGAGAAAGATAGATGAACAACTTAGGTAGTTACACGAGGCGAGCAGTCGGGTATTGCTCTGCATGCGGACTCCAACTCCCAAGTGGCCTCTCTCGGTCGATGAGACCAAAGAACTTTGACATACTTGAGGTCTTATTCCTCGTAACCCGTTCGATTCTTCTAAAATCTTCACCGGCGGGACTCGAAGGTAAGGTCTTGCTTGACAAACAAAGGCTCCAAAGGAATGACATGATCTGGGTCTCTCGAAACTTTCGGCATCGAAACATGAAACACGTTGTGAACCCCACTCATAGAATCGGGAAGGTCCAAGCAGTGCGCTAGCTTTCCAATTCGTGCCCACGATTGGGAAGGGTCCAACATACCTTGGACTAAGCTTCCCTTTGGTCCGAAACGCACTCGCCTTTAGATGGCGATACTCTCATGAACTTCATTTCCCACCTCGAATTCCAAATCTCGTCTTACGACATCGGCGTAGCTCTTACAGCCGGCTCAGGGCGACCAACAAATTCTGCTAACCTCGCCACTCTAGCCATCGTCTGCTGAACCTAATCGGGACCCAAGGCGCCCGCTCTCCAACCTCATCCCGGACTGGCGGGACTGCACTTACGCCCATAAAGAACCTCGTATGGTGCCGCTCGAATCTTGGAATGATAAGCTGTTGTTATAAGCAAACTCGCCAAGGCTAAATGATCTTCCCAATTCCCTTTCGGGATAAAACACAACACCGAGCATGTCTTCTAATGTCTGCGAATAGTGCGCTCGGTATCCATCCGCTTGGGGATGAAAGGTCGTGATAAGACGGAGTTGTGTGCCCAATGCACTCTGCAAACTTTCCCGCAATTTGGAAGCGAACTTGGCATCTCGGTCGAAACAATGGTCTTTGGCACTCCGTGCAAGCGCACAATTTCTCGTACATAAAGAGGAGCCAAATCGCTTGCGGGTTGGTTATCTGAATAGGAATGAAATGTGCGGACTTCTTGAACCGTCCACAATTACCCAAATAGCATCCTTTCCTCATTGCGTGCGAGGTAAACCAACCACAAAATCCATAGATATATCGTCCATGGCCAAACCGGTACCTCTAAGGGTTGCAATGATCCTGCTGGTCGCTTGTGCTCGACCTTGACCATTGGCACACCCACATGAAGCCACATCCGTATGCGATATCAATTTTCATCCGTTTCCACGAAACTTTTCTTTAAATCTTTGTACATCTTGGTCTCACCAGATATACGGTATAAAAGTACGATGGGCCTCTTTCAAAATATCAATTTAACTGAGACTCTGTGGCACACAAAGCGTCCTTTAAATCGCAAAGAATCAAACTTATCCACACTGAAGTGACCTTGCTTGCCCTCGGCTGACAACTTCCTCACTCGTTGGAGCATCGATCTTCTTCTTTGTGCTACTCGCACCCGATCCTAAAGGTGACTCTAAAATCAAGCGAGTCTCGATGCATGCGGTACATAAGCGAAGGAAATATCCATAAGCTCAAAGTCAGCAATAAGACAACTGAGGATAGGAGGTGTCGCCTTGCGACTCAAGGCATCAGCTACCACGTTAGCCTTGCCGGGATGGTACTGAATAGTAAGATCATAGTCCTTGATCAACTCTAGCCATCTCCTCTGTCTCAAGTTCAAGTCATACGGGTAAAGATGTATTTAGGGCTCTTGTGGTCGGTGAATACATCACAAGATTCGCCGTACAAATAATGGCCTTGATTTTCAAAGCATGAATCAACTGCGGCAAGCTCTAGATCATGGGTGGGATAATTCGCTCATGCTTCTTGGTTGTCTCGATGCATAGGCAATCACTTTACCATCCTGCATGAGTACACAACCAAGTCCAACTATGGACGCATCTGAATAGATAGTGAATCTCTTCCTAGGCTCAGGAAGAGTAAGAATTGGAGCAGTCACTAATCTATCTTTCAAAGTGCAAAAACTGCGCTCACAAGCATCAGACCACTGGAACCTAACACCTTTCTGTGTCAACTGGGACATCGGTTTAGCAATGGTTGAAAAACCCTCCACAAACCGCCGGTAATAGCCAGCTAAACCCAGAAAACTCCTTACTTCTTTAACATTGATTGGTCTCTTCCACTCTACCACTGTCGAAATCTTGCTAGGATCAACTGAAATACCCTTCTGATTAATAACGTGACCCAAAAATCCAACTTCAGAAATCCAGAACTCACACTTTTTCAGCTTGGCATAGAATTGATTCTCTCTCAAAGTTTCAAGTACCAACCGCAAATGGTGGGTGTGATCCTCCTCTGTCTTGGAATAAATCAAGATATCATCTATGAATACCACAACGAAATCATCAAGGTATTGGTGCAGCATACTGTTCATGGCTTCCATGAAAACTGCAGGAGCATTCGTTAGTCCAAAGGACATAACTTTATACTCATAATGGCCATACCTCGTAGAGAAAGCCGTTTTCTCAATATCCTGCTCACGAACTCGAATCTGATTATAACCCGACTAGAGGTCAATCTTAGAAAATATTCTAGCTCCTTTCAACTGGTCAAAAAGATCCTCAATGCGAGGCAAAGGATATTTGTTCTTCACAGTCGCCTGATTAAGCGCCCGATAATCTATGCACATCGCCACCGCCATCTTTCTTCTTAATAAAAAGAACAGCGCTCCCCATGGCGATCCGCTCTGTTGAATCATACCTTTGGACAGCAGTCGTCAATTGTTTCTTCAATTCTTCTGAAATGGCGAGCCAAGCGGTAAGGAGACTTGGACAAAGGCCTAGTTCCCGGAACAAGATCAATCCGGAACTCCACTTTCCTCACCGGAGGCATTCCGGGAAGTTCTATAGGAAAGACATCGGAAAACTCCTTCACAACTGGAATCTCCTCAATACGCCGCGAAGAATCAGTCTTTTCATTGAGGGAGCAAAGTATTCCGATGGTCGAAGCACGGCGGCTAGGGAATAGGTTAGCCAGCACAAATACTGAATCAGACGGTGCACTGCCCTGGAATACCAGTTCTTCACCGGAAGGAGCTAGCAAGGTCACCGTCTTCGAAACAACAAATCTTGGCACGGTATTGGAATTACAGTCCATACCGAATAACATCGAATGGTGCCAATTGAATAACCATAATATTCGCGGTGAAAACCTCATCATCAATAAGTATAGAACAACCGGGACAGACGGTAGAGCTAGAAATAAGTCCTCCTGGGGAGCTGACTACCACTGACTCAGAAATAAGCTGAAAACTCAAACCCACTTTTCTAACAAACTCCAAAGACACGAACGAGTAAGTAGCCCCGAATCAAAGCAAGACAAAGGCATCATGCGAATCCACAAGTAAAGTACTGTCACCACATCGGGGCGTCCCAAGGTCTCGAGGGTGGGCATGGCGTGACCCCGATGCACGGTGCGAGAAGGCGACCGACACTCTACGATGGAAAGCCGGAAACAATTCTTTGGAGGAACAAGCAGCGGAGGTGCGGATGGTGCGGGATTCCAATAGAACCTGCAGAGGCGCCGGAGTAAAGCTGCAGTGGAACCCATCTTTGGAGGATCTTGTGGTGCGAGGCTATTTGTCAGTCTGGCCCAACCTCTGTGGAAGCCGGAGGAAGAAGGCTGCTGGGACGGTCTCCCATTTGATGATACTAGCTGGATTTTGCTTGCTGCGAGGACTTGTGGCCCTCCAGACCACACCGCGGCATGTTCCCTTGAAGAAACATTCGAAGCTCGATGCGTCACCACACCGAAAACACTTCATGCCACGACACAGGGACGGGGCGCAACGTGGGCGAAAGATGAAGAGCGTGGCGCCAAGAGGAAGATCGCCCTCTTGAGCCGGACGAGTTTTGGTTCTTTTGAAACCTCTTAGCGGCGGTGTTGAAAAGACCCACCACCTCCACGAAACTCCGCCAGCTCTTGCCGGATCCACGATAACAGCAGAACCGCTAGCAACAAGCCCTTGCGGCGAAGGAGCTCTTTCCAACTCCATCCCTCTAGCTTTGCTCAACCAGCGAGCTAAAATCACGTGAACTGTCGCTCCCGAATTTGGCGATACTCTGATTGAGGCCCCGGAACCTCTTAGCCTTCTCTTTATCATCACTTGCCACGGTGGGACAAAGCGCGCAGTTATTAAATCCGGCCTCATACTCAGATCTGAGCATTTTCCTTGCACAAAGGTCGGGAGTGATTGCTCCATCTTCTCGATGAAGGAGTCGGGATAAAGCGTGTCTGAACCTCTCCACAAATACCTCCCAAGTAACGGACCTGTGCTGGAGTCTGGAAGACAGGACCCCTTCCACGGATGTCGGCTGGCCCTTGGTGAAAGGCCACAAATCGCGCCTTCTGCGCGGATGCGGCTCTAAGGCTCAAGCGGCGCTCCATGTACCTCAACCATCCGCGGCTGAACCGGTGTGCTGCTCCGTCAAAAGTATCCAGCGGCGACATCCACTCACGGAGGCTCATCCTAGCCTCGGGTGGAGCGATGGCGACAACGAGTTCCGCCACAGTGCGGCCCGCGAGAATGGCCGCTGCAATTGTTGGCGGAGTTGTTGATTCTCCTTAATAGGTTACGAATGAGATCATTTGTTGCGGCGGTGGCTCGGCAGCGGAGGCGCGGTGAGGCAATCTCCTCGATGCCGGCCTACCAACCCTTGAGCGAAGACGATGTAGCTGCCGAACCGCGGCCACGACCACGACTACGGGTCGGTGGACGACCACGACCACGGCCTCTACCTCTTGCCATCTATGAACAACGCAATAGAAAGAAAACCAAACACTTAGCTCAACGAGGCGAAAAACATAATAATTGGAACATAACCAAGCAATTGCGGAAAACAATGGTTTACCCAACCCTTCCTATTGTGCACAGTGTGTCGTTTTAATATTATTATTACCACGGATCTGAAGCCCGCTCTGATACCAACTGTAACACCCTGACTATAAGGAAGTCAAGACGTCACCTACAACCACTACTCTTCAATTGAATAACATCAAAGCATGATAAGGTGAAACAAGTATTAAGATTATACTAAACAAGTATTCATCATCAAGTTTAATCAACGGAATGGAAGTAAACAATTCAGAAAGATATGGTCAACAAGGCCATGATGGCTTATTACAATGCATCACAAGTCATAATTAACGACAGTAAAAGTCCTCAAATTGTTTGTTTTATGGTAGTGAGTGCATCGTGATGAACTACCCTCCACAAGATCATTCTTCCTTGTCATTTACCTAAATAAGACAATAAAGCAAGAATGAGCCAAAGACTCGACAAACAGCGTATGTAACAATCAAACATACTATGAGCAATATATCACCATCATAATTTGAACATTTACTGGAAACGAATTTATGAATGGATGAAGTGGAATGGTGCATTGAAGGAAATGGACATATTGCAGCATATACCGGTATAGCGAGTGAATCACCCGTCGGTGTTCACTTAAAGTGTCGTATGAAGAACGTTTCATCGACCGTCAACGTGGCCCACATTGGAATGGTGGACTCACGTAGCGTGGCCCACATTGGAATGGTGGACTCACGTGCCCATCCTGGAATTGATGGGATTTTCAAGTGCCCATCTTTGGAATTGATGGGTCTTACAAAAGTAATGTATGCATGTCATGATGTGATCCCATGTCAATATTGAATAGTACTCATAAATGAAAAGAACACATGGCATTCATCTACAAATACGAACAAATATAATCATTCATTCACACATCATACATGGCATCAATCATAGAATACAAATTACTTGCCTGCCGCGCTGCAACGGGTTGGGAGGTAATTGAGATACCCCTCCACTCACCGCTTCACCGCCTACAATATGAAATAATCAAAATGAGGGCAAACGAATATGGCAATGCTACACGTGTCCTCCCTCAATCTCTAGCCAATCTAACCAAATAAAAGTTCAATTTGATCAATTTACCCAAACATTTCAATTATCCCTAATCTGGCAGTTTTACTAGAAAATTCACCAATAAAAAACCGTAAGTCCAAAAGACCTGAAACCAGTGCTCATATTTTCTTAACTTAACTGGCTACAAAACTCTAGTTGATGGTAAACTCTAATTCGTCCAATACAGAGGTCTAACCATCCAATGAAAAACTATAACTGCAGTCTGCCCAGAATTCAGAACAGCCCTAAAGAAAAGGCTCTAACTTTTAAACCACTGATCCAAATAAAGTGATTTTTATCAGCCTCGAAACATGGTGAAATTATATTCAAAAACCTAGTTGGGTGGCCGACCTGATTCTGACTCTAACTAGATCAAAACCTAGGTGCAACCGACTATACCCAGCATTTCTGACAGACAGACCAGTACGTAGTAAAACAGTCATAACTTTTAAGCTACTGGGTGAAAATTCGTGATCCAGGTGCCAAAAGAAAGCTAATGAAATAAGGAACAAAACTCTAGAAGGCGAAGACATCCAATTCTGCCTCTAAGACACCCAAAACCGAGCTACAACATTCTGTACCGAATCAATCTACTGACAGAGATTAAGCGATACTACCAAAATCATTGAATCGACAACTCTAACGCAATCAAACAGCGATGGGGTCTCTCGTTACCTTTGTATAACCGAAGAATGATGAGGATCAACTTCCCGAAGACTTCTCCTCTCCTTCTTTGGCCGGCCCCAACACCACGAACCCGAGTGGATTGCAAACGCCCGGCGGAGGAAGAACAGAAGGTGTCGCGTGGAAGGCCGGTGTGCAACTCCGGGATCACCAATGGCAGCCACCAATGGAGGAGGAGGCGGCCAAGGGGAGAGGAGGAGGCAGCCAAGGGGAGAGGAGGGAGGTAGGGCGGCTAGGGTTTTGGGGGAGTGGCGCCCCCTTTTTGGCGGCCCTCTTGGGCCACAGGCGCGACTGCGGCCAAGTTGACGTACAATAACAAATACCCCCCCCCCCCGCTGTTTGGAAAATCCGACTAAAGATGTTTCTTTTACTCCCTTCGACTTCTTTCTTTTTACCGATTCGATTCCGGAAAGTTGTAAATCTCGTTTTCGAATAAAATTTCCAGACAATTGAAACAATACAACCTAGCTGGATAAATGAGGTATTACAGTCGGACCTCCGATCATGGCCAAGTCGGACCGTGACCCAAGACACAAAGCAGATGAAAATTTGAAATTTTCATAAATTTGCAAAGATCATGCAATGGCACAATGTATATTCATTTGTCTATTCCCACACTTCTTGCAGATCAATTATTTGCCACAGAATTGAATAGAATACTAGGATTTTACAACAAACCCTAGAAATTTGGGGCAAATTGCAACGAGAGGATAATGCAAGTAGACATTGAAGGTTTACCGGCTTGAATGGAGACGAGAATCACGAGAGATAGCTCTTTGAATAGATTGGAGAACCAGAAAGCCGGGTATTAGAAGTTCCTCCCTCACCTAGGGTTCCAAATGTAGGTGAGATTTGACAACCAAACCACAAAGCAATTGGAGGGAATGGAAGAGGGGATGGAGGAGAACAAATAGATACCTTGGAGCCCCAAATGGATGGCCGGAGGAAGAGATCCGGAGAGGAGAAGATGCTGGCGGCCTGAGGGAGAGGAGAAGAGATGAGGCTCGGGCAGTGGAAAGAATAAAGAGAGAGGGGCTCTCGGGTGAAGGTTATAACACACTTCACGCAAAATCGGTCAGACCGCTGGGCCAACGGCGGTTGGACCGCCGAGGGTGGCCAGTCTGACCGGTTACCTCTGAAACCGACACACAGTTTCAGAACAGGGGATTTGAAAAGAGTAATATGTTGTATTTTACTCCAAATTTTTGCACAATCAATCAAATAAACATATTTGGAGTATTTCCAATTTATATAGCCCATGAAAATCAAATCTTAAATAGTTTTTATAAATTAAGCTTTTGGTTTTCGTAAATGAAATTGTATTTTCATGAAATTTCATCAAAACAAGCAAAATGAGCAAATGAAGAATTTTAAAGCATCTAATTGCATGTATGAGTCATAAATACCATTATGAACATATTCATGTGAATAATTTTAGTTCATATGGCAAAACTCACATAAATGCTAGAAAGTGACCACTTAGGTCAAAAGAGTATTTTGGACGAATTTTGAAATAAAATATCTTTTTCTAGGTTGGTCTTTTGGAAATCTTTTGAATACCAAAAATGTTTATAATAACCAACTCTAGAATTTTTCTTTTGGAAATATTTTTAAATTCTTTTTAAAATAGATTTTAAACAAAAATCTAGTTTATGTCAAAAACAAGATACCATAATGAAGGATTTTGGCTAGAAATGCATTTTTGCTCAAAATAGGTTTTTCTAGAGCCAAAACCTTTGATAAACCTTTGAAAAGCATTTGTATACATTTTGCAACTAATTTTTCAAAGAATTACTAATAATTATGAAATTTTTGACTTTTGGTTAAAAGGCTCATTTTGAAAATACAATACTAGCATTTAATTTTTTTTTGGGCACACTTAGGGATGTGATATACATGATCATGATTTAGCACTCCCTCTTAATGTGCCACTTCCAACTTGTTCAAGATATAAATAATGACATTACGAATAATAGAGCAAGAACACCCCTTTTTAATATGATTTTCATGAAATGCAAGCTACACAAGGCATAAAGGGGCTAGATACTTCAATGTAAGTACTTGTTACCAAAAGGGCATTGGTTCTTGGTATGAAGTGATCATACTCAAGCTTGGCTCCAATTTTGATATGTGATGGAATCCACCTTTATATGAATAGGCTAAGCCTCCAATGCCTCTCCAAGTACCTATTAGGCATTAAAGCACATTTTGGTACCCAAAACTTGGTTGGGTCCACGAATATTAGTCACAATTGATTTGGACACCCAAATGGCCCTGTAATATCCCAAAATTGGTTTGTGTTTCAAATGTAATAAAAATGAGGAGAAATTAAAACTTTTTCTCTGATCTTGATTTTTGTAATCAGTTCCATAATTTTTGTAAAGGAATTATGTGAAATCAAAAATCAAATTGCCATTTGGACACCAACACAAATATCTTTCATGAAAATCTTGTGCCCAACCTTTGGAAATACTTTTCTTGGGTCTAGGGTTGATGTTTGACACCTCAGAATTATTTCATAATTTTTAGAAATTATTTGATAATTTTTGAGGCCAGTCAAACCTTGGTCAAACCCTAATTCATCACCTTCTGGAATTTTTGGAGACAAATGCAGTGCATAAAAGTCTTTGAAAATTTTATATAAGGTTCTTCATGCAGTCAGAAAGCTCCAGTTAAAATTTCATAAATTTTGGAGTTTGTTTGCTCTCCCAAATAATTTTTCAAAAATCAGCCTTTAAATTCAAACCCTAACTGGTTTTCACTGTTCCTTGGGTTCGAATCGGACTCGGGCTCGAGCCACTTGACTCGGCCCGATCAACTAAGCCGCACCGCCTCGATCGTTTGGGTGCGGCGTTGTGCGTCGTTGGATCGGCATCGAGCGGCCCACGATCGCGTGAGCGTTCGGACCATCCGAGCGCGCCGATCCATGTGAACCGTTGGATTCTAAATCGAGGCTCAGTTCGCGGGAGCGTTCGGACCATCCGAGCGCCTCGCGCAACGTGGACCGTAGGATCCAAATCAACGGCCCGAGATCAAGTTAGCGTTCAAACCGTTCTAATCGCCGTGTTTCTTTTGAACCGTCGATTGAAATCCAACGGTGGCGGCTATCGTCTTCCTCGCTTCGCCATCGGTAAAAAGTCAGCGATGGCGGTGAAAATTGCGAGGCGTGGCGTCGGGTCACCTCGACTTTTGGCCAGCGACTCTCGGCATTTATTGCTCCGTCCCCGCCTCCGAAGTCGTCGTCCTCCTCGAGTTCACGTGCTCCGTCGCCCTCGATCGACCTCAACCACGAGTTCGGCCATTTTCTTCCGTTGCTTCTTCCTTGCCCTTGGCTATAAAACTCCTCGAGGCTTCCTTAGCATCCTTTGAACACCCTTGAGCTCGGAACCCTTTGTTAGTGCATTGCTCGAGCTCCATTTCAAAAATTGCTCTCGTAGCCATTGTTGAAGCTCCAACCTCTTGGTGAAAGTGGTGCTCGGGCCTTCTCTTTCTAAACCCTTGCTTCCTCGATTACTTACCATCTCTAAGAGTATTAACCCTCACTCAATTTGGGTTTTCATGAGGCAACTTAATTTTGAATTTCCCCTTTTGCCGAAAGCCCTATTTTCTTCATCAGGCGGCTCAGTCCCTCTGTGCTTTCTCCGTGCTCGGGTAACCCCTCTTTAGTCCCTAGTTGCTTGGCACTCGCTCAATTGGACATTGTGAGCTCATTTGCTATTTTCGTTTTGGCCATTTTGGTCGTCTCGTCATCTCAAACTTCTTGGCGTTCTAAACCGCCGCACCAAAATTGTTGGTACCTTTAGGTGCGCAAGGTTGTTAGCAACTCATTTTAGGCTTTTGCTCGCGCCGCCGCGGCGAGTCGCCGTGGCGAGCCAATCTTCCCCGTCAAATTTTTGTCGGACGAAATCTGGGGCGAAGTTTGAACTTGAGTCGTTGCGGACCGTCGATCCTAAGATCTACGGCCCAAGTTTGCGCTGAAGTTTGAACTAGCGGCGGCGTCTCGATCGTGGACCGTTGGATCCAAGATCAGCGGTCCGGTTCGAGTGAGCGTTCGGACCGTCCGAAAGGTTCGATCTGTGTGGACCGTTGGATCCAAGATCAGCGGCTCTATGCGTGTGAGCGTTCGGACCGCCCCGTCGATCCGTGAACCGTTGGATCCAGATCCAGCGGTGGCGTTTAGGGTTTGTGAATCCAGCAGCGTTAAGCGCTGGAGCGCGGACCGTCGGATCTTTGATCGACGCTCCTCGTTCGGCCACGTCGTTTTAATTCCTGATTTCCCGAAAGGATTTATTTGTCAACTGAAAAATATGATAACTTGTAAAATGCATAACTAATTCATTCCAAATCCTTTTCGGTTGATTCAAATTTTGTTGGTTATGTTTTTAACTAGACTTTAAGTTAAAAATGTTTTCAGACTCAGTATAGCTCCATAAAATTTTGCTAATGAATAGTAGCATTTTGATTTATGAAAGTGAGCAAAATTGTTTTGGCCATATCTTTTGCATCAAGAATCCAAATCAATTGGTTCTTGTTGCATTAGTTCATAAAAATCATGCTCTTTCTACTGTAAAAATTTGAGAGCTTTTTGTTGAAGTTGGCTGTTGGATCTTTTCGGTTTCTTTTGCCTTATTGGTTCTTTTTGGTTCTTTCGATAGGATCAGAAGAGCACATTGATACGAGTGATCCCGACAACATCTTGACCATAACAAGCGAGGCAAGCGGTTTGATCATGTTAATCCTATTATTTTACAAGTTTAATATTTTGAATTCAAGCGTATGTATGCATTGCTACTTTGTGTTAAATTATGGTTAGTTGATCCTATAGTTGCATAATCATAGGATGTTGTTTATTCTCTACTACTTGAGCCTAGGTTATTTCTTTGTGATTAGAGTTCGATGGATGAACTCTTGTCACTTAGTAGAATCTGAATCTTTGTGCTTAGCCATGCCTAGTTCGGTAGCTTTGGGCGATCATCGACTTAGTCGATGGTCTTGATCACACAAAAATTATTATTCTTCCATTATGTCCAGCACTTTGTGCTTTGTTAATTTGTAAAGTCAAAATTCGAAAATGGAAAAATTGATTTGGACTTGGGCAAGTGGTTGGATGGTGGGTTATTGGGTTTGTGGTTGTCTTGCCTAAGTCAACAAGGACCGAACATCTTGTGTCACACTCTCCAAGCATTTTGCGTACTAACCACATGAGGGTTATATGGGACCCTCTTGACCTAGTACTTTGGAGTGTGTTATCTCAGTCGCGGGAGGAGCGTTGTGTGTGTTGTGTGAAAAAGGAATTGTGTTCTTGTGTTTGTGTTGGGTGTGCGGTGGTGGGGATTGCGGAAGGTTCTCCACCTCGAGGCGTCGCAGATTGTCAAGGCTTTACCGTGGCGGGTAGTTGTCAGAGGTGGGCCACGACCCGACACAGCGTATGGGTTTCTATCCATACAGGCGACTCGAAGGTAATACATAATATTGGAAAAGTCTCGTAGGACTTAGCCGCTTAGGCATACCTAAGGAAGTGTGCCTAATAGCTTGGCAAAAGGCGATGCGACATGTGGGTAAGTTGGTACACCTGCGAGGATAAAACTATTGAATAGCCTCGTCCTAGGTTATGGACACGCTTGGTTAGGTTTTGCAAGAGTTAGACTACAACATTTGTTTTAAAATTTAAAACTTGACATGGTTGGTATGAATGGGTAATTCATACTATTGTTGTGTGACTATTGGGTTAGTCACTTCGGAATTTGTTGTTGTCTATTTACCGTTATTAATATTGTTCTTTCGGTTATTTGAACATTAAAACAGATTTGTTAAATTGCTTTCAATCTATTATATTATTGCAAATGAAAACTTGCTTTATGCTAAAATGAAACCTACAACCTCTTTGTTGATTAAGCTTGCATGTAGTATATATACAGTTTGTTATTCCACATGTAAGTCTTGCGAGTACATTCAAAGTACTCACCGGCTTTTCTTGCATTGCTTTTGTTCTGAGGGAAGAAGGTGAGCCCCAAGGGCCTCACTTTTGTGAGATGTGCTTGGGTTTGGCGACTAGCTTGGCGGTCCGTCGGTTGCCTTGTGGGTTAAAGGCACACCGATTGGCTCTTTGTTGTAGCCATCTTATGGCACTTTTGCTTCATTGTTTAACTTTTGTTGTCTCTTTTATTGTTGGCGGTTGGCCTCTCTTTTATAATGCCTCGGTTTAATGTTATTAATATACATTCTACTCGGTGTTTGGTTCTATGTGGATGAATGGAATTGATACATAAATTTTGTGATGAGGTGTATCTGCACTCTGGGAAGTATACATGTCTCGAGTCTCGGATTATCTGCTTTGTGATGCTAGGACCGAAAGGATGGTTAAGCATTACAAGCCGGATAAGCCGGGGTCTCTAAGGTTTAGTATCGAGCCATCTTGACCGTAGTAACCCAAGTTGGTCGTCTTTAGGATATTTTGGAAAACCTAATTTCAAAGTATCAAATGATTTTGAAAGCTTAAGGAATTCTCAGTTTTATTCCTTACCTATCTTAGCTTTCTCCTCTCATCTTACTCTAATTTGAGTTTGAAAATTGTTTACCTCTCCTTTTCAAAGATAGTGTTATCGATTAAATGGGTTTTGGGAACCAGAGTTTGGCAAATTGAAGTTCTTAGGGTTTTGAAGTTTACGGGTGAAGATTTACGCTAGAGGCTTGGATGCGGAATCTGGACGACACGCCTCAATTTCAGACAGACAAGCTCAATGGTTTACGATAGGACCACTTGAGCTTGGCAAATTGAAGTGTGCGATTTTGAAGTTTCTAGAATGGAAGACTTATTTGGAAGCTTGGATGCAAAATCACTACAACAACCTCAATTTCGGACAGCAAGCTCGATGGTTTCTAATGGGGTAGAAAGTGAGAGTTTAATCAACTAAAACTTGTGGGATTAAAGAAGGGTAAGATGTGATACTAGTTAGCTATGTATCTAACACTATTTTCGTTGATTGAACCTTGCTCTTTAGTGGTGATAGACCTTACCTTAATCTTCGATTTTTATCTTCTCAATCAATTACTCGTTCATTCAATACGGGTTAGTTGCATTGGGAAGTTGAGCTTTAGTTTTATGATCCCTTGCCGTTTTGGAGTCTTTTCATAAGCCTTTTTAAAGTTTATATATTTGCTGTTTTGGCTTTGGTTAGGGTGATATTCCATTCCCTAATCGCTAGCTTTTAACTTTCTTTAGGCTTTTAATCTTTGAGTCTAGTTTTAACCAAAGTTTCTTGTATCGAGGATGGCGGGACCTTTTCGTAGCGGCCAAGGCGATCGGTGGTCGGACGAGGATCTTCCTCCTCCTCCGACCATGGCGAGGTCCTTCTTGGATCGGCGCAACCGTGCGAGAGGGCGGGGAGGTTCTTACGGGCGTCATCGCGCGCAACACTTCCGCCCTTACCGGTGCATCGGGATCCGGGCAAGGGAGTGGTCATCGGCCGCGTGGGGACTAGCGGAGTTTCTTCGCTTTCGGCCCCTCGTTCTCGGTCGAGGACCCGCTTAGCCTTGAGCGATTGGCCGTGCGGTTGGCGCAAGCCGCATAGCGCGATGCAGGAGCACGAGAAGCGCTGCTCGCATCGCACCGGTGGAGGTGCGGCTTTGTCTTGGTGGGAGAGCTTCC